>VXBW01001548.1:1295378-1343780 GCA_013400375.1 Thinocorus orbignyianus
AAATCTGTGAAATTAGCAGCACACCCAGCAGTAAATATTCCTAACTGCTGATGGATTTGGTAAGTGGTTTTAATCAGAAGCTTTCCTTTTGCATCAATCAGCTTTCCCCGTAACCTAAGAGAGACCCCTACATATGTCATTGATATACCCAGATCGGCCGAGTTATAAGTCTGATTTTTTTTTGTGATGTTAATGCAATATTATGATAGATATCTATTAGCAAGGAGAGCGGAGTAGCAGACAGACTCCCCCGCCTTTGACAGCGGCTGCTCTTTCTTTGTCAGTGTCAATCCGCTCCGGAATCGCAGGGAATGAGCGAATGTGACAGGAGAGGACCGCACCAATTACGGATGGAAGGGATACTATCTACTCCCACCGGTTGATGTGATTTATTCGACGGTCCTTCTGCATTTATAGAACAGCAGATTGTAGCTGCTTATGAAGTGACAAATAGTGCTCGATGACATTGACTGACTTGTCTGATCAATTTAAGCTTGTCTGAAAAGTAGCCGTGAACTGCTGTCCCTGTTGAATGACGGTACGAAGGGTCCCCGGTTCAACTTCACCGATGTGAAATCTCAAACGCCACCAGAAAACTGATAAAGATGACTCCCTTTAAACAAATAACACTACAGTCCCATAAACAAGATGAAAAATCACAACCTTTCCTATAGCTTTGCTTTCAAACACATCTCACTTAAAGAATGCTTTGTCTTTGAGATGGTGTCAGTGGGGACATTTTTATTCTTTTATAAGTTCTCAAATATTTGATATATTTTGGTGGAGAAGCAATGTATCTGATGGAGGGGAAACTAGGGAGTTTTCCTGCAAGAACCAACCAAGCAACTTTTCACGTTCTCCAGTAAAGTTGCCAACTGCCCTGATTTTGTTGAGCCTTGAGTCATTAGATTCATTTTTAAATACAAAGCTCCTGGAATCCAGTGATGATGTAATTCAGCTTTCATACTAAAATCAAGAAGAAAGGGAATAAAGGAAATTCCTGGCCTTGTGGTCAGACGGCAACTTGAAAATGTGATTTCAGTGAACCCAGTGGGATCAAAATCCAAGAGAAACTGGAAGCCAGCTTACAAATGCTGAGGGGTTTTGTTTTTTTAAGGGGTTCTGAGAAGTAATCTTAGGACTACAGGAGTTCGATAGGACTTCTTTCATGCTTGGGATAGAAAGCACAGGAACTTCTTAGAAGTTTGGCTCATTTTGGTAGAGCTGTTGTGTTAATAACCTAATATTAAAAACTGTCAAGGCTTTCAGTGGCTGGTAGCCCTTCTGGTAGGAGTTGTTAAATGTGAAGGCTATTGGGTGCCATACAATTCTCGCTGCATTTAGTGAACCTCGGCACAGCCCTTCCAATGACGCTGGAATTACATGATAAGGTGTTACTCGGCACGAGTGAAAACTGCACAATCCAGCCTTTAACCAAACATTGAATTAAAAAGCATCGAGAAACTGTTAACAAATTGTATTTTATCTAGTGTTAGATTAGTATTTTTATAAAGTCATAATGTCGTGCCACACCTTATAAATAAAACGTATGATAGTTCTTATGTGGAGCGGGCACAGGAGTTGCCTGCAAATGGTAATTCCACGTATAAATATCTAGAAACTCCTGAGTGGGTCTGCACACACATATCGATATATATACGGTCGTGCATAGGTATAAATCAATGTCTGCATGTGGGGGGTGCATGTGCACTGTTCATTATATATTACAATATTAAACTGTTATCCATGCACAAGTATATTTATGTATATATTTCAATTTATTAGAGCTAGGCAGTCCTTTACAGACTTAATAAAGAGCACCAGCATTATAAGCCAAGAACCATTTTTCCCTTTCCCTGTATTATTCAAATTTATTAAACAATATTTCACATTTGTTTGACACAATGTCAAACTCGGGACTCCTAAAGAACTGCTGCAGCTTTGGAACTGTTATGCTTTCTTGGACTTTAATCATTTTTGGCAAGGCTCCATTTCCTGTCAGAAAGTGAAACAGCTTAGGAATGTCATTTTCACGAAAGAAAACAGAGAGAATCCGAGAGGAAGTTCTCCTCCACTCCAGAGCCCCTAAGATACTCAAACACACTCGCAGGAGGGCTGGAATACATCAAACATTAGCAGAGGGAAAAGGACACACTTTTCCCACATTAAAATACATGGATAAAGTTGAACTTTTGCTAAAAATAGTTCCCATGACTAATCCTATTAAGTTTTTAAAAAATTGGGCCGTATCTCCCTTGAAGTCAAATTGTTTTTTAACTTCAGAATGACATTAGAAAAAGACTCTAAAGTGCCTTTGCTTAAGTCAAAGTCCCTGGAAGATTATTTTTTCTTTTCTTTTTTTTTTTTTTTTTTTTAAGTGAGATATGAAAAATGAGGCCAGGAGCACGGATCACTCTTCTAAAAGGGCAATTTACCTATTGAAGAGGTGGGGAGTATCAGTCTCTCCCAGATCATCGCTTGTGATTTACTTTTTAAAAGCGAGGTTCCCGAAGGAGAAAGAAGGTTAAAGGGAGCAGATTAAAACTAACCCCTGGCTCTGCCAGCTCAGTGCCTACAGAAACTGAGCACAGCCATGGAGGGGGGAAGAGGTGTATAAACCCTGCAGGGCTTTTTTGGGTGAGAATCACCTATTTCCTTTGGTCAGAGGGCTACTTATGCAAAAAAGCACCTTGACTACTTGCTGTGATGAGGAAACAAGCCACGACCAGATGGATTTTGAGAACACAACCCACACCCCAGCCCGAAAAATGCTCCGTATGCAAGTTCCCACTGCATCTTGGCCACACTGGCAGTAAATAAAACTAAGGACTTCTGACAACCACCAGATCCATGTACAGTTTATGAATCCTATTCCAGGCTCATCTGGGTGGTTTTCTATCAGGCTGAAGACTGCAGTTTTATTCCAAGGCTTATGCCATCCTTGTTTGTGCTAACACACTAGACAGAAATCCCAAGCTATGGTAATACTTGGCAATAATAATAATACTACTATAGTAATAGCATAATAATGCTACTACTGTAATAACTGTTGTTTCAGAGATGGCTGTAAAGGAGGGTGAGACACCATTTCTAAAGGAAATGCCATTTGCAGCAGGACACAGGGAGAAAAAGGATGTTTAGCTCCTTCAAGGCATTTGACCTAAATCCAAACAACACTCATGCATGAACCAGGAATGGCAGGTAGGTTTAATCTGTCACACTTTCTCTTAGAATTAGATTAAATACCAAGCGATGGGCTTTTAGGACTCCTGTCTTAGCCCTGTCTTGCTTTGGTTGCAGCGTGTGCTTAAATTTGTCCATTACAAACCTCAGTGGGGCACACGATGCCCTGTTCAAGCCCTAAACTGGGAGAACGTCCCAACACCATGATCCACAAGGTCCAAACACAGGAGCCCCAGAAGAGAACATCTAGTTGGCAAAAGCTGAGCAGAGACATGTCTTCAAGGAAAAGATAAAATCCTAAAGGGGAAAAAGCATGACCCATGCATGTTCTACTAAAAACACACATGCTTCTAGCTCAGGCATGAGAAACAGTGGGATTTGGTATTAATGAAACCATTCTTCAGCTGAAGCACTGGAAATGGAGGTTAGAGAAGGAAAAGTAAAATGGAAATGAATTAATGAACTCGCTCAGCAATAAATCTGCACTTTCTACAGTTTGCTCTTGGATTTTTCTAGGAATAGGTGATCACAAAGCACAAGGGAGTGAAGAACGGAAGGGTCACAGGAGTTGTTTGCTTCCACAAACCTTCACAGCTCCTGGCTTAAATGCATCTTCCATCTACCTTCTGCTCAGTACTGAACGGGGAGGGAATGCAAACAGCAGAAGCAGGCACTCAAGTTTCCTCAAGTAGATACACATGCACATGCCCTTAGGGAAGGGAAAAGCACAGAGCAGGTTAAGGTAGGAAAACGAGCCCCCCTCACATGTGTTTTTTCTCTCTCCGTCTCCCGGGCAGAGAGGGTCAGGTGCGATTGGGTGGTCCCAGCATGTTATACACACACCAGGCAACTGTAAAAACTCTCAGCGTCGGCCTCCATCTGCTCGCATTGAAGTCACCCCCCACTTCCATCCACCCACACTTCCATGGCAGCGGAGGTAGGTCAATGCTTGAGAACACGTCGCTCACCACATCGCTCCTTCCCACCCCCCAAGTTGTTTTCCATTCTGCCCCCAACCAAGCTTTCACCAAGCTCTCTGATGTTCCTGCGAGGAATAACTCATTCTCCCAGCCCAAATTTCTGCCAAGAAGTACCTTTGGTTTTCCCACCACGCTGCTACCAGTTGTCCCAACAGTATCTTCTGCCCTGGACAGATTTTGCTGCTGAACCTCTGATTGAAAAACCATGGCAGAGGGGTTGGAACTTGATGATCTTTAAGGTCCCTTCCAACTCTAACCGTTCTATGATTCTATGAAAACTAGAGCACTGCATTTCGTTGTTAAAAGTATCACTTTGTGTTTGCACTTATAATAACGTCCCGTAGCAAGTTAGTCACCGAGGAACATTTCCAGTCATTTATTTTCCAGCACAGACTACAGGTTTCCATGGCTATATTCCACAGGAAAAAAAAGAAAAAAGAAAGAAGAAAAAAAAAAAAGAAAAAAAGAAAAAAAATTCCAATTTCATGTGTAGATGAAATACTTCAAAGTCTCAAACGCTCAAGCCATCACTAACACATGCAATAATATAAACTGGAATGAATTTTCAGGATGTAGTAGGCTAAAACTCAGCTTTCAGAGCGGCAGAGTTGAAGTGCACTTTGACACCAGTTCTCCCCATCCTCCCCCCTCCCCACACCCACCAGCTCTTCCTCACCTCAGCTTCTTCTGGTGCTTGGCCCCATCTGAGAGCAGCTGGCAACCACTGATTGACACCAGAGCCCATGAATTTGTCCAAGCTACAGCTCAGTCTGTACTTCTGACCCACACAAACTTCCAGCCTTCTACAGCGTCAGTTTATATACTAAACTCATGAAGTCAACTCACTATATGTTCCTCCAAAAACCTCTCCATTCCTCAGCACCCAAGTCTTCATTCAAACCAGTCTTCCACTTTATGGCGTTGTGTATACTTTCTTGCCTATCAAGGCAAATGTTGGCTCTTGCTCTATCTCAGAGCCACCCAAGTCCCTAGCCTTCAACAACCACCCTGCCAAGTTGCTGCTCATGCACCAGGGCAATCTACTGAGCATCTGTTTCTTCAACAGGGTCTATGAAATGCTCTTTGTTAAGTCACTGTTAAAAGTTTTATTCCCGTTATTTTGTTCTTCTTCTTTTGTTCTGAGGGGAAGGAATTTGGGGAGTGAAATCTAAACCTGGAGCCACTCCTGTTTCCCTGCACAGTTAAATATAAGTAAGGTACATACTGAATGTAGTGTTGTGTCACTTAAATCCCAGCCTTTTTGCATTCCTGCTACTGTAGGTGCCTCTGAAACAGTAATTCACATACTAACCTTCACCCTTCTCCCTTCTATACCAACCTCACATCCCCTCAAAGGCATCACACAGAGCCATCCATTTATCCTCCCTTCTTATCAGCTCACCGAGTCCCTCAAAGATGGTCAGAACTTCTTGTGTCCTTCCCTCTCCCTCTCCCACTCCCCCAGATTTCCATTTCCACCCAGATCTTTGCAAGCCCAGCAACAACCTAATGGGCAGGAGAAGGCCTGAGCCCAGATTGTTTAACAATGCCTTGAGGGGCTTATTCACCAAAGTTCGATGCTCCAACGAACAGCTTGCTGCAGCTCTAATGGTAAGGCATATAAAATGCATCATACATTAAATTTAATGTTGCCTCATTAGTCTTAATTAGATTCCTACATTACACCAGGATTATAGTTTCTTCACGTTTATGTTTGCTCCTAAAATAAAGTCTACACTAGACAACAGTTCAGTGTACTTTCTAGCCTTTGAATAAATATGCCCTGAATTGATACCTACCAATATTCTTAACCTTGAAGAGACGGAAAATTAGGTGACATTAGAGTTGCCTTTCAGACAGAGCCATAAAGGAATAAGTTTAAAGAAAAAATGTATAGTATGCAAACATTAGAAATAACTCAACTTGTGTTTTAAAGGGGTAAGCAGTGAAGGGAAAGGAAAGGACTGGTTCAAAGTGGATGGTTTTCCTATATCTATGAGGGCTTTCATAGCTTTCTCATCATACTAATAAAAATTTGTCTTCTAAACTAGTTTTTTTTTCACAGTTTATTTACTTTCAGCTGTAAAATCTGTTTTAGGATGATGCCATTAATTCAGGCTTGGATATTGGCTAGAAGCTGATGTGTTAGAGCACACCCTATGATTATACATAATGATCTACACTAGGACCATAGCATGTCAGAGGCCAACAGTGAACAGAAAGAAGATGACCCAAATCACACTATTGACAAAATTAGCACTCTGACAGGTCCAGAAAGTGAGCTGTTGTAGCAAAAACTTTTCAGTTATCCAACAAAAGACATCACATATTCTAGGAATCCCCCCATCAACCAGATGGTACCTGCTCAGGTTCCTCGCGGTGGTGGGTTGCTCCCCAGTGCCTGCATCCAGCATCACCTCCAATCACCGCAGTCTGGTTCAGCTCCACCTGCTGCATTTCAAATAACCAGGCTTACCTGACTGTCCCATCTCAAATAGCATTTATATTTAAAATAAACAACTCTGAATATGTAGGGTCTATTTTATGGTAAAACATTGTGGTTTAGAAGATTAAACCAAATGGATTGGTATATTTTTTTTTTCCCATAAAACTCCTTTCTTTTAACAGGAAAAAATTTGGTTACGCCAGAATTGTTCAAGGAATCAAGTTTCTTTTCAAGATTTTTCTCTCCAAGCTTTTAAAAGATTATTGGAGTACCCCATCTTTCTTCCTGTGGTTGATTGTACAAGCAATTTTAAATTTCAAAAAGGCTGGAAAAAAAAAAAAAGGCAACTTTCTTTTTCATGTCAAACTGAAGCTTGATTGTTTTAAACATTGAAAGGATGATAGTTAGTTTACAAAATGTTGTCATTCTTAATATTTTGGCCCAGATCTTGCTATGAAATAGTTCAGCCTCTTGAAACTATTTCTCACACAGCACAGAATTGAATTGAAACTATTCATACATGTTTATCTGTTTCTTTCCAACTGATTTATTCAAGCATCTGCAGTGGTATAGGAGCAAAGAGAAGCCAATTAATATTATTACCAGTTAGTGTTCCACTGATATTTTTAGGATCATTTCCTTTCATGTCCCATACTATTAATTTGATAAAATTTAATAAAATTTCATTTGAATTTGCATGTGGCCAGTCTTACTTGTTAATTAAAATTTGAAGAATATTAAAAAAAAAAAAAAAGACAGTATGAATCTGTACATTTCATTTGCTTAAGGGTTTAAAATAAATTCTTTTGTCCTTTTTGGATTCTCCCTTTTCAGAAACGTTTGCAAAAAACTGAGCATTTGAGGTATTCTCACATTGAAATCCACATATTCCAGTGGTCTCACCAGGTACACTAAAATAACATTATTTCCTCTGAGATAAAACAAGCTGACTTAGGCTTTGAAAATCCTTTCCTTGGCTCAGGAAATGGGGAAATACTTATGAAAGTTTTCGAGAACTCTCTGGCTTTGTAAGTAGATCAAAGTTTAAATATTTGTATCAGAGACAATACGGAAACAGTCATTTAAATGACTAAGACAGAGATTTGACAGCATTCATCCCCAAGCACATTAGAGTGCACATGGACTGACTTTCTTCAAACTTGAATTTAAACTTCACATCCGTCTACGCTACAGTAGCACGTTTTCCTTGGGACTGACGTCTTGGGAAAGGCCTATGCAACCCAAAAAGGAAAAAGGTTTACATTTTCTAAAATCCCCTAAATCCTGCCTTTTTGCAGTCTCTCCATAAATTGCTACCTTTTCCTGAGGGGATAAAAAGCTCAGTGGTTTCTTCAGTTCTTTGAGGGCTTTGTCATATTATATCTGTCAGTGAGGAAAGAAGGGAAAAAAGGAACCAGGTGACTCCTGTGGCAAACTGTATCTATGGAACAACTCAAATCCCAAACAAACCAACAAGAAAACCCCAGAAACACAAAACACCTACCATTCTTCATCATGAATTCAGAGAATATCAAAATCTGTCTGTAAATATGGATGATGGACATATCCATGGGTTGTTGATGGATTCACAGGAGGAAGGAAGAACAGATGCACCGAGTATGTATCTTTAGCAGACAGTATTGTGTATAATTACAGGACAATGTAGAGCACCTGAAATTTGGTAGAGAAGGGGAGAAAAACTGTGAAAAAGATATGAATGCCCAAGAGCAAATCCTCACTTTCTACCTTAAAACTACACAAAGTATTTCAGAGTTGTCAAAAATCAGCAGAATTGCTTATTTTGCCAAACAGCCCAAGAAAAGTCAACTTTGTGTGGATTAGCTGCAAGTCAGGACACAGCCAGGCAGGTCACATCCACCTCCCTTGATTTGAGCTAACACAACTTCCAGCAAAAAATAAAAATAATAGACATCTTAGGAAGGCTGGGATTTCTTTTTATTGCCTTGCTGCGGTGTCCTGCTGGCAGCAAGGACAACCAGGGGAAGGCTCCCAGCATGGCTGGGGCTGGATCCATGGGAGAAGGGGAGCACATGAACCCCAGGCACCCTGTGCTTCAGACCAGACATCCAGATGTTGGAAGGAGAGAAATTTCTGCTGGGCGGGTGAGGGAGGAGGGGATGAGGATGGCGATCCTGCTGCTCAGAACTGAGCTGGCAGGAGATGAGAGGTACGCTGGACTCCGCCAAGAGCTGCAGCAACTTCCTCCGGAGCAACAGGGAACTTAGCAAGAGGCAGTTGTGCACTAAATCACAGCTTCAAGGCTTCTGCAGGTGAGACACAGCTGAGCAGAGCTTTGGGATAGTGCAGGCGAGAGCCCGTTCCGCTCAGTCCCCCTCACTCTGCTCATCTGGTTAGATCACAGCCTATTCGTTTGTTTTTACAGCCTTCTCTGTAAAGAGGAGGTATTCTACTGCTTTCCTCTTGGGTTGCATTTGAGACACAAGGAAAGCTCCAGGATCTCACTCAGAAGCAGATTAATTAATTTATTCTGCCTTTCCAAAGAAGGTTTCTGGGATCAGCCGGTCCTCCTTGCACACACATTAGCTCTGCCGGCAAAAGTGCCTCAGCCCAATTTGGTTTGAGTGACAAAAGTTAATTTTATTGATGCACAGCCTTCTGTGATGCTAGGTGGGAGGTCCAACGAGGCAAATCAAACGGCTTCTCCAAAAATATCGCCGTGATTGATAATGAGGCAGCGATGCAGATTCTTGACACTTGTGATCCTACCACAAACAAACGCTAAATTTAGAGATGAAAATTTGAAAAGGCAAAGCCACGTTGCTTTAAAAGTGATCAGCGAAAGATATACATAGCTCAATGAAGACTAATGTTACTCAATGAAGTTTTGTGCTTTTTTTTTTTTTTTAAACCCAAAACAAAACCTATAACAAGCAGGGTTTTAAAAAAGACGGGGGGAAATTAATTTGAAACTGACCCAGGTATATAAATGTGTCAAATATGTTATTAAAGTTTAATTTCACGTTTAATGGAGAGGTCATACACAGCAATTTGATTTCACTATTATATATTATTATATACATATGGATACACGTCAACTATTATGTTAGGTGTATAAGGGACATATCTGGAAGCACTTGAACAAGGAAGATGACTGACACCTACAAGAAAAGCCTTTATTATATGTCTATATTTTATTTCATTAATCATGTATGTTCATTAACCAATCATGGTAATTTATTATGCTCTGTTTCAAGACGTCTTACCCTACAATGGTGTCATTTTCACTTTGATCATGTAAAGATCTCGCAGGATGACATTTACAACCAAAGGACCTGGCTCCTCTCTGTGTGCTGCCATGACCATGTACTCAAGATTCAGAAACGTTATAAAAAAATAAAAGAGCCTGCAGTGCAACACTGTTTGCAAGATACAAAAACTAATTATGTAGCTCAAAGATAACAACCTACAAATTAGGTAGAAATATTCAGGTGAAGTGATTTGCACCTGATTTTAATAGTGGATAAGCACCAAAAGGAAATGCTATTCATTTTGTCATGTAATATTTGATCATTAAGTGTTTTGCTAGGTTGTATCGTATTCATATCTCTACAACAGTCTGAAAAACACACTCTTTACAAAACAACATTAAAATGTTCTCAAAAGTCTTGCCTTTCATCACTACCTGCTCTTGCATTTATATACGGAGAAGATAAATATATGTTTATCAAAAGATAGTTAGGGGTACAATTACCATACTGCAGTATCTCCTTTCCCCTTAGTCTAATGGTCACTGCGAGAAATGTCGTGAACCCACGTATTAGATAGAGTCTGATTTTATGGAACCAAGGTTTACAACTTCTTCACTGCTCATTTCTGCCTTCTATTGCACCTTTCATAAACCTACTGATTAATATCAAACAGTGAACAGCTCTGACAAGCAGGATTACTAATCCAACATAACTGTTTATAGTGCGAATGAAAAAAGTGCTCCATTTCCAGCCACTGCACTTAATAATAAATTCCTGTTGTACTTAAATGTTGAAGGGATTACATAACTGCCAAAGTTCCTTTAAATGTTAAGGGTAGTAATCATATTAAAGACATACTATACAGAAGCAAAAGCAAATGTCAGTTTAGTTATTATTACCATATTTGCATGGAGTTTTCAAATATAAGGCCAGATTCCTAAACACGTCAAATTTGCGCTCGTTGCGGTTTGAAGAGAGAGAAGAGAAGGAGAAAGGAGCTGCAGAAGGAGCCAGTCGTGCCCTGATCGTGTGCCATAAAAGGGTCAGAAAAAGGAGGTTCACGTGCTATAGCCCAGCCACAGGGCTGCTCAGGATTACACCAGCTGAAACAGTCCCACCAGGACAATCGTGCCAGGAAGAGGAAAGGGGAATACCACACATTCCTCCTCCCTCTCTCTCCCTCTTCCCCTGCGCATACTCCCAGCAAGAAAGCTGTTAGATTGGCTCGATCCCATCCTAGGACAATTCTGGAGCACCCATTTAAGACATGCTTATGACAACTGTGACCCTCTCAGGTATCCTAAGGCAGTGATAGCCAGGAATCTGGAGCAAACAAAATCAAATATGCAGATGCTTATAAAGGGTGGTCTTTTCGGTACCTTTCCTCTGACCTATGCTCTTGGGCTTTAACCTTCCATACC
Organism: Thinocorus orbignyianus; assembly: GCA_013400375.1. Lineage (NCBI taxonomy): Eukaryota > Metazoa > Chordata > Aves > Ciconiiformes > Thinocoridae > Thinocorus > Thinocorus orbignyianus. The sequence continues at coordinate 1,306,639 of VXBW01001548.1, forward strand.
AAACACCCCGAAGATGATTATTAAGAAGGAACACCATGAATTGTGAAACGTTTTCAGAGAAAACAATAAACTCATTTAAAAATTAATAATAAAATACTGAAGAGAAAAAAAAAAAAAAAAACACCCAAAAAATCCCAACCCACCAAGAAGCAAACAACAAACCAACCCCCCAAAAACCCAACAAAGACCTAGATCTTGAATTGCACTCTATATTTGCCTCCTTCACTGCATTGGTGTCATTCACAGGATTAAAACCTGAGCCTGGCGCCTCTCCACGCTGATTATTGGCAAAGAAACAATTCTTTGACTGCCTTTCCAGCAGTCTTTTAAAGGAGCAGGGTTATTCGTGCAGGACCACACCCCGCATCCAGCGAGAGAAGAGGAATGCTTGCCCATGGAAGTTATGTGCATGCAATGAAACTCTTGTTCCCAAGTTAGAAATGGGACCCCATTATTAGCATTCCTGATATTCATAGCGCTGCTCACGTTCCACAGCACCCAGCAGAGCTCAGCCAGCAGCCTCAATTAAAAAAACCTCTAACTGTGACCTTTATATTACTGTTTCATCAGTTATTTTCAGAATTGCTCACCTGCAGAGCCTTGCTGCAGCACTTGTTTTGGGAGGTAGGGCTCCAGCCACAGTCTCACCTGAAAATCCAATGTCAGTGATGCTGGTTGGTGCCAACGTCCTGGAAGAGCACCAGTTCTACAGCTGCATCCGAATCCCTTCCTTCAGCACGCACTGAATGGTGTTTCTTCAAAGTCACCCACTTACATACTGCCACAACTGTCAGCTTTCAGCTTAAAATAAATAGAATAATGAAAAGGCAAAGAGAAGCAATGCCAATAATTTGCTACACATTAAGGTCCGGGGATAGCTACAGCATATTTGACACCTGAAAATGAAGTATTGTCTGGTAGCTTACTTGGTGCTGGGTGGAAAGCAGTCTCCCATGGCTCAAGAATCCCTGAGATGTTGAACATTTTCCTCTACAAACTCAAAAATTCAAAACATTTGCCAATAATATATGTGCAAGAATAGAGATGTCTCTAGATAGGGTTCTAGAGAAGGTCAAATTTCTTTGAAACGTTGTCTCTTTTTTTAGGCTAGTTATCACTATGGCAGTGATAAATATTTTGCAAAAAATATAAATAAAGCAGGCTGCGTGTTGCATACCCAGAACCGGTGTCACTAGAGAACTTTTTTTTTTTTTTTCTCTCCTAAGTGAAATTTCTAGGAAGGATTTTGGCAAAAACGTTAGTGTGGAAAGCACCATGGGAAGCACATTGGCCCCAACGCATTCGATGACCTATGATGGGTTCCCTGTCACCATGGCTATCACATCTTCATGTCAAGCCCCTTCTATTATGGGAATTTTGAGAAAGGGAGAAAATTAGTCATGCTTTTATTTCTCAACATTCTTTGACCAACTATCAGAAGAAACTGCTTTTTTTTTTTTCAGATTACATTTTAAGTTAGCACTCCTTTTTTTAATCTCTGGTTTGGTGTTTGCCCACAAACAGAGAAAAGATCTGGTGACTTGGCAGGTAGTCACCTTAGATGGTTTCTTGAGGGTTGGGAAGGCTCAAAGAGGGAGCTCCACGCTCCTTCATGGGATCCTGTGGTCTCCCTGGCCCATTGACGTCTACCATCTAATGCTTGATGACAGGGCAATGGAGACTGTGTGTTTCAGCTACATCTCTAACACTATCAAAGCCCCTTTCCCTTGTAACTGAACTGCTCTAATTATGCACATTTCCCTTTGCTGTATTCCTCCAGGTCCTGTCTCACCAAATGATGTAACTCTTGATTACAGCTCTTGTATTCAGCTTGTACGACGAGGCTGAAATACTCCCGAACACCTTGATGACAAGTACATGGATTTGCCTGGCAAAATAATAACCGCGCTAAAGCTCTTTTAACATCCCGGTTTCTTCGCTGAAAGCATCTGCCTATACTGTCAATTCATCCCGTGCCTCTTGGGTGTCTGACTTAAGCATAAGTATGCAAGTCCTATAAACGACTACGTGCCACTGGGGGTAGGGCTTACAGGAGGAGAGTAACGTCTCAGGAGTGAGAAGGGTGACAGAAGTGCAAAGCAGAGCTGAGTGGATCTGGCACTCACGTTGCGAACAACACAGCACTCGTACGGGAAGATTTTATTTTTTTTTTCCCACAGAATGACATGCAATAATTTATTCTAAGCCCTTCCAACTTGTGTGTGGTTGTTTCTTTGGTTTGGATTTTTTTTTTTTTAATTTTTTTTTTCCCTCTCTCTGCTGTGAAGTTGCTATCTTCTGCAGCTTTTCTCTAAATAACTATTTCAGGGAAGATGCCACCACTAAAATGAAGTACTTCATTTGAAGGAAAGCTAACCAGTCTGACCAAGTACATAATTACTAGTCAACAGTATTCCCACATGACTACATTCTACAAAACTGTTTCACTACAAAAAAAGGGTGGTGGTTTTTTTTAATACTAAAATATTGATGGTCTAAGGTAGAAGTTTTTGAAAGGCTCAGTTTTTAATCACTGGTTGTAAGAAAACAAGTTAGAGAAAAATATGCCTCCTGAAGTTTTAGGCAGGAAATGCTGTTTACTCAATGACAACCCTGCTATGAGCATTTCAACTTCCTAAAGGTCAGATTCCAGATCCCCCAATGCTCTGCAGCACAGAGAAGCATAAAAACTCTTATCCTGAGCCAGACTGGTTCCCCAACACGTCTACTGTCATGTCTCCAACACCAGCCACCACCAGATGTTTCAGCAGATGCAAGAGTGGGTGAAATAAAGGTGGCTGTGGGACACTCCTTGCCTTCTAAAGGAGATCAAACATTTTCCTACCACATATGTCCTGAGACCAAAGAGATACGGGCACTCTCCTATCACCATTTAGAGCTATAAATTGCAATGGGACATGCTGCCCTGCCCAGAGCTTCTGCTGAAAAAGGCACAATTCAGCAACCCCAGGGTCTGAAACCTCCCTGATCACCTATAAACATCCCTTTTCTCTTCTCCCCACCGTTCCTATGTCCCCATCTAGGTCCTCTCTCTGTTGCTGCTTAGCTGCATTGGTAAAAGTTCCTTGGTAAAAATAGCTATAAAATTAAAAAAATGCATCACTGTTAGCCAATACATAAACTCAACAGACTAAACCCCATGTGTTTTACAAAGACGTGTACTAACATTTCAAAATTTCTATTCCATATAATTATAGCAATTCAAGGAAAAACAACAAAAGACCTGTACCTTTCCCCTGGAAAACTCTGCTCAGCCTCAAGCCTATGCACACGCGTCCCTGAGACATGATCCTCTTGCCTCTCTGCTGCCTGTTCTCCAGCTGTTGGTGGTTATTGCAAAAGAGACGGGGAGACCGATACTGCTCTTCAAAACATTTCTGCTTCTCAGTGGCTTTCTGCCTTCAGCAACCTGGCCAGAGAGCGACTGTTAAGCATGCACCTTCCTTCAGACTAAAATTCCCGACAGCAACAAAAAACTCCAGCATCAAAAGGGAAGGAAACATTCAGAATTACAGTCAGTTCACTTAGTCTCGATTTTCCTCACCAGCAACCTCAAAATATAAGCAGATACTTCAAAATGCAAGCTTATAATGTCAACTAAAGGTCACCATTTTATTATTTTTAAACTAGCTAGCTAAGAGTCTTAAAGTGTTCGAATGGAAAGAGAGAGTAAGGATGAACTCTCTGAACAAGGCTGAAATACGAAAATCCTTGAGAAGTAGGAAATCCACCTAGTGAATATCCAGCTCTCACCTTGTTGTACAGCAGCGGGAAAGGAGAGGAAGATCTACGTAACTATTCTTAAAAGTACAATGCTATCTATAGTAATTGGCGTGTCTGGATTCAAGAGGCAAGGTTATCAGAGAGATAAGAGCCCACCACGGAGATCTGGTGTGAATTTAGCTTGCAGTTTCTCCAGGTGGTTCTCCTCACAGTTCACAATTAGCATTAAAAAAAAATAAAAAAAAAAATCACATGTAAATATGAAAGTACAAGAAACAAAGATTAAAAAGAAAAAAACCCACAAAACAAAAACCAAAAAACAAACCAGGATTAACAAACAAGAGGAAACACAACACAAATGATTTGAGAAACAATCCGTGAGATGCTGAGCAAGTATGTTCTGCCATCAAATATCTCCGATGCTCCCAGGGCACCACTGCAGTAACACGTGAATCATTGCTCTAAGCATATGCAGATCTTTGTGAGGCTAGTCTTAATAGATTTCTGTAATACATACATGATTTAAAAACATACTTTCATTTAAAAGTTCAGTTTTGTAAGCACATCAAAGCTTTGAAAATGTAGATTTATGTCTTTTAATAGTGCATATTAATAATATTGATATAATTATCACTATTCATATTTCAAGACTCCTGAATACAAATTTTTTCAAAGATTACTTGAAATTCAGGATGGAGAGTAAAGAGATCCATAATTTAGTGGGTAGAAGTGGGAGTCAAGTTTTCTGGAGCCCAATTTTCCCAGTGTTTAAATATTGCAGAGAATCAATGCAAAGCTAGGAAATGAACTTTGGAAAAAATGTTCGTTCTTATTACTACACTTACCTGATACATAAACTCAATAGGTTAAAATTCATATACTTTATAAAGACCTGGTGCCCTTTAATAGCGTGCTTTGAGATCTCGTGATAAAAGAGTGAATACAAGTACAAAGCAATATAATGAAGATAGCACCATTAATTAGAAGTATTAAAATTCAGCCACTAAAACCTATAATCTAAGCAGTAGGGACTAAGTTATTCATGGCTGTTTAAAATAAGGATAAAAATTAAGAACATTAATTTGGACAATTGAACCTAGTGTACCAAAATTGGCCTTTTTCTTTTGGTTAGTCTTTGGAGAACAACCAGTAAGTTCCCATGAAACAAGAACAATAAGCTGCCAGTACTTTGATTCGCTTTTTAAGATGGTCAGTTAGTACTTCACATCAAGCATTAGGTAAAACAAGACATTTGTGGAGAAGCTAGTGGTGTGATGGGGAGAAAGGCATTTTTTATATTTTTTTTTTTTACTTTAGTGGTGGAGACCAAGAATCCCGCTCTCACAGAGGGTGGGCTGGGCGTTGAGCAAAGAGATAGATGACAGTGAGGGTAACAGTCCATACACATGCCAGCCCCTCATGGTTCATTCATCAATTTTCAGACTTAAACCCTTCTTGCTAATGCCCTCAAGAGAAAAAAAAAACACACAAGGAGCCTCCATGTGCAAGTTGCCTAAGCCCTTCCTTGGCAGTAGATATGAAAAACTGCCGGGACTATGCCCATCTCCATCCCATCCTGCCATCTCCTTCCAGCCAAACCTTGCTCCAGCATTCACAGAGTGAACTCGCAAAGCTCAGCAGTGTCCAAACAAAGCTACAGCGATGACCACATCAGCTTTCTGCTGCCAGCCTGGGGACTGTGACTAACTTGCGCATACATTTGCATAAGTTATATAAAAATGAATGTATAAAGTTATATTTATCTGTACTTGTATCTTCTTTGATATGAGTGGATGTTGCTTGTCCACCCACAGTAAAAACTTACAATATTGTAGGCTTATAAATACAGAAAGGAGGAGAGCAAATTACAACAGATTTCTTCCCAGGCTACACTTCAAATATTGTTCAGAGGAGCGGAGTGGTGGACAGGAGCTAGGGCTTGCAACACATCAGCAAGTTTGCCATCAATATGGCATCATTTCCAGTGCTGTTGGGTTCCCATGAATATGGAGCTTAGGCCTGATGAGGTGTGATAAACCACTTTGCTTCTTCACCTTCGTTTCCCACTGCATTCAAGGCCCTTGGACCAATCCTATTAGTTACAGTTCTCTGCACCTTGCTGTATCCCACCACAAAAAAAACTCGGCACAATTGTGAGCAATCAGGGTCTGAGCCAGCTCCCACTGGAAGTTGGTGGGAGTTTTCTCGTTGACTTCAAAGAGAGCTGAAGCAGGTCCTCACTGCAGAGCGAGGAAGATGCTCGTCAAGACTTACAAACGTGATTTTCTACTTGTGTTTCTACTTCTTAACTTCATAATCTCAGTTTCTTGGACTAATGCCACTGGTTGCTGTTCTGTAGTTGATCTACAATAAACAGAAGAAAATCTCTGTAAACTTGTACTTTGCTGCCAGTGACACACACTTCAGATTCCTTCTGTATTCTCAATGAAAAAAAAAAGAAAAAAGAAAATGTAAAAAAAAAAAAAATAGTTACTGTATTTCCTCCAGATATTTGTAGTATCTGGCTTAATCCCTAATTGAAGAAGAGTAGATTGTTATGCAGACACAAATTATATTGTACATAATGAATTTCATCAGAATACAAATATAACAATATTGCTTTTTGCCTTTCAACTAGGGAACATCATATTTTAAGCTTGGGAATCATTTAGCTTTCAGATTTCTCAAAGTAGCTGCAAGGAGACTTGGAATTTCAAAGTAATTGCAAGGGTATGTGAAGCTCAAATCCAACTTAATGACAAAGAGGAAGAGAAACCAAGAAATCTCAATTAACATAACCAGCGATAACTAGATTCAGTTTCTGGGTGAAGAGTATCAGATTAGTACGAGGAAATAAAACATTCATTCAGGAAACACCAAGGATTTGTCAGAAGGAGGAAAATAAGTTAGGACACCTCAAGTTGCCATTACCCCTCTGAAACATCACGGATCAAAGAGGCCTGAACTGCCCATGATAAGAAAATGACCAAACTTCCCTCATCGGGGTTAGCTTTATTTTTCATTAAATTTTTGCTTTTGCCTTAAAAGTTGTCCAGTGGGTAGAATTAATATGTTTATTCTCAGAAAAAGAACGAAAAAGTCCTATTAAAAATAAAACTCATCCCTACCTGTATTGTATGTGCTTGCATAAATATATAAAAAAACCAACACTGATTCTCCAGGGAACGTAATCTAGTAAGTAACTGTACCGGCATGTAAAGATATATTTGTAGTCACTGTTATTCTGTATCTACGCATTGATCTCTGTAAATACAGGATCAACAAGTTTACTTGAAACTTTTACTGCCTGTCCAATTGAACAAGAACATCTTTTTTGGATAGAACAATATAAATTACCTAATTAAGACACATGATGTGTGTAATAAACCCACATATATAAAACATGTGCAGCAAACAGTTTTTCAGCCCAAATGTGTCACTGTTTTTATTTTTTTTTATTTTCAATTTAGGGGAAAAAAAGTATACCACATGTAGACTAATCGTCTCCCAAATTTCCTTTTTCCATTGTCATTACACAAGTCCAAAACTGAGTTCCTCATGTTGGGAGATGTGTGATTTATTTCCAGATTTTCACCAAAAAAAGAGGATGATATGTTCAACTTCAAAAGTTGACATGCATCTATGATGTTATGAACTTATGTATGGCAGCAATATAGATCATTCCATATCACTATTACAGTTCCTGCTGCATAAAAACCCTACTTGAGACAGAGTAAGCATGACACACGTAATCCCAACAGCATGAAGTCCCAAAGGATGAATGTGGTCCTTGAGTTATTGAAATGGAGGATAACACAAAACAGCAGACAGTTGCCATCTCCTCTGTCTACAGCATCGAGGAAGTCATTACCAAAAAAACCCCAACATTCCATTCTGGCATTCACACAATAAAGAATATGGCCAAAAAACCTGGAATTTACTAAGCAAAAAAAACCCCACAAACATTTTTAAACAGCTCACAGATTTAAACTCCACCTGTTTCATTTCTAAAAGAGAAGGTTTTTGGTGTAAGTTTAGCCAAATGTAGAGAAGGAGAATCAAAATCCAGAGGTGAGAAGTTAAGGTGAAAGAAATTTAAATGAGAAATATTTTAAATGCTGATAAAGCATCAGAACAGTATATTAAAACTTATTCTTTTCTGACGAGGAATATTTCTCAAGCTGAGGCTTTAGGAACTGTTTAAGCTGAAGCATAAATTAGAAATATCATGGTGCTATTACTGAACAAAGCCCTATGGCCTATAGATCAAGAGGTCAGACAAGTCCCTTCTGACCTTTAAATATAAGATCAGCATTTTATTTAGGACTTCTATTATTTGTATTCTGTTAGTCCTCAGAGTTCCCAGTCACAATTAAACTCTGCATCATGGAAGATCCTGAGCAAACAGAGAGATTTCATGGACTGTCCCCCAAGAGCTTACAGTCTTAAAGTTCAATTTTGCAACTTGCAGTGAATGAAGCTGCACATAAGTGGGATCATTTCCCCCAAATTTGATGACATTATTATAATGGTCTTTCTTTCATTTTGCCGTCACAGTATTTGGGAGTTTGACTGCATTCCTTCCTGAGTAACCTAGTCTGTGTTTTGCTCATACGAGACTCCAAATTGCCGTTTTAAGTTCCTGAGTTTATTAATTTTAAATTTCTGGTGCCAGCTATTTTACACAACGAACCAGAAGGCAGGAAGAAGCCTCTGACTGACATGACACTTACATGTTCCTGGCTAATACACCGGAGACTTCTGTCTTTGATCTGAACCTCTCTAATACAGAAAGCCTCATCACGTTGGCTAGACAGACTCTATTTTCACATTTTAAGGCCTTAGAGGTCTCCAATTTACCCAAGGAAAGTTTCATTAATCCTCGTTTTGGCATATCTGAGCTAACGGATTATTCCAGTTTTAAAGTCATCTGTTGAAATGGCCCCACTTTCAAGGTCCCTCCTATTTGTTTGAGGTCTGGTGCTGATGTATGTGCTCCTGGATACCGGTGCCAAGAAATTACGTGTGCCGTGTTTGAGCAGTGCAATTCATGTCCCCAGAATTGTTATATTTCTGATCTCCACAATAGTTACTAAAAGCTTGTGCTCCAGACTGGTGGGATTCAGTTTCAATTTTTAGCACACTATTTTCACTGCATCCCACACCCAGCCACATCTTATCTATCATTTGACTCTGACAGATACATATTTTATATTTTGACAAGCAACCCACTTGACTGCTTTCCTGTGACATCATCTTATCTCTGAATGTACCAACCTGTTAATAACTTCATTTTCTGGTTGAATTTTTCCAAATTAAATTAAGCAGGCGAAACATGTCAAGCTCACCAAGTCCTCTTAACACTTCTGCTGAAGGGCATCTTCTGATAGCTTGATTCTGAAAAGGGCAGCATACAACCTGTTCAGAGAGGGATCTGGTCCAAAATATCAGGTTTCTGGAAGCTGGAAGATTTCTTCCTTAGCTAAGGAACACAGAAAGAACAAAACACAAAACCAAACAACAAAAATTATTTATCATTTGTGACCTAATACTCTATGGATTATATCATTATTTAACGGTACTTGAAGGAAACCCTTATGAGATAAAAAGGAGCAATACAATCTAACATAAACTAATTTTCAATTTTTCTTCTGTAGATAGAGAGATGGAAGCTAAATATAGTCCAATGTTAGCATGAAATAATTTTTTCCCTATCTCGTGACAATAAAAAGTCAGCAGAAGCTTTTCTTTCATGTTAATTAAAACAATTTTAGGGAAAAAATCTTCTTCCTGGATATACTATATAATATTCTTAATTAAATATGGGCACTTTTGTACTTATCTTATTCCATAATTAGCTCTTCTGTGGAAGCAATACTGCCCTGGACATGAAATCACAGGACAGTGACAAAATTTAATTGGATAACATGGACACAAAATCAGAAAATCAGGCTCTTTTCCCAGTTGTGTAGCTCAGAACATTTTTTTCCCCATTCTGTGCCTCAGTCTGCTGCCGTTTAAATGGAAAATATTGCACTGAGGAGAAGGAAAATCAATATGAAAAACATAGCACAACTTATTTTTTCCAGTTGTGTTACAAGCAGAAGCACTTGTAGTTCCTGGAGGTTTCCCCTGCGCTCAGGTTGTTTCAGGAAGAAAGTTGGCATTCACAGAGTCCTGACCATCAATCCTGACCCACTCGGCTACTAGGGGAGCCCGCCTTCGCTATTGCCATGCTGTGCCCATAAGTGAATTGGCACCTCTGACCATCACCCCACCCCAGAGAATCACCCAGTGGTGGACCTCTGTGCTCCAGATGCTTCCTGTCTTGGAGAAAATGGTCTTGGCATCACCCACCTAAAGCCACCAGGACCATGAGAAGGAGAAAGTCTACCAGCATGGCTCAGCGCTAGAGAGGAACCAAAAAGGCTTCATTTTCACTTTGCACCTATGATGTGCTCTTCACCAAGAAAATGGATGAAGAGTCAAGAGGAAAAGTTGATATAATTCCCCTTTGAAAGCCTATTCAGAGATCTGAGCTGCATAAAGCACCATTGCATAAATTACCACTATGGTGGGACTTGATTAGTATTCGTAGATTACATTGCTAGATATACCTAAAAATACCCACTTAGGGCCAAATATTCAATTCAAGGAGAGTATAACTTTCAGCTCTAAGAGAGTGTCAGACTCCAACAGGGAGTTTTGAAAACACAGTGGATCTCATCGGGCTTCATACCAGCAACCTTCAAAAGATGCCTGGTGTGAGAAACACCACCCAGCACTGGAGAGAGCTGCGAGAACAGGCTGGGGACTGCCAGAGCTCCCCTCCCTCCTGCCTTTCCCTACCCTTCTCCTCTCCATTGCAAACTTCTAAGCCAACCCTATATGCATCGAAAAACACATTTAGACCAATAACTCAAGAGCCTGAGTTATGATAAATGCTTTCATTTTCTTTCCCAAAGCTTAAGAAAAAATCTGATGGTGCTAACAAGGACCTGATCCTATCCATGGTGTTCCTGTGACAACCCAGTTTTGCCTAGTAGAGAATTCCAAACCTAAGGCAGAAGGAACCTGGGGTCAGAGACCAGCTACGGAAAAGACTGAGCCTTTTAAATAGAAATCCGTGCTACTCGGAAGCTCTAGGGCAGAGCTGAAATGCATGCCATTGTATTGAGAATTGAAAAAAACAAACAACCCAACCTCAACTTGTTTAAAGTAGATTTAATTAGAACTAATACAAATGCATCTTTCCTACACGGTTGATCTAATCAACACTGGCAGCTTTAATTACAAGCTTATTTAAGGTGAACATATTGCATTACTGGGAAAAAGATGCATTATTTCACATTGTAGGTGTACCTCCTACTTCTCTATCTGTCACACAGGCAGCATCTTTAATAGCTGTTAATGTTACGTCTCGTTTTCTAAGTTCAATCTTTGAAGTTTCCAAGCACAATCCGATGGAATCCAACCCAAATCTAATAATTGCAATCTATTTTATTTTTTCCTCACTATTTAGTTTTCACCACAAAGAGAATGACAGGTCTAATATGAGGCTCCTGAAATGTAGTTACATCTAAGCTTCAGCGCTCCAGAGCACATAAAATAAATATATGATCAATGAAATGAAACATGACAAAATGTTTCATATTGATGTTATTTTTCTTTTCAAAACGTCTTTTATGGTTAATGCCCTCAGTCACTTTTTCCATACATTTTCTTTTTTGTAATATATAGCTTTCCTAGTTCTGATTTCAAGTTCAGGGTGCCTGGGGAGAATTGGAAGATTTCTTCAAACCAAGACTGTTCCTTCAGCCTTTCACATGAGAAAATTGTTAGGCGCATTAAAGTATTCCTGACTATGTTGCATTCCTTTGTTCAGAGTGAGTTTTGGGAACACATCCTTTTCTCATTATATTTCCATAAAATATATTTGATCTATTCTATTCTTAGAATACCTCTGATGTGGTCTGTGAATGGAGCACAGTATAAAAATATTTCTTTTAGACAAAATGTTTCCATTTCTTAGACACATAAAAAGTCATTATATAGCACTCCACGAAAGTAAAACTTTACAGAAAGTTTGGGCATAACTCGGCGCAGATCACAAAAGGAATCCATCCTCGCCGGGTCCAGTTGTAACTCAGAGCCTCATCAAACGCACCCAGAGAGTGGCAGAAGGAGAAAGAGGAGAGGACTAGAAAAAAGGAAAGAGAAATGGAGAAGGAATGAGACCTGGATAATACTACTGGGAAGCAAGTTTATATTTAGAAGCACAGAAAGATGTTAACCATGTGCCTCCTAGAAAAAAATAAATCTGCCGTAATAGTAGTTGACAATAAAATCACCTTTGGAAAAAGTCTTAATACTTTCAGAGCGCAACCCAGGATATTTCCAAATGCAGACAGATGTTTGAAATGTTTACACAGACAGATCATTGCAGCAATTTAGGCATTTTTTTTTCCCGCCTTCGCTTCCCTATCTTCTGATTGTTGTCTTCTTTAGGACCTAGAGAAACACCAAGTAGCAGCCGCTCTGAGCCGCTCTTTTCTGCAGCTCGGGCTTGGCTGTTCATCGCTACACCCATAAAATTATGGTTTTGATCAATCGCTTCAGAACCCTTTTTTCTCTCTCTGAAGTTTTCCGTTCGCCCAAGGAGAGCTGCTCCAACCTGACATGTTGAAAACATGAGGACGGAGAACACAAAGTTGTCTCCAGTCTGGATTCTCCCCAGTCTGGCGGGGAGTGAAATACCCCCAACGCACATGGCCAGGGCAGAAATCACCCCATCCAGCAGCCAAACGTGCCCCTGGCTTTCACTCCAGTAATGTCATCTGCTGTGGAACCAGGAGCCTGCAGCAGCCCAGCTGCATTGGTTACTGACCACAAATGACTTAATCCCCAGTATAAACAAGGCCTAATGTTCAAACTCATCTGCCGGTTCCCTCGCAGCTTCCTACTCACAGTTCACGGAAGATGACTTCTCCTTGTTCCCACGACTGGAGAGTCGGGATCAAAGGCTTGAAGGGAAAGAATATAAAGCTTTTTTTGTTTTTCTTCTTCTTCTTTATTTTTTTTTTCTTCTCTTTTAAAATCAGGTTACAAGTGCCTTTGCTTCCCTGTGTTGAGGTGTTGTTTTTTTCTTTTTCTTCTTTTTTTTTTTTTTAAATTAAAATTGCCATTAAAATAAAATGTTAAATTTTTAAGCAGTCACAGGCTTGTGTAGGTACTGGCAGCAGCAGCTGCATGGGATGCAGCTTGTGCCTCTCGCTGTCCTCATAAATACATATATTTATTGCTGATTGTTTAACAGACAAACTGGCATTCCCTCCAGATGCTGTTTGAACAGCCAAGGGAAGGCTTCAATCGGCTGAGCTGGAGAGCAGGTGAAGTAGGGGGGTGTTTGTTTTTTTTTGGTTTGTTGGATGGTTTTCTTATCATTCTCATCAGAACCGAAAAAAAAATCAGTGAAAAACTGCATAAACGGAAATGTAAAAACCACAAAGAATAATGTCAGGGTGGTTTTTTTTCCCCTTTAAATTAATATTTCACTTTGGAGGAGTGAAATACAACTAACAGTTTTAAAATCAGACCGGTGTTGTCTGTCTGACAGCCTTCAATGTACCGACAGCACAAAACAACTGCCTGATCCTGCACAATAAGCAGAGGCTGGAAATGTGGGAATTATTCACGTAGGTGTGTTGGCAGGGTTGTGTCATCTACCCCACAATGCACCTGGTTGCTATCACTTTTACTTTAAAGAGCACTAAAACTCAGCTAATAAAATTTAAAAAGAAAATCATATAAAGTGACATATAAGCAGGTTTCACATATGAATAAAAAAGCTTTAGCATGTTCTTTGACACGTGAAGTGTACATTCGCTTTTATCAGGCCTTTCCAGATTAAAATAATGAAAAACATGCACTACCTAAAATAAAAAAAATAAATAAATAAAAAACCCCAAACTCACCCACATTAATAAGTACTGCATGTGTAACAGGATCATTCTGGCAAAGAAAATTTCCACACACCCTCCCAGTGAAATTTTCTCGGGGAACATACAACAGTGTGTTTTCATCACACTGTCCACAGGTTTCACACGTAAAGGGACTTACAAGACGGCAAGTTATTTTCCCCTAGGAAGTCTCCATTTCCAGCAGTTAGTTTAGTTGCGACAAGGCACCCTTCTCCCTTCGGTGCCCACCACCCCAAGCATCCTTCAACTCAAGGACCTCAGCTCTGCCCATCTCAGGAGAACCCAACCACACATCAGATCCACGCCCCAGGCAGGTGGCCTGTGTCACACTTGTAGGGGACACTGTACTTCTTGTCATTGTCTTAGGGAGCAGCTACAAGAATGCTGGAGATGCTGATGGGAGTCAAGACTACCCCAGTACACACCTTCTGGCTGACCTTCTCCAGGAGAAGTCACACAGTGCATCGTGGGTCATTTAAATTAATGAATCACAGAGTCACAGAATGGTTAGAGCTGGAAGGCACCTTAAAGACCATTGAGTTCCCTGCCATGGGCAGGGATACCTCCCACTAGACCAGGTTGCTCAAAATGAAGTTCATTCTAAATTTTCAGGGGCAGATGAAGCCGTTCACGCAAACTCTCCTCACTACTTTGTGGCTGAATTTCAACCACGTTTTCCATTGAAGAGGCTCATGAGTTCCAGTCCTCACTACAACGAGCTGAAGAGCCAGTTTCTGATAGACACCATCTCCTTGCCATGGCTTTATAGCTGTGTCCCCTCTCACCTTTGCTTACCACCAACCCTCTCCAGTGTCCACAGTTGCCCAGGTCAAAAAGTTGGCCACAAGCATCCTGGTCATGCACATCTGGCACAAGAAGGTGCAAAGGCAGCTCCTTACAGACACTGCATGGGAGAACATCCCAATAAACCCTTGTGGGTGGTTTTTTTCTCCACTTCATAGAAGAAAAAAACTCAACCAGAATTAAAAAAGAAAGAATCAAATAGTTGGCTTCCCATCTAGCATACAAAATCTGAAATAGTTGGGCTCAGGAAAGCTTTTCCATCTCAGTTTGCCCCACCACATGCTGTACATCCACTTAAGTGTAAGGTGAAGGCCAGTGACAGAACGAGCATTTTGTTTATTGACATTTCTTCATATCAGCTCAGCGATCTACAGGATCAATCCCTTAATTTGCAACATCTTTTAAGCATGTCAGAGATCAGAAATGAGCCATATCTTGCTTCTTAATAAGTTTCTATATAAATCACTGCCTTATTAAAAACAAAATATAGCATCCTCCACTAATGATCAAATTCTACAGTTTAGCAATGTTAATGACCCTTTACTGTAGAACACTGAAATATTTTTATAATAAAGGTTATGACTTGCATTGTATTTATTGTAAGCAGGGGGGTTATATTTAAAAAAAAAAATCAATATTTTAATATGTAACACCTAAATATATGACCTTCCGATGGCTACATTTCAAAGGCAATATGTGTGTTCCATTTAACTTTTTTTTTTTTTTTTTTTAAATGCTCTCACTCTTCAGAAAGTTGTAAATATTCTAGAAAGCTTGTTAATCGGGATATCTTGTAAACTGAAATTTGTTCAGGGCAAGGGGAATCTATACAATTTTCAGCACACTGCCTTTTGTTTCAGATGCACTGGTTCACGTGTCAGCACGCCAATGTGTCATGCCTGGTTACATGTGTCTTGTTGTGTTAAAATTATGTTCCTGACATACCCAGGCACAATGCCCCATCTCCATTATGTGTCAGGTTACCCATTTTAAGAGCTCTAGCTTTTAATTTCCTTATTTTTTTGCCTTGCATGAATTTACTGTACCAAAGAATAAGACTGATGCCTCTCTTCCATCACCAGTCCCAGTAGAGAACGCCCAGCAAGAATCTTGTGCCCATCAGGGCTCCAAACATGCTTAAATCACACGTGGCAGCGGTCTAAGCACAAAGGAGAGGCTGTACAATATATGGATGTATTGGCTGAATATGGTTCGAGTCATATTGCTTTCCCACAGCCCTCCCTGAAAGCCCTGTTCCTCACAGGAAAAAATGATGAATGGTTACGTTTGTCACCTACGAAAAAGCTGATTTTGTGTTAAACGTTCCCAATCTGCTTCCCAATGAAAGGCTACATGAGCATGGGAAGGTGGTTGGGTCTCTTCAACGGGTATGTTGAGGTGATCCTTGGTGCTCATGGAAGATTCAGCTATGGGATGCTGTCTCCAGTGGGCACAGAGGGGGCTGGTAGGTATGCAAAACTTCACAGTTAACTAGAAATCTTCGATAAATTAAGCAAATGTGGGCTTTGACCTCACTGAAAGCAAACTAGGGAGGATTATGGCTCTCCAACACAATTCTCATCTAGCTGTTAGAAACTCAGGCACCAATTTCCAGCATTAATGTTTGCTTCTGTTAAATTCAGTTAAATTAATCCAAATATTATGCCTTTCTTCCTCTTAAATAATGAATTGTAATGAGTCCGGTACGTGGGACTTACTTTGGGATAGCTAGAAGTTATCAGTAAACAGAAATTTCCCTTACAAGGACACTTCTAATTCCTTTTCCTTTTGACATACCAGCGTCAGAATATCAAACCTCCCAACACAGGGCTCAAGACTTACTAAAATTGTAACTTCTCCTTATTACAGATGTAAAATAGATAAAAAACGCAGTACTGAGTTTTTATGGTTTATATGACAGGTCTCAAACACTTCGTGCAAAGTCAGATTTTTTTAGTTCCCTCTTAAATCAGGGCACGAGACAGAGGCTCGTAGAACAATGGTTCAGGGTGGCGGTGGGAATAACTCCCAGAAACACCCAACATTTACTTTATGTGTCCTCTCCTTATGCCTGACAGTCAAAGACTGGAAGTCTCCTGGACTAAAATATATATAGAGAGAGATCCATCACCTGAAAAAATCTACAGCTCTTTAACATTTTTGATCTCTTCAAGCAAAAAGCAAACATTCTACCACTTAATATTGTATCATCCAAACTTGGACAGCCACAAAGAGAAGCATCAACATATTAACTTTTTGAATTCCTATACCAGGGCTACCTCTACTCTGGGAAAGGGACCCTAGACCTCATAAATTTACATTATGAATTATTTATAGAAGCGCAAAAGTAAACATTTTCCTTGAGTGAAGACTATTTTACAGCTGACTTTGCAAGTATCTTCCATGTTCGGGTCCTGAGGTAACATACTTCAAAACTGACAGAAACTAATTTTATAAAAGCAAGAAGTAACAAAGCAATGAATAATCGAGCCATCAAGCGTAATTACTTCACGCGTCAATGTTTCTCCAACAACAGCTGTTGATACATGCTGTATCACCTCATACACTCATAAAAAGTAACAGGTATTACCTGTTGGTGCAAAATTTTGACAGCAAGTCCTGACTTTGGAAGCTAACAAAAGTACTGACATATATATAGCAGGTGATCGTAAAGGTATTTGGGTAGTTAAACATGAACAAGTCCGAAATTTTCACTCAGTGTCAACAGTCAGTCTGGGCTAAAATATTTCATAATTCAAACTGTAACTTTTCCTTATTGCAAAGCTCCACATGTCTGCAAAGTAGCCCACTACCCCCATTTTCAGTTGTGTTTCAAATAGCTGGGCACTTCATGCTCCAGACATAGTAAGACCCTGAGATAATGTGGGGTTCTGGTTTGGGGCTTCTTGAACTGTACCAGAAGTTTTCTGAAGAAAATCTGAAAGGAAAATTTGCTAGTCTGAAACTAAACATGTTTTTTTAATGAAATTGACTGGTTTACATCTTGCAGCATTTCAAAAAAATTAAAAATAATAAACATCTCAGACTTGCTGCCTCTTTAGCTGGACAGGTTTCCCACAGCTGAATCCTTTGATGATACTCTTTGGACTTTCTATTTTAAGTAGTCATCCTTTTCTGCTTCTCTCTGGAGGCAAACTCTTTTGCTCTCCTGCCAATCTTCCTCTTGACCTTTCTGTCCTGTGTACTTGGCCCTTCCAACTCTTTTCCAATGTCCTCTCTCTCTCCTTCCCCACTGCTAGACCCTCTTTCATTTCCAGTGCCAGTAATTCCCCCTGAGTTGCCAGCAGACCTCTTCTTCTGCCCTGGTTGCCAAACTATTTAATCTTCTAGCCCTTCTTCTACACTTTTGCCAGAAGATTTCTCCTACTGCCAGGGAAAGCGTATTGCCAAGACCACCCCATGTATTTGCACTGGTATAACAGCCCTTATTGATACAACTGGATATATTAACTGCAGGAACCACATGTAGCAGTAAAAACCTATGTTATTATGACATCCAAGTTATATGTAAACATTGACCTTAATTGCACATCAAGAGGAAATTACTTTTCAAATGCTATAGGTAATAATTTTAACTTAATCTCTAATTTCCAAACCAAAATATTATGTTAAAGAACACATAAAGATATGGAGACCACCTTTTTTTTGTGCTTAGTAAACACCTCTTTACCAGGAACACCGTAAAAATTGAAATATGGTCAAGGGCAGCTGCTTTGTACAAGTTTCCCCATGAGCTACTGTCCACTGCAATAGTCGCAAGACAGCATCCAACAACCTCTCACTCTTCAGCAAACTTATTCGTATGATTCTTAACCAAATCTCTAACTCTTACTAAAGATTCTTTATTAGACTCCTCCAAGCCACATGTCAGTCCAAGAACTCTCCATGCCTAGGGACCAAGGGAGGACAGTCTTTCTAGCCTTGGAGAAAGACCTTATCTATACACGCATATTATTCTCTCCCAGCTACAGCAATATATCTCTATCCACTC
The DNA here is from genome assembly GCA_013400375.1 of Thinocorus orbignyianus. Classification (NCBI taxonomy): domain Eukaryota; kingdom Metazoa; phylum Chordata; class Aves; order Ciconiiformes; family Thinocoridae; genus Thinocorus; species Thinocorus orbignyianus. The sequence continues at coordinate 1,325,179 of VXBW01001548.1, forward strand.
CAAGCAGATTAATATTTAAACATGATGACATTGTCATTCAAAAGTTTCAGGCTAGATTACCATAGTTCTCATAGTCACAGTAGGAAAACACTAACTTTAAAAGAATTACAAATCTTTCGGAGTACAGCAAACCAGAAGCAGGGGCGGCCTCCAAGCCCATCATCCTTACACACAGCCCTCCTCCCATCAATTATCAAGCTAGATACTCCTTTTTATTTTGAGTTTTCAAAGTCTTTTGAGGGACAGACCAGCTCTGTGGGGTCCATCACCCAGCATGAACATGCTCCCACCTGAGAATTGCCTTCAAATAAGAACATAACCAAAGACTCACAGAGACAGATTAAGCGGTTCAGGCAACAAAAAGAGACTCCCTCCTAAAAATATAGCAATGATTAGAATACCAGCATTTCTAAAAGCTGCTAATAAATCTTGCTTTTATTGACCTACAGCAGCCTTACAAAAATAACAGCATAAAATAGACAACTCCACAAACCCCTCTTCATAGACTGGGGGGAAAAAATAAGAGAATAAATGCCTCCTTTGCAAAATTTTGAAACCAAAAAAGATGAATGCTTCATAAATACTTACACACAAGTAAATCAATAAACCCAGTTGTGAAGTCAGCTAAAACATTTTAAAATGCTTTGCTTGTCTGGTGTAAACTCTCCTCAATGTAAGGACTTCAGAACATTTCAGCCTATGAGCCATTCTCAACCTCAGACCTGTAAAGTCTTAAAAGTTTATTATGATTTTGAGGGTTTTCAAACCTGCCCCACGCCAGCTTTCACCTGGCAAAGGTACTAATCTTCACAATTTATGCACTGAAGTAGAACAGCTTTCAATTTAGGGAATAAAACACCCTCCAGCTGAAGAAAATTCTCGCATTACAGTATGTTAAGAAGAATCTTCACTTCAGTTGTGGTCAGTTGTCATGGAGAAAGAAGGGGGAGGGAGAGAAAAGTGTATTCCCATGTGAAAACCTTTCTCATTTAAGAAAAAAATAAAAGAGGGAAAAGAAAAAGACAGAAAAAAAAATACAAACAAACCCCCCATCTCCCCTTCTTCCCGCACTTGACATTTTATGTAAAGTAGGTGAATCTGGAATGAGAGATCATTTAAAAAAAATACTCATTATGCTATTTATGTACGTAAATGTGGTTGTGTAAAAGTATAACAGGAATGCATTCACAATTGGTTTAAGTAATTTTCTCTTGGCAAACCACCATAAAAAACAGGGGCGTCATGGCGCCACCAGAATCCTAAATTGTGGTGGAGAATCATCAGTACACATGGCATTAATCTCTGTCTCCTTGCAGGAGACACCCTTGCCTGCATTACTGGCCTGTCTCTTAAATCTAAAACATTGTAACTTGAGTTTAAAATGACACCATAAATAAGATATCCTCTTCCTCCACCCCAACTAAAAAAAAAATATTACCCACTCTATTAAAAAGACACATACTTCAGAGAGTTTACTCCTGTTAAAACGTTTCTCCACGGCCAAATCACACCGAAAGAGTAATGCTAACGGGTTAATAATAGATCATGTAATCTTCAGCATTCATATTGGACAAGATTCAGACTACTGAGAGACTTTTTAAAGATATCCATATAATTAGTTAACCCGTTGGTATTACACTCTTGTTACTTGGGATTGATCACAAGACTGTAGGGATCTCATTATGCCGTACCAGTTTATTCTCCCTAGTGACTGAGAACACTTAGCTGTCTTTTAATATCTTACTATTAATCGCTTACTAAGTTTTCAAATCTTCTTTTTCCTGCTTCCAAATTTAGGCAGAGTTTTGTTAATAGAGCAATTTAAAATATCACCATTCTCTTTGCAAGTTTCTCCGTGACTTGTAAACATTTTAAAAATGTTCTACCAGATGAAATTCATGTCTTTTAAAGGAAACTGTGTCTCTATTTTGGTGGGGGAAAGAAGAAAAAAAAGAAGAAAAAATAGAAAAAAAAAAAAAAAAAGAAAGACTGATAGTTTGGGAACACCCACTCAAGATAAAATAAGGATCCTGGAAGATTTCCTCTGGGGGTTAATGGAGGCCAGGCCAGTGGTAACTGACCTTGAAGTCCCCAGATGAAGCTTCGTGTTTGTCCTCAGATTATTTATGTATTTTTTTAAAGGATTCTTCAGAAAGCAAAGCTAAGTTTGTCAACCCTGATATGGTGAGAGTCCAAAAAATGCCACTGATAAGTGCCACCTTTATATGCACTTACCAAAAAAAAAAAGAAAACCACCCAGGGAATTCAGTATGGAAATATTTTCAGTTGATTTTCTTATATTCTAACTTAGTGCAGCATTGCCAAGAACATGCTAACATAATTCAGAGATAGAACAGCAGCACGACATTAACATATTAAATAATTAGCAGATATAGGTATTTTAAATGAAACTTACCCACAATGACACATGTTTAATTCAGATTGTGAGCCATGGTGTGCTTTTCCCCACAAGTTATATGACTGTAATACTGTCTTAAAAAGCTATTATTTTAGGTACCTCAGAAAAAAAAGAGGAGGGAAAAAAAAGAGAAAAAAAATGTGTTAAAGATCCATACACAGGGTTTCTACAAATGAATATGATGTATTCCAGAAACAACATGCATTCACACAGACACTCAATAAGAAAGGGACTGTTTACTCAGTTTATAGCTTGAAAACCACTAGGGACTGTGTTCCAGTATGGGAAATTTTAGTACAGTGCATTGTTAATATGAAATAAAAAGCAAGCCTGGGAAGTTGGGATTATTTTTTTTTTGAAAATGCTTGTTCGGACCATTAAAAAAAATATTGCCTTCTAATGTCAAAGTACGAATAAATACTTTTTCAGATGAATAAAATCTGTAATCAGTTAGATAAGAGCAATATGCCTTTTTCTCTTTTTTTTTTTTTTTTTTTTTTTTTTTTGGCATTTAATCAAACAATGAAATCACATACACATTTCCTGACACAAAAGACAAATGATGTAATAATCTAAAGGAGTTTCTCTATCTCCTTGGAACTTTGCATACTTGACTTGTTTTCCATATTTTGTGACTTTAAATGGTGGGAAAATTATATTAAAATGCTTGTAGCAGTTCCTCTAAACTAGCATCCTTTTTGTTTTATTGTATTTAATATAAAAGCAGCAATTATTTGATTTCAAAGTTATGAAAATATGTACCTTATGAGAAAACAAGCAATTTAAGCTTTAATTGGTGTCATTTTTCACAGAACTGGCAAGATTCTTGCATCCCTGGCATGTTGTTTTCTATAAAACTGCAGAGCTGCTTTCAATGAATGTTTTACGAATGTATAAGTTGTTACATGAAGGTATGTGAGTGGATGCCTGGAAATATAAGATTTCTGGGGGGATTTATTCACAAAAGATGCATTTCATTTCATAGTGTATATACTGTAATTTTTCCTTAATATTCCTAATGTGTTTTGCTTCCCATTAAGCATTTCTTCCATCCTCGTATGGGAAGAAAGGGGAGGTATGCAGGAGGGATATTTTGCACAGGAGAAGCAGAAATAAAGATGGAGGAAACAATGGGAAAAAATGCCCTTTTTTTTTTTTTTAATTCTTAGTGAAAGGCTCAATCCCTTACTTAACTTCCCTCCATGAAACATACAACACTCAGGCCTTCCCCTGACAGAAGATTTTCTTTGAAAATATATTTTAAATGGTACTCACAAGATGTGAACTAGAGGCCTCCAAAACCAGTTCCTGTGAAGTTGTACCTCAAGAGATAATTCCAGTTAAAGACTGAAGCCTGCATGTACAGCTATCCAACCCCACACCAGCCATGGTAAGGAGTGTATGACCGCAAACATCAAGATACCCAAAGTATTGTGATGGTCCAGCCACAAGGAGAAAACTTCTGCAGATTGAGATGTGACCACAAACTTGAGACATGACCATAGCTTTTGTCAGCATTAAGGGTCTTAGGAAGGAGAGGGAGCCTCATGGGTGCTGTGTCTTGCTGTGCCACAGCACCTCTGTCCTCTCAGAGGTTTGGAGGATCAAACTAGAAAGAGATCCTACTGGTCTGGAGGGTCATAGGTATGTCCAGAAGAGGATGTTTCACCAGTACATTGGTCCAGGACTCAGTGCTGTCCTGATGTAGGGAAAGGAGCGATGTTGTGTCAAGAAGGGTGTGAAGAAAGAACATCTCTGTGGGTCCATCAGCCCCACAGCAACAGGGAGTAGCCCTACTTCTCTACGGGACTGTCCTCCCCTTAGCACAGAGACAGCAGCCACCACTCAACAAACACATATAACACAAGGACTTTGGTTCTTTCCTTTAGCCAGCAGATACTTAGACATGACATCATCCAAAAGGACTTCAAAGAGCAAATATTTCACCCTGTACATGGGCCAAACTGGAGAGTTAATTCTTTCATATACCCGGGAAATTTTCTTCTTCCAGAATAACTACGTTCCACTAAAAAACAACCATTGCCATTGGATTTGCACCGTTCTGCACAATCAGTCTTGCATGTGGCGGTCAGTGTGCCAAAGAATGAGGGTGCAGAAGACCAGAACTTTATTTGCCCTTCTTAAAAACGAGAGACATCACGAGCTAAGATGTCTCAGGGTACTGCATAGGGAACATCAACGAGTCCCAGCCTCAACCAGGAGGGCATGTTGGTGCTGAGCACTTAATTAAGGGTTCACAGCCATTTAGTCCATAATTTCTCTGTTCCAGATTTTACGAGGTAGACACCAAGGCTTTTGGCTCACAAATGTTTCCACTCAAACACGTGTTTACTGGAACCAGTAGTGGGTAACCTGTGAAATACCCAAACTCAGTGACAGGCTCTGCAGCCTCTCCTCTCCTCATCTACCTTCTCATACATTCCCCTCTTACATCAAAACACCTACTACCATGACTTTCTATCTGCCTGTGACCACTCCTTCTTTACACTTCAACATTTTAATTAAAAAGCAATAAAACACTTTAATTTGAGGTTTGTACATAAAAATACAAGTAAAAATGGCCCGAACACTGGGCAAATACTATTGAAATCTGAGCTGAAAGGCAGTTAGAGTAACTTTAACCACCTGAGAAATGCAATAATCACCCTGAAATGCACAGCCTGGAGTGTTTTATTGCCATTATAAACTGCAATTTATACATTAAAATAAGGAAAACAGTCAGACCCATCCATTTATGAGCTATAATAAATATGGTTATGACATCACTGACAACCAGTCACAAACTTCCAAACACATCCAGAGCTTTAAAGCAATTTCACGATTACCTTTTAAATCTGTTTTCTATCAGCACATGTGTAATTCTTGGGTGTGCACACAGCCATGGCCCTGACTCAGCAGCAGTGTCTTCAAGAGTGTGAAGATCTCCTGCCTTCTGCAAGCTCTTGGTCTGACTTTCTCTTTCATGTCTCTTGCACCCATCCAGCCCCTCAACTACACTTCCCATCCTCTATCTTCCTGATGACACCACTGTAAAACCAAAATTAAATTAAAAAACATCTCTTGATAGAGAGAGTTGCTGCTTTTTGCAACTCTCAAAACACAACCGTCACAAAATTTGGGAAAAAAAAAATACTGTTTTGGGGAAACCTCTACAATGTCTTTTTTGGCTCTCATGAAGTCCCACTGTTTGAGGGACAAGCGTTCCTCAAGTCTTTGTGCTGAGTGGTTGCACACCAGAAGAGTTACCCATTTGCGTGCAGCCTTGAATCCAGCTGCTGAATTGTTTTTGCTAGGTTTCTCCTTCAAATATAGCCCCAACATTTGTTCTTTTCCACTGTTGCAAGTTTCTTGGGGGAGGAGAGTTTCTAAAACGAATAAATCGTACCTCAGGGAAAAGCTCTTCTCTAAGAACAAGCTAACAGGATAAGCTATAATAGAAAGATAAATCAACCGCAAAACTTTTTTTTCTCCTTTTTTTTTTTTTTTTGTTGAGAATGTTTTTCTCTCAGAACCATCAGTGCAACAATTTCCTTCTTTACTGCTGAAATCTGTCCTGGTCCTTCTGCCTTCCAGCTGCCAATGCATTTGTCACATGCACTGCGGCTTCTTTGGGATAAAAGATCTTTGACTTCATCCTCGGGCTCCGATAACCTGGAGCTAAGCTGGAGAAGATGAGCTGTGGTAGCAGTTGCATGGGCTCGGTCCAGCAGCGGCTGCCAAACACGAGGGCCCCCTGTGAGGAGGACAACAGCTGAAGACGTTCAGATCAGAGGGAACTCGCTGTGCTAAAGCCAAGAGGAGCTGGGAGTCACAGGGCGAGGAGCAGCCATCAATTTGGTGTCACGCTGTGTGCAAGACAGGCTGAAGCAAAGCACCAGGGCGACCTGTCTGATTCACCATCCCAAGCAAAGGCTAAATACCAAGTGAGGGAAGGAAGAAGCACACGTCATGCTGGAGAAGACACAGCCTTTGATATGCCTAGTTAAACATAAGGTCTTGTGAGATTTAACTGTAATGACCTTGTTATTTTTACATATTTTACCCTCCCACTCAATGCATCATGTTCCCCTTCTGTTCCTATCTTTCCGTCTCCCGTTGTTTCCCCGTAAATCATCCCAAATTTCCTACAGAAGGTATTCCTGATTTTCACTCTGCTCAGAAGAGCATCATCTCACTGGGGACTGCTCTTCAAATCCTCTACCTTCCCTTGCAAGGCATTAATCTCAGCTCTTGGTGGAAATTTTGGCACAAAAGTACCAGCACATGGCACTGCTCAAGCAGACAAACAGACTTTAAAAAAACCACAGCAAATATCTTGTGGCCAGCAAAGGTAGGACAACATGGATACTGTGACAGGAGAACAACAGTTGAGAAAAAAAAGTCCTTCCACAGGCCTTTTCAGAACTTTCTTCTGTAGACACACAATGATTATTGGCACACAGAGGGATCTTAGCAGTTGCCAAGACTCCAGATCTTTGTCTTTACAACGCCCCTCTGAAGTAGATGAAATGAGTACTATTTTTATCACTTTGAGGAAGTATAAACTAAAAACCAAGTATATTGTGTGATTTTTTTCCATGGAAAACCATGGAAAACAATGGCAACTATGACAAACAATTTTCAGGTGACTTAGTCTAGTCTACACTGCCTGTGTGTATGCTTCAGAGTAATCCATTAACAGCAAGATACACTTTTAGTCTTCTTTCTTTCTTCTCTCTTACTCTTTCAAGACAATACTCATACCTTGTTTGCTGTTTATTCTTGAGCATGAAATGCTTGTTAATACTTGAAATCTGAGATCCAGAACTTTCACCTTCAATTGGAGACTTAAAAGAAAACAATGCAGAGTTCTTAAGCTGTATTTTAAAGTAAACCAGTAGAGAGAGTGAAGTCCAGATCTACCATGCTTCTAGCTTTCAATATATTGCATTATCTACATTGCAACAACTAGAAAGGGAAAAAATAAAAGTATTACACCTGAAGTCACACTTCATCTGAAGATGAAATCAGCTACCTGCATAAGAAGAAATAGTAGGAAAGGTTATTTTTCTTCACGACTAGAGTATCACCTCTTCATCCATCCAGATTCATCCAAATATCTGAACCAAAGCTGAGGTTACAACTTTTGTCTCTGTGACTTCATCATTTGCCCGCCAAAACACAGGACATGATCTCTCTTGTCGACATTTGCAATTTTACATTACAGTGAGCAACATTGGCAGATGTGCATTTCGTCCCGCTAATGTGTTGCTTTTAATTGTGGAAGACCCCAGCCAATTCTTCATCTATGTTGGGAAGCTCCTGTTAAAAATAAAATAATAATAAAAAAAAATCCAATGAAAGCCCAAGGAAAACTTCACAGTTTGACTTTAAGCACAATGGCAAGCCTTAAAGTTTTGTAAGGAAAATTGTTCTCTTGACCGCAGAGGAGAGCTGGGGCAGGGCCATCAGGAGGCTTGCAGTGGAACAATGGTCAGCCCAAGAAGATCACCAGATGCTGACCCCTTCAAACCTCTTCATCACACTGGCTTTCACCAGATGTGTAAAAGCAGGCCAGGCACTAAGGATGTTTTTTCTTTCACTTTGAGTGCGTGTGAATATTTGAAAGGGTTCATTCTGGATGACTCTAGTGGATTTAGATGACACGCTGCTGTTGAGGAAAAGAAGAGAGAAAGAAGTCAGTAAAAACAATCAACATTCGTGGTTAGTAAAATGCTACTTAGAAAATGTTGAGAAGAAGGGAAGATGGAGATGACTTTAAACTTAAAATAAATGTCAATAACTGAGCAAAGGCAGAGAGGAGACCAAGCAGGGAAAATCTTGGTCTGACATAACGGATGAATACATACACATGGACACACATGCATACCCAATGCTTCTCAACCTTGCGTTTGTGGTCTCAATTCTCCTCATGAAAGAAGTCACTTTGATAGTTTGAATTTTAAGAAAATTTGTAACATGCATTCAAAATTTTGAGAGTGACTATAAGAATAAGTGTGTGCCTGTGTCTATCAAGTACATCAGATCTTCCAGAAAAACAAAACTTTTTTTTTATAAACTGGAAATTTACTTTATGGGCTTTTCAGCAACAACTCACACAAATTTTTCACTGATACTGAATAATTTTTCTCACTTTCATCATTTCTTAGTTGGAAAACAAACCCTCCTTAGGTCTAGTTATTAATGTTTTAATAATTCAAAATGTTTATCAGTTTAATGTATTCTAGATATCTAATTATTTGCAGACACACACTTACACGTTGCTAATGGGACAAACATCATCTTGCCTCATTTGTTTTTATTTGGGAAAAGTATTAAGTTACAACAAATGCAGTGTGTGGTCTAAAATTCGGAATGTTTGAGCATTTCATGATAGCCAACCAATAAGCCGGGATTACTCTACCTCAAAACACTGCAACACGGTTCCTCTCAATATTTGATATGTGTTATTTGCTCTTTGAACCAAATGTTCCACCACTGTAGTGCTCTTCTTCCTTGATTAGACCATCTAAACTACATAAGCAGGTGGCTACTCTGATTGATTTGCTTTGGCTTTGTTTTTCTCCAAGGGGCAGTGGAAATACTCAAGTTGGTGGGAATGATAGGCCATGAGAGGGTGGAAATCAGGCCAGCAGAATGATAAAGAATTTAAATCTTTTCTTCTTGCGCAGGAACTAGTGCCATGTATGGTTCAGCATATGAAGCAACAGGTTAATATATCTAGCCTTTCTCTTAATAACGGAGGCAATAAAACAGCAAAAGCAACATGTATTTTTAACCAAAAATTCAAGCATCTCCTTTTGAGATCTCTCATGAAAATGAATCTTTGCAATTGTAAACCAAGCCTTAATCCTGCAAGGGCATATTTATATGCTTAGCTGTATCCTAGTTGAGCAGCACCATTTTCATCAATAGGATTCATCATGGGACTACTTAGAGACATTAACACTAATTAAACACAAGCATAAAACTCTTTACAGGATTGAGACCTAAACGACTTCAATTTCCACTAAAAATTATTTTCATTTCATAATTAAAGCAAATTTTTGCTACTGGCATGGTATCTGATCTTCACTTAAATGTATAGAGATAAAACTCTGTTAGTGTAAGAGGCTTTCAGAAAGCCAATAAGAGCAATGAAAATATCCGCATGAGAATTTCTAGGCAAGATTTGTTTTCTGCGTTGTTCTAGGTTTTAATTCTTTGCCCTTCTTCATTATTACCATGACTCCACTAGTAGCCCTATCCGCAGTCTGACTATCATTTTTATTGGTTTTTTTGTCTTATGGTCTTGCTATTAACCTATTATAATATCCATTTCTGTGTTACTAAGGCATCACTTGGACACTGCATAGCAATAGGGAGGTTGTTTTAAGTATACTGCATGCTCCTCCTAAGACTTTGCCCAAGAAGTGTTCTCTCACTCCCTGCTAAATCCTGGTGGGTTTGGGACATAATCAGAGAGCCCAGCTTTACAGCATCCAATATAGAAGTTCATATTAAACCACCAAAAATGTGAATGCCCCAGTTAATGTAAATTCCCTTTTCCTAACCCAAAATTTACCTTGCATACTGCAAACTCCTAATGATTAATATCTCTACAAAGGCAGACAATGTAATTATTTGTTGAAGGCAAGTTAAGGTCTGCTGTCCACCACATATATTAATATATCGTAGGCAGACCCAGAGTCTGTTTTGAAAGGTTATCAGTTTTAGGCCATGATCTGAAACTGCTGAAAAGTCAAGAAAAAAAAAAGATATAAAATGAGTCAATATTAAAGACACCTCATGGTATTTCTACGGTACCTACCTTAAAGAAAAATAATCTATATGAGGATGATAATGACTACAGGTATTGTGCCTTTTCTGAGGTCAAAACCATGATCCTCTCAACTTTGAAAAGAGAGCACTAGACTCATGATCAGTCTTTTGTGGTTTAAAATCCAAGAATCACTTAGCCAGCTATTTCCTCGGCACAGCCAGCCACAGCAGAGAAACACATCTTAGGACTGAGGCAATTATACTACTAACAACATTAACGTGGGTTTGGGATTTTTTTTTTTCAGGGGGACAACTAGCAATTCCTTTTCTAAAACCAGACTGCAAAGTTCAATAGCAAAAGCCCTTCTGAGATTATAACATGTTTCTGATCATTAGTGTCAAAAACTTTATTTTTAATTATTTTTTTTTTTTCCCTCAGAATGTAAGCACTTTAAACTTCTCATGGGCCTTTTCCAAGTACTTTTTTGAAATGACATCAATAAGTCAAGGTCAAAAACTTGATATATCTGCTTAGATCCATCATAAAAATATCACTGTTTACGTTGACAAAAAGGGTAGGAATCATAGAATGGTTACAGTTGGAATGGACCTTAAAGATCATTGAGTTCCAACCCCTCTGCCAGTGGCAGTTTAACCATAGCTATGGCAAGATGGACACCCATAGGGATATTTAGAGCCCAAAGGAACACCACAGGTCTAAGGACTGACAGCATGGTCTTGCTCCTTGGTGCTGGCCCAGGAACAGTGAGTAGCTGAGCACGGGCTATTTCTGATTTGAATGCTATTTGTACCACTGGAGTCTTATTTTGAGTATTTTGAGTTCTATTTTGAGATTCTTGAATACTCTTTTGACTCTACTGTACACGTAATCTGGGAAGATCAGGAAATCTAACGTTAACCAAAATATCCCTTCACAAAGAGTTTTTTTAGCCTCCTTTCTGAAGCTGGATTGTGACAACAGCAGGACTCCCCTTTCCACAGCACACCCCATGGCAGCACTGCCAGCTGTGGGCTCTGAAGCCTTGAGGCAGCTCTCAAAATATGAGATTTGCTCAAAAATACTTTGTTTTTTTTTTTTTAATCAAAAGTAATTGAGAGAGTGGGAATGTTTGTTTGCTCCTCATTATGAATGTGCTTCATATATTTCTTTAAATATCTCCACATGGGGAATCGACCAGGAGAAATAAATTTTTATATTTTAAAAGTGAAGGGAGCTGAAAATTTCATGCCACTGAGGTTTAAAGGAAAAGAGGAGCGTTGCTGTACTTCCTAAAGTTGTCAACTTCATCTTCTTCCCCAGAATGCCCAAAAAGAAAGTCCAGCAGGACCTTCAGACATGAAGACAGGGGAAGGAGCATAGACTGCCCAGCTTTCTGAATTTTAACTTTTTAAGGCATAATCACAGATGAAGTTTCTGCAGTAATAAAAGGTGTAGCACAGCACCCATTTCCTTTTCTCTGTACTTAATATTTCGGCATCATTGGAGGGCTACTCTTTGGCTTTGCGGTCCTACTATGGCATCAAAGCGTAGCTGTGTTTCCAAAAAGGATTTTTTTCCAAAAAGAAAAAAAAAAAATCACCCCGTGTGCAACAGCGACAGACTGCACACAGCATTCTTATAGTAACACACAGTAGCACATTTCAAGCCAACTAAACTTAGTGGGTCCTCCTCTATGCTTACCGCATGCTGCAGAGAGTTTTCTAAGAGCCCAGAAAGTAAGCAACGGGCATGGCTGATTTATTGAAAATTTACTCTTTTAAATCTTAATTAATGGTTATATTTTATGCCATTGATAGTCCACGTGCGATGCATGACAAAGTTACCAATATTAAGGCAGAAGAGGTGTAAAAATTAAAACCCACTGACAACCTAAAAGTAATAATGGAAGTTCTGCTATTTCTAAGCAGCTTCTTTTCTCTAACACACAAAATAAAAAGCATCCAAAACTTTCTTAAACACGTCAATAAATTCCTTTAAAACTCCTTGTTCTGCTCCTGCCCAGCACAACACGTCTTTGACTTGGCATCTCGTGCCACTTCGCTAATGTTCTCCCTCTTGAGCTACTGGAAAGCCAGAAACCAAGCAGGATTGTCACCCTGAAAATCCCTGCAGGTGCCCACCCTGGACTTGCAGAATCACCTTGTCACACACAGCTCATTCCTGCATCCCCAGCTGCTCATGTTATCACAGTACATGCATTTGTGGCAGAACATTTGGTGACAACAGAAGACACCATAAGGTAGAACCTTCAGTCTTTGCTTTTGCTGATGTCCAGGAACCCTTCTCTCAGTCTGAACGTAGCAACCTAGATGCCTTCGTGTAATGAAGCAAAGCTATTTTTAAATCTATTTGTGCTCTTATAAAATAAACATAAAATGATGACAAGGCTGAGAGGAGTAACATGATTTGCCAAATAAAGCTTCCAAGAAATGACCGGGTTTTCACCAAGCACCCACATACTGGCTCTAGACTCGGCAGTGAGGTAGCACCTCATGGAAGCTGAACCTTCTCGACTCATGTAAGAATTGGTCACCTTTGGTTACTCAGGGCTGGTTTGGCAAACCAAGATCAAACAAGAAACAAAAGATATGTGCATACCATACACTGTTAAAGTTTTCTAAAATCTTGGGGCAGTCTTCCCACCTATGAGTCTCAACCTTTTTTCCAACACATTAGCAGACCCATCCAGAGTTAGATAAATCACTATATACAGCTACTCTTATTAGTGAACGTGCAACAATATCATGTAATAGCTTCAAAATAAAATACCCTTTTTAAATAAACAAACACATTTTCTGAGTTTTACCTCAAAATAACCATTCCTTAATCATGACATAAACACGATGGCTGTCAAACGGAGAGATGGGGAGAGCAATAGCAATACATTTGTAAAGGAAGTTATTTTTGGAAGGTAATTTTTACTTAGGGAAGGAGAAGAAAAGTCAGACTGAAGTAAACAATTTAGTTCATAATCATCAACACAGGGATGCTTTGCATAGACATTTCCTTTCATAGGTCACTACATTCATTGGATTGGAATTGGTTAGAGGGTTTCAGACTGAAAATAGTAAATGACAAAAGCTCCTGGAAGTAGTAACCCATGAAGCAAAATACAACCAGTTCAGCAAAAATTAGATCGCATTACGCTGAACCTACTCCTGCCTTTCCTATAATTCAAGATCCAGTTTGCACATGAACAGCTAACTGTAAGAAAGCATAAGATTTATTAAAGGTTTCAGCTGTTATGAATTGATGTAGCTTGTGGAATTTCTACAAGAAAAAAAATAAATAAACAACAAAAAAAAACACTAGAGAATGCCAGTTAGGTCAAAGTTTTTTTTGTTTCCTGGGGTCTTTTTTAATCATCTTCTGCATAGCTTTAACACTAGATAATACAGTGCAATGCATCAATACACTATAACAAATTTTCTCTGTTTTAAATATCACTCTCATTCACACTGTGATTCAATTTAAAGAATCATTCAAAGATAAATCTAAATAAATAACAAGCTAGCTTTCAGGCAAACAAATGAATTTGCATTGTTTTATATTCATCATAAATATTTCACTTAATTACTGAGGTACTATGTTCAGAAATACAAAACAACATTATAAATTTATTAGCACTGTCCCTGCTGATTTTACAGAAGTTCTGTGGAATGTAAAAGCCAAAAGTAGAAACAGGGCTCAAGAGCATAACCAAAAGAGCAGAGGCTGCATTCAAATGCTAAACTGGATTGACACACTCTGGCTCGCTCTGTGTATTTACCCCGAACTAAAGCTTCCTGTCTTGCATCAGGTGTTATCCTATTTATTCTCCAAACCCAAGGTCAACGAAACCCTTTTCCTTCTGTTGACTTTCAAAAACCTAAACATCTGAATGGGGCTAGTTCAAGCATTTATCTTGAAAAACCTATCACAGGAGTTATTTTTCCCCTCATTGTAAAATGGCGAAAACGTAAAAGGATGTAGCAGCATTTTTCAAAGGTTTGGCGAGGTCAGCTGTGTGAAAGGAAAATAAAAAAAGTGCTACCAAAACATAAAAGCTACAGTGCGTAGCATTTATCATCAAAATTATTTAAGCTCTTTTTAATGGCTTTAAAGGCTATGAGAAACATTTTTAAAATGTAAATATGTGGGTCTTTCAGAAGAAGTTATCCTTCTTTGTAAACCACAGTATCACTGGTGATTTATAATTTTCAGAAAATCTTAATCCCACAGGAAACATAAGAGTTCCTCTTTATTTTTAACCGAATGCTGGATCTAACATGGAATGTAGTTTTTATTATTAGCAAAACTGCTTATTATATTTAGTTGCTTATAACAAATTAAGGTAAAATCTGAAAGACTGTGAGTATGATACCACTTTAAAAAAAAAATAAAAAATTAATTTTTTTCCCCTTTACCTTTGAAATAACTTCAGATGTAAATAAAATTGTGGATATCGCATTTCCCTAGGGATTAAGTACTCTTACTGTTCAAATGTCATTAATTACCCTTAATGCCGTTATGAACTATTTGGAGATTATCATTATTAAACTGTTAGAGTATTTCTTAATTCCTCCCCAGAAAGCCACAGAGTAACTAGCTGAGCCTATCCTCCCCCCTCTTTTGTTGAAATAACAATAGCCTAGAGGAATTGCGTCTGAAAAGAAAAAGTCAAGCAACAACAATCAAAAAAGAAAATAAAATAATTTTTTTGTTTGACTAAACGAGCAGCAGAGAGAAGATTTTGGGTTTAAACCATATGCTGTTTCTTAAGCAGAGTATTTGGGTCTGATGCAGCCTGGTTCAAGGAGCTGGGTTTCTCCCAGTAACTGGGGAAGCAGCATAAATCCCACTAATGCACGTATCTTATCTAGAGCTTGCTGTTGTGGCAATACTGGAAAATGTCTAATAAACCCCCTCTCTCAAATGAGAGCACCCCCTGTTCATAACCACAGAGGGCAAGGAGGCAGAGAGACCCTGTGTTTATGTGTGAACATGTGTGTTTGTGTGTACATATATGTGTACACGTCTGATGCAGGAGACTTTTTTCCCTATGGGCATGCTGAAATCATGGGACAAGGGTTTCAGAGGCAGCTATCGACAATAGTGAATCTTAGAGCTGCTAATATAGACTAAAATAAAAAATAATGTTTATATATATATATATAACACACACAGAAAATAAAATAATAAAAGTTTCCTAGGCCAATCCTATAGCACATGTGAATAATCAGGTCTTCACTGACATCTGATAAGTTACATTTTTAGGGTCCTAAATATGTTTCACTGCTCTAAAAAAAAGATAGATAGATAGATAGATAGATAGATAGATAGATAGATAGATAGATAGATAGATAGATAGATATTCACTAGAACAGAATATTAATACTGTCTGTACTTGATTCAGTATCAATATATGTCGTACTGAAAAATTCAAACTGCTTGCATTTTTGTCATAGTCTCATCCCCCTTTTACAAAAAAAAATAAAAAAATAAAAAACCCCAAACCCTAAACCAATGAGGATAATAAAACATAGTTGTGATTTAAATTGTGTCACTTGGCTCTTTCTCTGAATAACCGTTGGGCTGGGAGGACAAGTTTGCTCTACCACAGGAGCCACGTGTTCCTGTTACAGTTCAGATACTCTCCTCCTCTTCCAAGATAAATCGCAGTGTTTGGATTCGTATTCTGAAGTCTATATTTTACTTCATTATTATTATTATTCAACTTGTATTTTCCATTCAAATGCACACCAGCACTTTTGCATTTGGGTGCTTAAAAACTAAGGCAGTAAATTTGGCTACAGGTAAATTTGATCACTATTCTCAAACAGAAAATATATGAAACTTTTTAACGTTCAGCTGAACTGAAACTTTTTAACGACTACCTGGAAAGATAAGAGTGTTTACTCACTTCTGGCACTGAAAAGCAAGTTATTTGTCAGCTTGTAGGCACGCATTAAAACACATATTCCCTTACCTTGTGCTTACACGTTAGATTAACTTCTCTGGGTATTTTTAAGGCAAAGGACTAAGGGGTTTCTCCAAGGAGATAAGCAGAAGGCCTCAAGTGGTCTTACTTTCTTGGTTTGTCTTTCTACCTGTGCTCTGGAGGAGTTCCCAATCCATGCTTGGAGCAGAGTGGGCCAAATCTGGTATTTGAATAGGACAGGAGAGCCTGAAGGTGAAGTTGCTAACCCCCAGCTCCATGAGTTACCCCCAAATCATCAGAAGGGTTATCTTCTAGGAGCATCTCTAACAGAGAGGAAGGGGAGACCAGAAAAGGGATGGCTGAAAAGCTGTGCAGGGCTTAGAGGTGGGGAAAGACCTTCAGAAGGACCATCACAAGGAGTAACGATAATGACATAGGGTGGTCTGGGAAGGGAAAGGGGAACAAGCTTTTCTCCATCCCTTTTCCAGATCAGATCTACACATTGCAGAGGCCATGGCTCCCCCGCAGAACTCTGCTGAAAGGTAGCGCAGTGCCCGGGATCTGTTACCAGTTATTTCAGAGAGGAATGTCTGGCTTTTTATGGTTATTTTAATTGGTGACAGTACTCACTGCTTAACATACTCAATCTGGCACCGACGTTCTCCCATGTCCTGCTCCATCCCGAAGGCTCATCCTGTCTCACCAGCTGCTTTCTCACCCTCGTCAGGAGCTGCTGCCCTGTCACTGTCCTTGCTCCAGCATTATCTGGTCTGGTCTGTGTAACACCAACCCGGGGTGAGCGCTGGCATCCTTCACTGGAGATTAATACTTTACACCGCCTGTCCAGAGAGCATGGGAAGTTGATAAGTGCAACAAGCTTTAAAGCAAAACTGGATTTGAACCTCTTTTTATTATTTTGCTTGAAGCAGTAACTAACGGTTCAGCCTGTCCCCTTGTGCCTAAAGGAGATTTGGTATCCATGAAAACACATAGCTGGCAGATATCTGAGTCTGACAAGGGACACTAAGCTACACACCTTGGCACAACATTTCTTCGAAGCATCTCAGAGGACTTTTACTACCAATAACAACCTTTAATTGCCTTCTAGGAGAAGGTAATTACTATTACACTTTTACAAGTGGAACAAGGTAACTTACATGTCTTGCCCAAGGACAAAAAGAGTAAGGATGGTAATAAAGTCAACATCTCTTGCCCAGTGACTTAAACACAGCTTTTCCATTCTGCTGGGCAGCAAAAGTCCTCAGTAGGCTTCAGATGCAGGCCTGGCTTGCTTCATTCAAAAAAACCTATGTGGTTCACGTTCTTCCTCCCTCATTTTGGTGGAGAGTTAGGAGCTGAGATCACCAGTGTTGTCCACAAGATTTGTCTAGCCCCTCTCCATGCTGCAGGATGGAAGAATAACTGTGGGTTAGCAAAGATGAGACAGTGGCCTGGGAAGCCCAGAGAAGCTGTGGCTGCCCCATTCCTGGAAGTGTTCAAGGCCAGGCTGGATGGGGCTTTGAACAACCTGGTCTGGTGGCAGGTGTCGCTGCCCATGGCAGGGGGGTTGGAACTGGATGATCTTTAAGGTCCCTTCCAACTGTAACCATTCTATGATTCTATAAGCAACATCTTGCATTTAATCTTAGAGAGGAGGGTCAGCTCAGCAGCTACCTCTTTCCATTCTCCTTTATCATCTGCTTCTCACAGCAACCCCTCCTCCTCCTCACATTGCTCCCATGTTGGACCACCTCCATGGTCCACTCCCCATCCCTTTCCCACAAGCAGCTGAGCTAATCAGCCATCCTAGCACACCGGATGGAAAAAAATCCTTATTTGTTCTTTCCCAGATTAAACATGAAGACGTGACAAATCAAGAGACAGTACCTGTGGGAGGAGATAACACACTGCCAGTCATCTAACCAGTAGTATCATGGGACAGCCGTTGCTGGAAAAGTAGTGGGAGGCTGAAGCTGGGAACCACCACCTCTCCCAGCTTGTGTCCTTCAAGATACCATGGCTCACAGCCCTTGTTCCCTGCTTTATTCTGCTCAAAAATCAGCCCACGTTTTGTGCTTTGCTGGAGCTTGGTAGGCTGCTAACCCCCAGTGTAGGTCATGGAGAAAGGACTTTCCTTTCATCCCTGCAGGCAGCCTTCCGCAAAAAGGCCAGGGAATAATCACAGGACAGTGGTGACTCACTGTTTCTGTCAGTGGAAAGAATCTCTGCTGCCCAGTGCTCCCCTTCTCCCACCTGGCATGGCCACCAAAACCACCACACCGATGAACAAGGAGGTTACGCAAGGCAGCGGGGTCGGAATATTAACTTACAAAAATCAGGAACGGTGGGAAAGGGCTGCCAGCTAGACTGCATCAGCTTCCCTGGCCTGCTAGGAAAAATAGGTCAAGGTTTTCCAAGGTGACCGTCAATTTTGGATGTCCAACATACTGAAAAAAAAA
>VXBW01001548.1:1343815-1360188 GCA_013400375.1 Thinocorus orbignyianus
AAAAGGAAAAAGAATTATTTTGGAAAAACCACTAAATGTCCATCATTGGGGGAAAAAAAAAAGCAAAAGGCAGCCAGACAGCTGTACCTTTCAAGGTCCTTGCAGTTGAGCACCCCAGAAGAAACAAATTACCTTGAGCCTTGAGCCCCTGAAAAAAAATAAAATAATAATAATAAAAATAAGAGACAAAAAAAAAGTCAACCCCTCTGCAAAAAACAACGGAGGAAACCCCGTGGGTAAATAACTAGTGGGAGCTCACAAGAGCACTGCTCTCAGGATGCATGTGTGTTTCTACTGCGGGAGAGAGAACAATTGAATTACGAGGAGCTCTTAAGCAAGTAAAGTAAACATCTTTTGGCAATTTAGTGCTGCACTTTGAAGCCCTGGCTATGTCATACAAATGGTGAAATAGCACGGACACCCTTCTGCTTGGCTAGTTTGTTTAATATGGTGAGTCGGGAGTTTTCGGAGCGCAGCACTCTTTTTATGAGCTCACGAGCTGGAGGAGGGAAAGTGTGGAAGGAGCAGGAGAGGGGATGTTTAAGCAAAGCTATAGCTGCCCAGAGCCTATGGGAGGTGGTTACGGCAGGAACCCTGCAGCATCCATGGGGCTGCCACCTCGGGAACCAGCCCTGAGCATCCCCCCCACCACAGGGAAAGAGAGGGAGAAAGAGAGAAAGAGAGAGAGAAAGAGGGAGAGGTATGGGGTGAGGGGACAAGGATAATCACACGAGCAGGGTTAATTGCTATAAATATCAAGAATCAAATCAATATGTCAAGATGTGTGTTCCACTTTTCACATATATGCGGCGCGTAAATGAGAAACGGAGAGAGAGGGAGGAAGAGCTCGGAAGAAAAAGGAGAGACTACTAAAGAAATAAGCCCCCCTGTACAGACAGCCTGACGCCAGATGGCTTCTTCTAATAAATATTCAACCTTAACTCAGTTCCCATGTAACTTTGTTGTAAAGCTGCCAGCACACCCACACAGATCTGGGCCAGCAAAATGATTACAGTAGTACAAACAAAATAGTGCAATAGAGGAAACAGGCAGACAGGGTCCTGTATACAGAAAGACAGAGCTGTAAAGATGTGAGTTGATGAACCTTTAGATTTAATACTGAGAAACTTAAAATAATGACTTGGGCAGAGGGGAGAAAAACCTTGGGGGTGCAGGGGGAAAGGAAAAATTATTTAAAAAAAAAAAAAAAAAAGAGACATATTTTTTCCTTGCTGTTGCTTTTNCTTTTATTGCTGGGAATACAGAGAACATCATTCTGTTAAGACAGCAAATGAGGGACTATAAATCAGTTGCTGTTCTGAATATTTTCTGTATTCAGCTGGAATTCAGATACCTTGCCTGAAATCATAGTCTAGCTTAAACTCCTGCTGTCTGTCGTCCTCACATGGGGCACAAGTCAAAGGGGAAGGGTTTGTGCATGACATTTGTTATATTAATTGGAAAGAGAAAGAGGAGATTTGGTACTTTTTTCTTAAGAAAACACTGGCTCAGTGCTCAAAAACATTCATTTCAGTTGTGCGAGTGTTTTTGCCCCAAGCTCTTTAATTTCAAAATTGGATTATGAGATCTGAATATCAGAACACACCATGTTGGCAACCCCAAAACTGTTTAAATAGGACCCTGACCAAATCACGATCTAGTGCTAAGATTAGGAGAGGAGGGGCGAAGGCAGGCAACGAAAAGGGATGTGCTTTGCAAACAAGTATCTATTGATAGTGTGAAGCACGAAAAAAGATCCAGATCAGAAAAAAAAAAATTATAAAAGATGTTAAGGATTCATACTACTCATTTCTTGGATTTGTTTTGTGCAGAATGTCTCCATTATAGAGGCAGGGAAAATGTAAACTCAAAACTTCTGTCTGCAATTGAGGTGGTTATTTATCAACTACTTGTGAGCCAGCGATGGGTCAGGTAGGTAAAATTATGCCTTTACTTTGAGAGATCAGTGTCACAGGAGGCAAACCTCTTTCCCAAGAACGCAGCCTTCTGGAGTTATAAACTCACTCGTGGTGCTCCTGGAAGAGTGTTTTTTTGGATGATACAGAAGAGTATAAATAGAATTAATAAAAGAGAATTAAAAAAATAAAAAAGAAGAAAGAAAGAAAGAAAAGAAAGAAAGAAAAGAAAGAAAGAAAGAAAGAAAAGAAAGAAAGAAAGAAAGAAAGAAAGAAAGAAAGAAAGAAAGAAAGAAAGAAAGAAAGAAAGAAAGAAAGAAAGAAAGAAAGAAAGAAAGAAAGAAAGAAAGAAAGAAAGAAAGAAAGAAAGAAAGAAAGAAAGAAAGAAAGAAAGAAAGAAAGNAGAGAGAAAGAGAGAAAGAGAGAAAGAGAGAAAGAGAGAAAGAGAGAAAGAAAGAAAGAAAGAAAGAAAGAAAGAAAGAAAGAAAGAAAGAAAGAAAGAAAGAAAGAAAGAAAGAAAGAAAGAAAGAAAGAAAGAAAGAAAGAAAGAAAGAAAGAAAGAAAGAAAGAAAGAAAGAGGGGGGAGGCACACTGAACGTCAGAAAATATTTCCTGGCTGTGAGAGTTTCCTTCTGCAAAGCAGATCGACAAGGAGATGTAGTAGGCTGTAGAGTCAGGCTTTCACCACTTCCCTTGGGAGATTGTCACTGTGGAGGTTTTAAAAACAAAGCTGAACTCAGCACTAGTAAATATGCTGCAGGGAATAACCCTGTGTTGGGCAAGAAACGGGCAAGATCAATTAACAGATCTCTTCTATGCCTACTTTCTATTATTTTTGACTGTTGGGAAGAAAACTTTGCTAGAGAAAAGGCTAAACCTCCCTCCGCCCCCTGCCTTTTCTTTTAAAAGGACAGCAGACTGTATCACATTGAAAACTCACGTCTGAAAATCTGTGCATTACAACCGCTACGTCTCTCCCACCAGTTTTGCTTTGCTCACCCTCTCTCCCTGCTATTATTGAGAAGCACTGGAAAGAACTTCCTGGAGAGAAGAAGAAAAAAGAAAAAGGAACAAAAAGAAAAAAAGAAAAAAGAGAGATATCTGAATCTCTCTCATTTCTGATTTTTCCAGGCCTCTTTTATAATATTCATCTATTCTGAGCAGTGTTTGACACTTCCTTCCCACCCACCCCCATTAGAAATGAGCCATGGTTTGCCTCCTTGCGCTCCCCTCTTCTCCAGCCTTAAGGTACACATTATGATTCTATTCTTATCCAGAGCAGGAGAGCATCAAACAAGGGAAGCAGTCGGACGACGATGGGCAGGCAGGCATCTCGGTAAGCTTCATGCCTGAAGAAATGCACACCTTTTGTTTATGGCTAGGCAGGATGAAAGCCGTGCGATGTAGCCGGACACAAATCTGTCAGCCCTTGGGAAAAACACCACTGCTGAAGCCGCTAACGACGCGCCTCCTCGGCGCTGCCGACCGCAAGCACATCAAACAAGTCCTTCATTGACTATGCTGGCTTGAAGTTCAAGATATCTATTCCTTACCTTTAATAAACCAGGCCTGCAACACTGAAAAATCTCCGTATAAAGCTCCGAGGTTCAGGGTCACCACTTAGACTCCTCCAGCACCCAGCTTCACTCTGCAGACAACACTGGATCAAAATTAGGGCTAACTTCAAAATCAATTTAAATCCTCCCCACACTCTTTTTGTTAAAATTTCTGCCATGTATTTAATGGATTTAAACCAAAATACACATTATTCTTCCTTGTGGAGCGGCAGAGAGATGAGCCTATGACTAAGAAGAACATTTCCCTGTAGGCTTGGGTGCCACGGGGTGACCATACCATCATATAGCACAACCTTGCTGGATGGACACACAGGCTTTGATTTCTACATCTGCTTGATTTAATTCAATGCCAAGTGTCTGTCAGGATGGCTGGGATCAGGAAAGGAAAGAGGCAAAGGGGAAACCAGGAGAGAAGGAGCATGGAGA
Source organism: Thinocorus orbignyianus (assembly GCA_013400375.1). Taxonomy (NCBI): domain Eukaryota; kingdom Metazoa; phylum Chordata; class Aves; order Ciconiiformes; family Thinocoridae; genus Thinocorus; species Thinocorus orbignyianus. The sequence goes on from VXBW01001548.1 coordinate 1,347,735, forward strand.
AAATCAAACAGCAAAGAGATTGGCAGAAAGAAAAGGATGGGTATAATAGGCTCTACCCATATCCCACTCTTCTCTCTCTATGGAGGAAATGCGGTAGACACACCATGGTCTCAATGGCAGGTAGGGCTGGAATCCCTCCTCATTCTCAGTTAAACGCTGGAAGAAATCAAAGCAAGGGAAAAAGCAAGGATGAATGTGAAATGTGGGCTCAGGGAGCAAAAGGGAAGAAGAATGGAGCTCTGAAATGTCTGAAGGCACTCACGAAGTAAATGAAAGGAAGAGGAGGTCCCAGTAACCTACTTTTCACTGAACCTCTATTGGGGGTGAATCCCCAGTGTAAATCAGAGAACAATTTGGATTGGAAGAAACCTTTAAAGATCATCTAGTCCAACTCCCTTGCCATGAGAAAAAATCTTCAACTGGATCAGATTGTTAAGAGCCCTGTCCAACCTGACCTGGAATTTTTCCAGGGATGGGGCATCTACCACTTCTCTGGGCAACCTGTGCCAATGTTTCACCACCCTCATCGTAAAAAATTTCTTCCTTGTATCTAGTCAAAATCTTCCTTCTTTTAGTTTAAATCTATAACCCCTCGTCCTAGCCCTACAGACCCTGCTAAAAAGTTTGTCCCACATCATTCCTGTAGGTCCCCTTTAGGTATTGGAAGGCTACAATAAGGTCTCCCTGGAACTTTCACTTCTCCAGGCTGAGCAAGGCCAACATAAAGACATTCTTCACATCCTTTCCCCTCCTGCAATGGAGCAGGGAGTTCAGTTTTTCCCCTACAGCAGCTACAGTGGCTGGGGAAGTAGGGAGAGGTTGGTGGGACCAAAGTCCTCCAAGACTTCTAGCTGAAAGGAAAAGCAGCAACATCACCAACACAGCGAGGTCCTGGCTAGGGTCTAATTCTCAGCTCAGGTAAGCAAGCTAGATGAACCCTTAGCTATCATGGCAGCCATGGTCCTGCAGCTTCTGGGGGTGTCCACCTGAACCATCACTGCACTGACACACTCAGCACCTTGCTGGAAACCAATAGGATTTATTAGATCATGTGGCTGAGTACCTCATGTCCACATTGAGCAGCTCCCAACACATTTGGCTTCTTCAAAACAGAGTATCCATCTAGCTGGAACAGCAACAAACCTCATTATTGCAACCAAAAGAGGGGGGGAAAAAGAGTCAGAGGTGACAAAATTGGTCCTATTTAACACATTTTTTTTCATAAAATTCTGTGTTGTCTTAGAAATGCAAGCAGTTGTTTTGGACATGAGACCAAGCAGAACGCAGTGTTGATGCTCTCAGCCATTAGTTTATAAATTGAATAAGATAGATGTGTTCATTCATATGAACTAATGTAGTTTTTCTTATGAAGGTTTCATATTATACAAATCCATTAGCATATTTACAAATTAATCTTCCCTTAGGAAGAAAAAAGATCAAAGATTTACAGAAGGAAGTGCTTTATTACTTTTAAACTGCCTTTTTTTTTTTTTTTTTTTAGAAAAGAAAGAGAAAAAGAAATGAAGGGAAATTATGTTGAACCATAAATGTTTCTTTATGACTACTGTACAGCAGCTTTGTGGGAGATTTAAATTTACTAAAGGGCAAGGGGGACTTTAAGCCATCTATATGAGTTCAGTATTAAAAATATATATACATGACAGGTGCCCATATAAGTTCATGCAGTACAAAATATTCCATAAATGAGCTCATTTATCTGAGTAATTTAAAAAGAGCTTCTGCACAAGGGGAGATATTTAGTATGAATTATGGTCCGTTTACCTTTCATAAGTTTTTTCATCACTCCCCAAACCTCCTTTGGTGCTACTGAAAATATCTGTAGTTATCAAGCGTTATATTCAACCTTGCTATTCCCTATTCCCAAGAAAGCCCTATTGGTGAAGTGACTCCGTGCTCTTCCCAGATACACGGTTTGTAAAGCTCTGCATGCAGTTATTTCTTCTTCTTAGATGCCAGATAAAGCAAGATCAGGCTGAGAAATCTTATCTAAGCAAATAGTTTGAATAATAAAGAGTATCACAGGTAAAGAAAAAAATCTGTAGGTTTGCCCTCATCATTTAGATTCAACTCGTTTGTAAAAAATTCCTCTTTATATTTTCAGAACGACTTTGTACTATGGTTGAAAATACAGACTAGTAGAACAGCAAGGGAAAGAAATGAGATGCAAACCTTTAATGATTTATTAATAACCACTTTCTGAGACATTTCTAACTACTAAAGAGAAATCAGAACACTAAATACATTAAGATCTTCAGAGAAGGGGAAGAAAGAAAAAAAAGAAAAAAGGAACTATTGGAAAGTTATAAAAATAACAGAAATTTTCCAAGATAAAAAACACACCTGACAACTGAAGTCCATTTTAGAGCGGCTTCTGCCTTGGGACAGGAGTTGCAACTAGATGACCTCTGAAACCCCTCCCAGACATAAGTTTTATACTTCTGAGCTGAAATGTTTGAAGATCTTTCACAACATATACCTTTATTTTATATTTGTTAATACTTCAGGATATATTTCACAGGAAAACTTAAAAGATATTGTAAAGACTAAGGTTAAATCACCATTCATCAACAGAATAATTCTCGTTTTCTCATGGTCATTGCATTCACTCCAGTCTAACTTCTTTCACTTCTTGGGGCTTCCTGAAAAATTGAGGATATATTGAAAAGGACCAGTACCTGGGTAACCACCACCTCTCCTCCTCCGCCTCTTCATTACATCCTGGCAATGAATAAAACCTTTTCACAGCAGGACAGCTGTGGTTTTACTGTGCCGGACACGTGGACACAAAGAAGCTGTGTACAGAGAGGACTCTGTCAGGAGTAAATGGTTTCACAGTATTTTGTACCAGAAGAGAAAACTGACACAAGTAAACACACTGCTAAGACAGCAAAGATTTTAATTCTGCTCAAAAACCTGAATATTCACTCCTCACTTTCCTAGCCTGAAGCCTACATGGGAAAACAAATCAGACCCATTCTCCTCCCTGACCCTCCTCTTTGGAAAATCTTCTCCTCCTCAATCCACTCTCCACCTGCCTTCATGGAGGACACATGCCTTGGGTGAGTTTTGAATGGAGTTAAGTTTAATTATAAAATGCCTCCTTGTTTCATTTAGGTGCCCTCTCCTTGAACAACCAAGCAACTCAGAAACATAGAACGGTTTGGCTTGGAAGGGACATTAAAGATCATCAAGTTCCAACCCCCCTGCCATAGGCAGGGGCACCTCCCACCAGATCAGGTTACTCAAAGCCCCCTTCCAACCTGGTCTCAAAGCCCTCCAGGGATGGGGCAACCACGGCTTCCTTGTGTAAACTGGGCCAGTATCTCACCACCCTCACAGAAAAGAATTTCTTCCTGAGATCTCAACTAAATCTCCCCTCCCTCCATTTAAAACGATTACCCCTCATCCTATCACTACACTCCCTCATCTCATGAAGAGTCTCTCCTCATCTTTCCTGTAGGCCCCCTGAACTTCATCATCTCTCTCTCTGCTCTTTCCTTCTGCTTTCCCGAAAGCATCAAGGAAAACTCTCCAGAAGGTTTCTCTGTAGTAGTTAGAGGGGAAATTCAGTGTCAATTTTTGTTTTCCTGCAGATGTTGCATTTGGCCATCAGGGTGTTCACAGTTAGCAAACCATAACTCTTCAATGTCTCAGGCTACCCATTTGGGAAATCAAGAAAAGATAAGACTACCCATGCTTCAGGGCTATAACGGTTGGTAAACATTTCTAAAGTGCTTTGAAAACCTGGAAAGGTGCAATGTTTTTATAATGACCTTAATACTTTCCAGTTCTACAGAGTACTTTATACCAGAATCTTAAGCTTTCACAAACCACAAACCCTAACTGTGACACTCCTGTGAGATGTTTGTAAATAATCATGTTCAGGGTAATGCTTAGTCCATCATATCTTCCATCAAAATACTGACGTCAGGCACTGTAATTTGTCATTCATCTGATCTGCTAGTCCTGATGAAGTCTGTGAAACCTTTCTGTTGAAAAATATTATTGGCAAACCTACTCAGTAGTTTAGCACTAATTAGCTCAGGGTAAGAGAGTTTTATATTACTTGAAATTTGGCTCACAAAAGGAGAATGACAAAGCAAAGAGAGATGTTTCTCAAACCCACAGGAGAGAAGTCAATGGCTGAGGTTCAACTACAAGAAAAAGATATATACATCAACGAAAAAGGCCCTTAGGCCATTATTCTCCTCTCAAACCAAGAAGCATTTAAGGTTAGCACCTTACACTTTTCAGGCGTTTAGCTCCTCAGCCATCACCACCTTGTTAAGGATACTGACTACATCGCAGATGCGAGGGGAAGTTTTGCACCACAGGTTTTTCAGGTGAAAAAGTATGTCATCAATGAAGAAGAATTACAAGTCATTAAAGCGGAGTGTATGCTGTGCATGCCTCTTAAATTCAATATAGGGAATTAAGAAGTCAAATGCCTGAGGCATTAAATATGAATGATGAATGTGAGAAATAAAATAAGTAGAAGAGAAATCTATGTGTTTCATTACATGAGGTAGCTGTGCCACTGGCACCTTTTGCTTTCCTACGAAAAAAAAAATGATCTAAGTTCAGCAGGCAAGGAAAACTCAGCTATTTTTAAGGAAATTCATATCAAAACTTGGTGAGAATAAGAAATAAAGTATTTTCCAATTTAGATTGCATTCTGATAATCTAAAAAGATAACAGCATATGATACTTTATGAACCAGGAATTGAGAGGCATAGCACACACATCTTTCTTCTTAACTGGCTTCTAAAAGAACAGCCAGCCTTTAAAAGAAAGAACACAAACTATAGAAAAAATAAAAGAGAAATGTCAGAAGTGACACATTATCTCATTTTAAGGCATGCGTCTGACTCCTTCTTGCAATATGAAGGATAAACAACATGAGCCACAAAGGCTTCTGTGTGTATCATAAAGCACACGGCATGGGAAACCACTTCTCTGGCTCTCTGAAGGAAATGGTTTCTTTCATCTCCGATCAAGTTTCAGAGGTATTATTGTTTATTTATTTACACACGAAGGACTGGGAACCAAATTCACCTCCTCATTTTGTACAGTAGATTGAAGTATACATCTACTCAGCAGCCTCACTAAGACATCTGACTTTTAGAGTTATGTGCCCCGGACAGTTAGATGTTGTCTGCATCTGGGACATCTAACAGTAAGTAAAATCAGTTAATTCTCTGAAGGTGATCAAACAAGCAACTCTACCCCCAGAAAAATGAGAATTAAGGACAGCCAGGAAGCATCTATAGATACTAAGAAAGAAAAAAAAAAAAAAACAACAGATGGTTGGATATTTTCAAGGTACTGAAGATGATGGGAGAAGTCTATGAACTGATCACCAATTTCACCAGAGAGATAGAGGGCAAAAAAATGAAGGAGTGCTGGGGGACTATTGGAAAGATAAGAATAGAATCAACGAGAGGGGAAAATGCGTTTCCTTGCCTTTTGGAGATTATGAGGTTGGTTCCAAGACAATGTAGTACACACACACTCGATTATCAATAAACTCTGATCCATTTTTTATTACTTATGAACGGCTTTGGACACATAACAAAAACAACAGTTGTAGAGAGACCTGCAAAAGTGTCTGTTCCAACCAAGCAAATTTTGAAACTCTCCTATTGAAGTAGAACTTTCTTGTTGTTGTTGACAAACTTAAATTTTGCTGATTTTTAAGGATAAAGGCATGAATTATACATATGTATACACACACACATAAGTAAAGTCTGTGGTGTATTTTGGCTCGCATGGTATGTTTTCTGTCCCATATATTCTCCCCCAGATTTTTCTCAACTTATTTTCAGGCACTAAACACGAGATGTTTGCATCACGTGGTTTCGTTTTCACTACATTGTTATGTGATAGATCACAACGTGGATGGCATGGATCACATCCCAGTTGGCAAAACCACTGCGGAGGTGGAATCAACAATATGAGCAAGATACTCACCGATCACGGAGCATCCAACAACGGGAGTAAATGATCTACATCACTTGGTAGGATCTGGCTTTGTGCAGGCACCTAAAAAGGATAGAATATTACAATTAAACTCTCAAAACTTCAGGTTTTCTGCCTTTGTTCAGGCACTACGTCCTGTTATGAATTCAACGTGGGTTTTTTGACATTTTGCACATGTTTTGTTATGGGGACTGGGTCACTGGAAGTTGTCACAGGCTTCTTTCGCAAAACAGCCGTTGTGGGAAAATCACAACTGTCAATCAGTGCTGTCCACCACACACACAACATGGTTGCTGGAATAATTCAGGTGGCACGTGGATCCTTGAGAATTTCAATCTGAATTAATCTTTTTGAAATAAGATTTCTTTCCCCCAGTGCCACAAACTAAAATGATGTAAGTGCAAACTCTCTGCAGTAAATTAGCGATAAAAGAATAAAACAGTTAAGCGAATATATTTTTCATGCTTGAGGGCTGTGTGTTTAACAGTTTTCTAACTGTTCATTCATTTATATAAAAATACTTTGGTTATTATCTACTTGAGTTGAAATTAGATATTTAATTGACTGGAGGGAATGAAATTCGCTCACTTTTAAATAAGGCAATGATTTAAAAATATTCCTGTAAAGTGATTTGAAAGACCACACCAGCACTAGTTCTTGGCACACGTCCTTGTCTGTGTATATATTTTAAAAGCATGGTTGTTTTTACAAATGTAGTACTGTGAGAGCTAACTTCTTCAGAAACATGTTTATCTTAATTAGGAAAGTCAACAGACTTCTAATGGGAAGAAATGCATATTTTTCTCTGTGGTATCTAAAGCATCAAAGGCCCGGTTCTCATGCCAAACCAATCTTCCTTCCTGCCTGCCTTTCAAACCCAGGTGATTGCAGACAGCTGAGCAGACATGTTCCCAAAAGCTTCTATTGACCTGGCTCCAGTCCTTTCCCGTGCTCTGTCTCCTTTTCTATCCGCATGTCACTTCTCTTTCTCTTTCTGTGTATTTGTTGTATTTTTGCCTGAGGAAACCTAGGGATATTCATGGCACTGAGGCAAATAATGTGGAATTAAAAACTAAATTCTTCAGGCCTTATCCTAGCAACAGGACCATCACCATCTGTTCAGAGGACAGGACTGCCATTATCCGCTGCATTCTTTGTACGTACTCCATCACCTGTGAGGGGAAAAACATTGCCCCTTATCCTGGAGTCTTTGTTTAAAAACAAAGTCGTCTGCTTCTTTCTGGTACACATACATTTCATAAATGTGATATACAGTACATTTAAAGGGATCAGGCAGCAATAAAAGCCTTAAAAGCTTAAAAAAAAAGAAATAAAAAGAAAAAAATAAAACAACCCCAAACCTAAGGGAGAGCATCTGCATGATAAACAACAAGAGCAAATATTGTTCAATTTAAATAAACAGTTGAGATTAATTGGTATAAGTTCATACGAATTCCTCCATCTACTACCATCGTCAGTAATGCAAGCACTACATCTTTGACTTTTGGACAATTTTACAGCAGTAAAAATCGCTATTAGGGTTTTGTTTAATTTAAGCAACTAATTTAAAATTCTGTGTTCCCCCACGTGCTACAAAGGCCATTTTGGCTGCTTACAAACATTGCTCCAGCTGAAGTCCCAAAATACAGTAACAGAAGCTTAAGGGCTGCACACCTTTCACACCCAGAAAATTTTAAGTTGCTCTAAGGGCTAAAATATCACATAAATTATTTTGAACTCTTCTGCTGCTGTTTAGGATTACACTCTGTATTCCTCTTTTCCTTCTGCTCTGTACGTTTGAACAAGGGGGAAAGTGAGTGAAGGAGGAAGAGGTAAAAAAAAAAATAATAAATCAGTGAATTGAAAAAAAATTCCTGGAAATGAAAGCAGCAGTCTTGACCTCGTATCATGTTTTCAGTTAAAAATTATAATTCATAAAAGCTGGTTGACTGTTTGTCTTGTTGTTTTTATGCCACTTATAAACAAAGCTGCAGTCATATTTATTTCTCCAGGCTTACAGACACATTTGTGGTATGTAGCTTGGCAACATAAATTGGTAAAATCTGCCTGCTCCTACCAAATCTCCAAAATGCTCATCCCGTCCCTTGCAGCCACCAATTTGAAAGTCAAGGCTATTGTGCCTCCTCCTCCCAGGGGCAAAAGCAGGGCAGAGTGTCAATCCCCCAGTTCCCGTCAGCCCCATCACCCTCCCCTTTCTCTCCCTTCTCCCTGGACACCAGCAGCTTCAGGTCCAGGAGGAACAAATCCAGTGCAAACGTGGCACCTTTCGTCCAAAGGGTGAAGAAAAGGATGGGAAGTCATATCCTGAGAATTACAAGTGAAGTCCTTCTCCTCCCCACTTTCTACAGCTTTGTTCACATTTCCAATGTCATTAATTATCTTAATTAGCTGGCTCCTATGGGCTGGGGATCTGCCAGGTAGAAGATATCATAGTGGTTTATAGGTCGTGAGTTGGCCTAGATGAACATTCAACATCACCTAAACACAGAAGCTGGACCAAACACATCCTCCTCTTCAAGTTAAAACTCCAGTCTGTTTCCCTGGACTACCAGTTTGTTACACTAATGACTTGATCAGAAAATCCCTGAGGCTTTGGCTTGGCCAAACAGATACCCAAGTTTAGAAGAGCCAAGTGGTTAGATGCAGAAAGTAAGAAACACTTTCACCTCGAAGTATTTAGGATGAGTTCTATTACAGAATAAAGTCCTACTCTGCCATCAACTTCTCTGTAAACTTATGCACAAGTGGGAAGCTCCCTTGGAAACCAGGTGGATCCCAAAGGTCCCTTGGCTCCAGATAGATGTTGGTGCTGAATTTAGCCCAAGAGGATTTTGCTTGCTCTGCGTCTAGGTGGCCTCAAATAGGATGAGAGTTTGGGCAAATATGAATGTAATTGTGTTTTTGAAATTGCCTCTTAATGGAAAAATCTGTTTTAAATGGTACTACTTCAACTTAATTATCCACAGTTTTGTCAACACCAACATAAAGATTCATTTTAAAAACCTTTGAAGCATTGTTTGGATTTTGGCTTTCTTACCAAACTGCAAAACTTCTCATCTTTGCATTCTTCCAATATTTCATAAAAGTAATAAACTCTTGTACATATTTACAGAACAAAAATGATGGTGCTTTCACCGTAGAGAATACAAAGTACAGATATTAGTATTCACATAGTTGTATCATCATTATGGACCAGCCTTAAAGAAAACGAAAAGAGGGAAGAATTGTATTTCATAAGGAAAACTGAGGGGTGGCAGAAAGGGAGGCTGGAATATAAATGCATGGTACTGAAAGTAAAACTCACGTTTCTGTAACAAACTCATGTTTCTAAAAGTGCTAAAGTACAATATAGAGACAGAATTAATGAGGTCCTCCATTCTTTTCTAGTTTCAAGGAGGAAATTGTTAGTAATTTAAGACAGATAAAGAAATTCACTAATTAAAATATACTGAGATGAATGGTAACTTCCAATTATTTTCCTGATTTGACGTAATCTAGTAACAGCATAATATAACAGTATTTTACATAGTGTCAAGGGCATTGGTAAAAAAAGTACCAACCGAATTGGAATTTTGAGGATAACAAGAACAGAGCACTCACAAACCAGTCCATCATCAGATTTATCACACTCATCAGCTTAAACTAATGGAGAAATGAAGAGAAGGGAGCTTGATGTTGAGGAATAACTGACTTTTAGTAGGAATAAAGTCTGCAAAGGAGAATGTTAACAGGTAATAATGGGTTCAAAGGATTTCCACCACTTTAACTAGCTACTGCACACCTTTTTATTCTGTAATTTCTACTCTATGTCTGGAGTCCTCCTCTTTTTTGTATCTTCTACATGTCTCATTTCCAGTTGCTAAATATCTGCAAATATTATAAAGCACAGAACTCAACCTTTCCTACTCCAAAATCTATCACAAGGCGCAAAAGATTTGCCACCCACCTTGATATCTGAATACAAACAGCCATATAAACTTCCTCTCATCTTGAACATAATTTAAGGTAGCGTCACAGCAGCTGTCAAGAGCCCACTCAAGGTTATCAATAAGTGAACTGAAGCCTCAGGAGGACTAAAAGTTTGGCTGCTTTGCCAAGGTGGGCTAGTGCAACAGGAACCTCCCAGGGCTGCTACCGGATTTCCAAGCGTGTTCTGCTGCGAGAGAGCTCTCGTTTATCCACATCAGACAAGCTGCATCTCAGTTTTACCATTAGTAACATGGATATTAAACATTTGTCTCGATCCTGATGCGTTGCCAAACGTTTGTATTTTAGAGGAACATTTTGAAAGCTATAGAGAAATACAGATGATCGCTGTGACTATCAAATCAATGCTTAGCTGCTGTTGTATGATGTGAGCATAATGGTAATGGGGAACGTTAAAGACATTTTAAAAGCTGCTCGCTACTTCAGTGAGCTCACGACTTCAGGTTTTGATTCAGGCCTCTGGGCTGCCCAGCCAATCACTGAGAGAGAAGGTAGGAAAAATAAATTAAAAGCTCTTTTGGTTGTATAGTGTTTCTTCAAATAGACCTATTAGACCTGTAGATTAAGAGAGCTCATAAAGAGTAGAATTAGAACGAGGCAAACAAAGGTAAAACACTATTAATTATGGAGCTTTTTTCCCTTGAGGAGATCATAAGGACCCAATGGTAGAAGATACAAAAGCAGCTGCTGGGATGGAGTCTGGGAGAGGATGTGGAGGCCAGGGGCCACGGGTGTTCATCGGAGAGATGCCGGGGCATCACCGCCAGTGGGGATGTGGGGACCCCAGCCAGAGCAGTGTTATCCAGCCACGGCCCGGCAGAGACTGCTTCTGTTGCTGCTGCTAATGATGAATACCATATGCTTGGCTCTTGCTGTTATAAAATAAGTTACATTGCTACTGCCTATGAGTGAATCAACTCTTTTCTTTCATTAAAATTAGACAGTTGTGCCCATGCATATTTCCTCGAAGCTAGTACACAGGCAATAATATTTTAAAATTGAAGTATCCTCCAACTATGTCTTTTTTCACCTTCCATCATCTCACCACTACTGCTTTGTTCCATCCTGAGCTTTCTTTTGGATACAGCATCTGCTCTCTCTCCTTCCCTGGACAATGAGAGGAGAGGAGAGAATAAATACCATCATCATTCAGATGTCATTTTATTTTTTCCTTCTGTTACTTTACTGTAGTTAAAAACAAAATGTGTAACTAGTTGCCTGGATTTGGAGACACCCTTCTTCAAGCGTACGGGAAAAAATGTTTGCGGTACACATCTAATTTTATTCAGCCTCCCACTATATGAAGAATTAGCTGGTTTATTAAAGTTATTTTGGTCATCACACATCAATTTGCCACTGGAAAGGAACCTAATGGATCCACTTATTTCCATTTATAACTTTGTATCCAAACAACTTGTTTTGGGGTGCCAGTAAAGGGGATCAAATCAATGGACATGCAGTTAATTGGATAGACATGCATCCTGCAGGCCTATCTGCTCAAATGCTGTAGGAGTATTTTAAAGTTTCACCATTTAAAATTGTTGCCTTCACAGCTGTGTACTTCATGCAGCTGTGAAACAGGAAAAGACTTTGCTTTTATTTTTGTTTTTTAATCAACACCGCCTCCATTTTGTAAGTACATTAGTATATGTACTAAGGGGAGACCTTCTTGCTCTCTACAACTACCTGAAAGGAGGTTGTAGAGTGGAGGAAGTCAGTCTCTCCCGAATCACAGGCAATGGGACAAGAGGAAATGGCCTCAAGTTGCACCAGGGGAAGTTCAGATTGGATATCAGGAAAAATTTTTACACTTGAAAGGGTTATTAAGCCTTGAAATGGGCTGCTCAGGGCAGTGGTTGAGGCACCATCCTTGTAGGTACTTAAAATACAGGTTGACACAGTGCTTAGTGACATGGTTTAGTGATGAGTTGTTGTTTTTTGTCAGAGTTAGGTTGATGGTTAGACTAGATGATCTCAAAGGTCCCTTCCAACTGAGACAATTCTATGATTCTGTATACGAAAATATTGTAATACCCGCTAGCTGCCGTATGGACACTCAAACACAAAAACAGAGCTGATTTATGATTTTGCCATGTCTTCTCCTACTTCTGGGGTTTCACCAAGATTGGTTTCATGGGGTTACTGTCAAGTGAAGCAAAGCTCCTGGGGAGCAGCACGTTGTCAGTGCAGGTAGAAGGAGAGTGACACAACCGAATGCCACAGAAGACTGCTTCTTCGTTCTCCTTCTGATAAAAGAAACCCACATATTGTTTCAAAGCCTGCTATAAAAAGAAAACTGAGGAAAAAAAGAAAAAAAAATTAAAGGAAAAAAAAAAAAAGACTGGCAGCAAGCCCTTAACACAGAAACAACCCATTGCAGCACCTCTCCCTATTTATTTTATGCCAAAACGATTTCCTATCCACCTGTTCATAAAAAAAAAAAAAA
>VXBW01001548.1:1360215-1375719 GCA_013400375.1 Thinocorus orbignyianus
AAAAAAAAAAAAAAAAAAAAGATAGAGCTAAAAGTATCCAGTTATTGTGAATCAGAGTCACAGGGAAAGCTAATACCTTGGCACACAGCCTGTAGGAAAAAAGAACACAATATATTACTTCCGTCATACATGTAAGAACTACAGGGGATCATTTTCATACACTTGAATAGGCCACTGTTAGCGATCAGCAGTTGTTTGGCCAAATTAACCCCAGGTCTACCTCCAAAATGATTATGATTACATATTACAATTAACGATGACACTAAGGATATTAGGCTCAGAAGGGGTTTTGTTTGTTTGAATGAATGATAGATTCACTCCATTCAAGGGTAGGTGTTCGTGGCACGCTTTTGGCTTACGCGCCTACACGAAACCCTTAAGATAATCTCATGACTACTGGTAATTCTGGAGGAATGGGGAAGGGAGATAAGTCCCTTTTGGATTTTAATCTTGTTTCTTTCCTTATGGAATGAAATTATCTCAACACTTCTTGGTTGAACTCTAGTCTATCATTTTAATTAAATGTATCTGAGCAGTCATCATGAAGCCTAGATCAGGGTAACAGGTTGGCGAGCTTAATATTGGCGTCTACAGGCAGCAGGGAATGTCTGCAGCAGGTATTTATGGCATGTGTATGTGCCTTAGTAAAACATTTAGAAGTTTTATGCATGTGTAACAAATGGAAAGAAAAAGAAGGAGATCTAAATTACCAGACCAAATCCGAGTCCTGACTCCAGAGTTCAGGAGACTGAGTGACTACAGATCTAAACTTGCCTGTCACCAGCCATTCTCTCTAAAATAAACCAGCACCTGAAGTCACATCCCTTGAAGTTAGGGGCTTTTGAAATTTGGCTCCAGTCTTAAAACTTGGCTTCCATCAGTTTCTTTTTGTCCTCCTCATTTTTCTCTCCCTCAAAAAGAACCTCACTAGGAGCAGTTTGAAAATTTGGGCTTTTGGAGCTCACTCAGAAAACCTATCAGGTTTCAGGTCTAACCCAACATCACCAGAGCAGAGGTGACACACACTGACATCAGGGGTTGCAACAACAGGTTCTAGAAACCTGAAATACAATAAGGTTTTTCCTTTCATCTACCTTCCTTTTTGTGTTTGAAAACTCCAAAGTGAGAAGTAACAAGCAGCAGAGCTGTGGCTAACTCATTTCTGGACAGACCATTCAAAGCAAAGGGTGTCTCTTAGTTTCAAAATAAGTTCCTCACCCTTGATCCGAAAGGGGAGACAAGTGAACAAAGGCCATGGCCCCTGAGGTAGTCTTTTTATCTCTGAAAGTGATCTTCTTGAACTTCCTCCACCACCACCTCAGGTTTACAGTTACAGTTCATCCATGAAGAACCAAGCAAATGAGAATCACCTGCACCATGGCACAAAAATTCTTAAATCACTGCACTTCTTCACAGTAAGCGAAGCATCTGTTGATGGGCTGAGAAGATACACTACTGCATATGCAAACCATGACCTCCGGTTCTGGATCTATCAGACATTTTTGTGCACATTTTTGAAGGGAAAAACAAACCAATCAGTTCCAAGATACTTTTTTTGTCTTTTTTTTTTTTTTCTTCTCCCTCAACTGTTCATTGCTCTCCACTGATTACTTTAGAACATCTTCTAATGCCATCCAAGAATAGATTAAAAGTTCTTTCTGTGAAGCCATCAGTTACAAACCTGAAGACTCAAAATGACAGTTTGGGACTGATATTTGCCACTGACAACAATTTTGGCCTATAGAGAGATTATACTTCACCTTTTAGTGAAAACCAGGTAATCGTCTTGTTACTTGTTATGCCATTACAAGTGTGTAAGTCACGTATGGAAAAAACAACAGGTAAGTGAAAAAATGCTAATCCTGGGCCGCAGTAAAAACTTAATTTTCTTGTCTTTCTTTTTGTATTTAATTTTACACTCTAGTAGTCATATAGGAGTTAATACATACAATTAAAATAAATTGGAGTTTTATAAGGAAATATGCAAACTCTCCTAGCAGTTATTTGTCCTTTATTCTCTCTGTCTCGTTCTTATAAATGCATTGTATAAATCTGTTATAGGTATTATATTTATAGTTCTCTTATCTAGCCTAAAAATAAACAGCGTAATCAGTTTACTTAGCCAATTTTTCCATTGCTAAGATCTTTCCACCTGTAGTTTTAAATACGGCAGCTTCTTGACAGACTATATTGATGTGCTTTAATTACTGCTGAACATTTCCTGCCTATTTGTAGGCACTCAGAGAAACCCAAGGGGCATAATTTACAAGAGTCCAAACCAAAGTCATTTGACAGGATGTCACAGGGAATAATCCTAGAATTACGAGTGTAAAAACAGGATACTGAATAGCACAAACCAGTCCAGTCCTGGCAGTTTAGTGATCCCTCTATAACCTGCAGAATTGTAACCCTCACAGTTAAAACAAACGATTTAGGAAATCTTTATGGAAAGCTCAGATGTTTCTAAACTCCAACTGAGGTGCAGCAAAAATGTTTGAGAGAAGATGAAAGAAGAACCACTTATGTCCCTGTATTTCCCCATTTCTCCAAAGAGGTGGCAATCAAACCTGGAGTTTTTAAAACTTGCTAAAAAACACAGAAATACATTTTCATTTTCTAGTTAGAATTAAAAAAAAAGTTTAAAAAAATCCAACTTTCTTCAGTGCTTTCATCTCACACAGGTGTAGAAAGCATGGTACAAGCTGGAGGAGACCATATTTCATAGAATCCTAGAATTGTCTAGGTTGGAAGGGACCTTTGAGATCATCTAGTCCAACCAGCATCCTAACTCTGATAAAACGCGACCCCATCACTAAACCACATCACTAAGCACCATGTCAACTCATCTTTTAAGTACCTCCAGGGATGGCACCTCAACCACTGCCCTGAGCAGCCCGTTCCAAGGCTTAATCATGCTTTCAGTGTAAAAAAATTTCCTGATATCCAATCTGAACCTCCCCTGGTGCAACTTGAGGCTGTTTCCTCTTGTCTCATCGCCTGTTCCTTGGGTGAAGAGACTGACCCCTCCTTTCATGGAGCTGTAGAGAGCAATATTTGCTGCTCCAAGCTCAGGAATTGCAGATAAGCCTTTTGCATCAAGGCAAATCTACATTGCATTGCCTGGGCACTTTCTTCCCCAGGGACTTAGAAGCAAAAGGGTGGGGGGCCAGATGACACAGTTTTGTCCTGTCTGAGCCTGAAGCACATCGCCTTGCACACACGGCAGAAGGGGGGGTGGTAGTGGTTTGTTTGAAAGGAAATCACAATAAGAGCAGCTATGTACAGGAATGGAACCAAGGTGGAGAGGTCACAGGGAAGCTTGGGAGCTGGGGGTGATAGGGAGAAAGAAAACAGGAAAGAAAAAGCAGTTGACAAGAGGAATTCTGACTCTGGAAAAGAGTCAGAGGGACAAGAAGGAGGCAGGAAGAGAACACCAAGCTGAATTATATTGATTTGGGAATACGAACCCCGCTTGCAGATAATTTGAGCTGGAGATATTATTCTCTGTGGTCCTGGGACTCTTCCCTTCCTATTTACAGAAATCTGTGTTCCTTGACTGCACACTGACAGGGAGCAGGTAGAAGGGAGAAGGAAAAGTGACTGCAGAAGGGCATTAATGAAACTAGATTTTGACAGGATGCTGGTCTTAATATAGCATACAAATATTCCTGAGAACATCTAGAATAAAACACCAAAAAAAAAAAAAAGTCACTCCTTGTCTGCTTACAGATTGATACTCAGTTCAGTAAGTTGTTAAACCAGGGAGTTTTAGAAGAGAAGTAGAGTCATTTGATAATGAAAAATGCCTGTGAGGAAGGAAAAGACATACATGCATTGTGAAGAAAGACCACAGCCCCTGGATTTATTATATACATAATAATTAATAATGACCCATTTCTTCCTATTCCAGATTTCAAAATTCCTTACTCACTTTAATTAAGTTCGCTCTAAAAATAGGATGCTGCAGAACAAAGAACTTTTTTACTACTTTAAAAATGCAAGCTTACTCACTAGCTAGGATTTTCCCAGCTCTCAGTGCTTTGGTACAAAGAGCTATTATGGCATGATATAAATGCGCTATCAATGGAAGACATTTTTAGATAAAACTTGATAATGTAACGTTTACTGATTCCATCTGTCAAGACAGATAAAAAGAATGAGACTTCATAGGAAAACACACAGGAAACTCAACGGCAACAACAAAAACAAGCATAGGCGTTGTAGACACCACTTGTTCACCTACAATCTTAATTTGTTAAATTCTTTCTTATAGACGCAGGACTTGCTTTCTTCACCAATATGGCTCTAGGATCTTCCATTTCAGCCATACAGTTACATTTACTTGACAGCATTCAGAACTTATTTACATTATGTATTTTTAAACCTCCTAATTCTGTCTTCTGTACACAATTTTAATGATGAAGAGGAACGGGGGGCTACACAGACTCCTAAACAAGCAGCCAGTTTGATGAGATCTCCTTCTGTTGAGGCACCGTGGAGCCCATCAGCAGTGCTTGGCTCATAAACACAGCTCAGAAACCCTACACTTCCCTTCTGCATCACAAACCTGATTTAAATTCAGAGCAAAGACTAGCATCCCCGGTGAAGAAGAGCAATTGCTCTTTAAACAACTTTTGTAAATGCTTCCTGAGCTAACAAGGGAGCGCAGAGTTTGCTTAGGTGAAATAAAGCAGACAGACAGACCTCCCCATATCCTGCTTTGGTTCCAAGATTCAATAATGAACAAGGGCGTGCAAAGAAATTAGAGCAGTGGAAGTGCCAAAGGTATCCCTTGGAGATACGTATATCCCATTGTCATGTAAAAGAGGTCTTGAATGATAAAGAAACAGAACCCAATTACAACTGGTTTCATGCTAATCTGAACCAACAACTAACTGTAGACTTTAGATGCTATCATGATGCCCGCAGTAATTAATTCACCTCTTCCTTCCCAAAGCACGCTAGGAAATTAAATTTCCAGTACTAGAATTAATTTGGCACTAGAAGATATGAAAGCTTTTGGAGTTACCTGGCAAACCCTTTGAAGTCTTATCTTGGATGCGGTGCAAAAGCATGTGTTGCTTCACGGAGGCAGAGATGTGGGCTCAGAAACATCATTACCATGAAAACCTGCCTTGTCCCATGCCTGTGACTGGAGAAGAGTTTATCCGAGTCCACGGTCTTCCTTCAGGAACAGTGGAAACAACTAGGCAACGAAAGAGAAGAGATTGGTCCAAGTTGGAGTGTTTAAATAGATAAACTGACAACCTTGGTGTTCAAGACCACATAAAGAAAGAGATAATATCCAAATTAAAAGTGAGCAAGCTCTTTTCAGTCCATTATACCACTAAATGAATATCTCACTGGCTTTGTGAATAGGTGGTGATAAGTATGAACTTAGAGGTGTCAAGTAATTATCTAGGCTGCGAGTTTAAAGTGAAGTACACACCGTAAAACAAGTTCAAGTCAGATTTTAAGTGATTTTTGTATTAATTTTCATATGTTTGGGCAGTGAAGTATTCCTAAAACCATTTTCACTGAAGCTTGAATTCCAGTTAATGAGAAGAATTTTACATGCAAACAATCTTAGACTGTGCAGAGATAGTCTCACTAATTATCTTTTTTTAGTTATATGGCCAACATTTGTAAAATTCTGTACAGAAACGTCACCAAGACTTTAATACTGTCAGCCTTGTGAACTCAAATGATACCAGCAAATCAGTAAATGGTCAAACTTGCGCTAGGATTTCAGCTGCGTGGGAAGAATTGAAGTTGTTTGGTAAAAGCCTTCCTTGTTTTAAAGTGTTTCTGAAAGAAAATAACCCTCTCGAATTCTGTTGGAAAATGAAGTTTTTTGAGGCTAGGTGCAAAAATAATGTGTCTGTAAGGATGTCACTAAGTACCCAGCAGTAATTAACAAAAGCTGGGGTTTTTAAAATTTTTTCTTGTTTGTTTACATGAAGAAAGAACAAATAATTTTCATCCCTCCGGTTAGTTCTGTTTTCAACCAATTTTCTTTGTTTTCCTTTTTCTCAGCTGCTGCAAAGCAATGGTTATCTGTGAGCCTTTAGGAGACATGAAGAAACAGGGTGCTACATCACATCTCCAGGGCAAAAGGATACTTTGCCTCCTAAAACCCACAGCTGGTGATGATGAACCACTGCAAGAGGTCACACTACAAGATTTTGGGTGTGGGACAGCACCCAGACAGCATTTACTTTACCTCTTCACTATTTGTTTCTGAAAAAAGACCCCTTTTCAAATAAAAAAGAGGCTAAACCTTTCATGAAAGGCAAGGATGTGGCAAAGATGCACCCTCCTTCATCACATCTGACTTTATTTTTTTAAAGAAAAAGGTTTTATCCGTTCCCTTAAAAGTAAAAAAAAAGATGTTCCTGTACTAACTAAACTTAATTTTCTGAATTGCCTTTTCTTTTTTTTTGCTCAGTAGAGGGGGGAAAAAAAAAAAAAAACCCTTGAGAAATGGAATTTTGCCCATAGACTGATGACTGCAGATTACATTTCTAGTGGGCTTATAACCTGCTCCAGTGAAAACATAATTTTTAATTTGCTTTTAGGGTTATTTATTTTTTTTATTATTACACTAAGGGTTTATAATTTAACGTCAAACATAATTTTGCACGAATTACGAGACTGCACTATGATGCTGAAGATAAGATGTATGTGACTGGTTGGCATGGCCTCAAACTAGGTTTCTGAGAAAATGGATCACTAATTGG
Source organism: Thinocorus orbignyianus (assembly GCA_013400375.1). Classification (NCBI taxonomy): domain Eukaryota; kingdom Metazoa; phylum Chordata; class Aves; order Ciconiiformes; family Thinocoridae; genus Thinocorus; species Thinocorus orbignyianus. The sequence continues at coordinate 1,366,956 of VXBW01001548.1, forward strand.
CAGGCTGCCATCCCATACACTGCTTAGCGCAACTTAGAATGAAACAAGCAATCTTTTGCAGAGAGTTAACACGCAGCATCCTCCCAGAGAGAGCAAGGAAAAACAGGCATCTTTGAACCATCTTATATTTACTATTTCAGATCATCGAGGCTACATTTGATGCTAGCAACACACAGTCATATAATTTTTGTGCTGTTCTTTAAAAACCAACAAAGCAAAAATTATTTCTAAATGTTTATGTGTTAAAGAAGAAGTAAAAAAAAAAAAGACATTTCAGGTACCAATTAAAATCCTAAATTATTGGTCGTACCACTTCATAAAAATCACACCAATTTTGATTAATTGTAGTTCAGCCATTTAAGAGCTGAAAAAACATGACATTCTACTATGATGTCATTTTCCCATTCATTCCAGTGGTAAAAGTCCTCCACCACAGCTACAGAAAGAATAATACAAAATTAAAGCATGGAAATGATCAGAGGAAATAATTTTGACAATGAAGTAATTTCCTAGATTGGTTTTAAGTATGACTTCTTTGTCAGCTTTAAATAAAAAAATAAAAGATGCCATAATTTTATTGAACTTGCATGGGGAATGAGTAATGTGCATGTGTAAGAAATGGTGTCAGTTAACTTAAAAATCAAACCATATGCTCGAGCCCAACTAGAACAGAACACCCCAAGAGTAAACCCAAATCAAACATATACACGGGAATCCTGAGCCAAAGTATGGTGTCCTCAGAACCAAGCATTGCTGAGAATAAAACCCACAAGAAGTGGGATGAGGAGATCAAAGGCAATTCCTTTGACAAACAGACAACATGGCCTTTATTCCAATTTTCATAGCTGCTAAGCAGTATCTTAAATTTTCTGTCAGAAACGTCTGCAAACTTCGAGGATTTTTCTTCTAAATAGAATATTACAAAATTTTACTGTGAGATTTATTTTAATATTACTTTTGAGCGCAGTTGAAAGTGAAGCCCTTGCATATGTTTGTATTTTCATAGGTGCCAAACTGATGCTAGGATCCAATCCAACTTCTTTTGAAATCAATTGGAATTTTTCACTTGACTAGAATTCAAGCATCTGTTATTAGCAATTCCAGACAGAGAGAGAAAAAAAAGTCAAAAATTATCCAAAATGTGCAATCAGGACACTGAAATTTTCACTGTAGCCTTTACTCCTTTAGAAATTGAATAATTTGTAAACTGTATGACTTTCCAAATGAATACCAAAGCTGAGCAAGAGCAGCCAGTGACAATGTCCTTGTGGAAGAATTTCCCTTCTAAAAACGTGATGGTGTTCCCCGTCAGGGTCTTGCTGGAACACCAGCACTTCAAGTTCAACTAGAGATGCAAAGTCCTCACACAATCTTGAACTCCCAGTAGGATCCAAGAGCAGATCTGTGGAACCAATTTCCCTTTGCAACATCTTACCTCAGCTGAAAAATGCCTTTTGACTGGAAACAAAACAAAACTCCCCATCATTAAAAAAAAAGCTGAGAAAGCTGACAGATTTTGATTGATTGATTGATTGACTGATTTATTACTTTTCCAAGATTCAAAGTCAAAAGTTTCTCCGTACATAAGTGCAGACATTAAGTGCCCTCAGATAACATGAGCCCAGATCAAGAGCCAACCTTCTAGATGTTGAGAACATTCTTTTTTTTAATTTCCAGCCTTTAAATTAAGGAAAATGTAAATTTAAAGATGCATCTCCAGCGTATTAAGGCAGTGAATAAATATCATCCTTTAGCGCCTTAGAAAAAGAGGGAGTCCCCATTGAAACAACACAGCTCAGAAATGTTTCAACTGTTAGGAAATGAAATTTCATGAGGAAAAAAATACAGAAAGAAAGAAAAAGAAAAAAAAAATCAGAGGAGAATCACTCTATTTGGGCAGAGCTGCATGGAGTGAATCATCAATGCCAAACCGGTTTTGCTTTAAAAGCGTGCAACAGTTTGTGTTTTAGAACGACATTCGTTTAGCAAACAGACGTCAACAGAATTTGCTGAAGAGGAGTGCCCATATGTTTGGGGCAGGGATTTGACCTCTGGGGAGGAGGTGGAGGAGCGAGGCTCCTCACAAAACTGTGAGAAGGGCTTCATTCTGGTTCCAGCTGAGGGTCTGGCTCCTCACATAGGGCTGGGCCACGGCAAAGAATGATTTACCACCTCAAAAGTCTTGCTGAGATATACCGATGGAAAGATGTAGTTGTGGCAGCAGTTGGATTTTGATATAACTGGCTTAAGATGCTCTTATTCCAAATTCACAAAGACAATTTCTTACATATCACTAATACATTTGCAGTAGAAAGACATAGGCAGCTTCCACAGGTTTATTGTGCCTCCCTCCAGGCAAGCCCTGCCACTTGCACTGGTCCAAAAGCTGCATAATCCCCTCTGGCTCCCCTGAAATAACAGAAGAGCGGCAGAACAAGCAATATTTTTTAGACCTCGGGCGTGCAACTAAGCACTGAAGGGCTTAAACCCATGAGCCTCACTCTTCTAGTCACCCCAGACAGAAGAGAAAAGCAACCGAATCTCTTAAGTGTGCATACGACAATGTGACATGGGTGATATTTTATTTAAAATCACTGAATTCCTCATAATCAAATATCGCAGCCACTGCAGGGGACAGAAGTCATTCCTACTGTGCAAACCAAGCACAAGGGGAGACACCATCACAAACAGAAGACCTGGAAATGTAGAACTTGTAGAGGAGGTTCTCCATCCCTTTAAAATTCGTGGATGGTTTTCTTTGCCAAAAACCTCATTTCACACCACAAACTATAAAAAGCAATCAGAACCTACCCAGGTTTTCATTTTTCTGCACGTACGTGGGATATTTCATGAGATTATTTTCCTGTCCAGCCTTGAACTACTGGGAGTCACCTGGACAGTAAGTCTCTTTATCATCCGTGGGCTGTGGAAAGTCCTGGCAAGTGACCTTTAGCTAGGTCTAAAAATTAACTGCAGCCAAGACCATCACTTTGTCCCAATTTCCCTGCTAAAGATCTAGAAATTGAAAGTGGTGCTTCCACAGAATAATTTCATGTACATGTATAAACTCAAGTTCAGGAGTTTCTCTTTTAGTCATGATTGACTAATACAAACCTTTTGGTTTTGCTTGAAACATCCAAGTTTTTCTCTCTTTCCCAAATTATGTGCATAATCATAATTTCTTTTTCCCAGATTGCTCTAATGAGTGTACAGGAAATAATATTTCAAAAGACTTTGACAGACTTGTGAGAGATCATCCCCACTCTTGAATAATTTGATAAAAAGATTTTTCAGTTCTGGTTGAGATGATTTTTTCCATAGTTTTATTTCACCTCTTATTCATGTCTATACTGCACCACAGCACACTAGAAGAACCTTAAGGATCCCTCCCTAAGAAACCAGAAATATTCGAAATCATCTCTTTTGCCAGCAAATTAGTAAACTGTGTAAATGTGTCATTTTGGTGAGAAGTGGCTCCTGTGTTACCTACAGTTTGATAATCCAGCAACCAAAAAGTTTGTACTTGCCCCTGGAAACTCTCCTAGTTGTCCTAGAGCTTGCCTTCACGTCCATCCCATCTCAAAAGTCATGCTCTAAAACTCTATTTCTGCCCATTCTCAGACACAGAGAAAGAACATTTTTGTTTTGCGACTCATCCAATCAGTCAGCGACCCAATTGCTCTAAAAAAAAAAAAAAAAAAATCTCTTAAAATGACAACAGGATTATTTTATAAATTGATATTTTGCCAGAGTTTTTGCATAAATGCAGCAGAAGAGGGGTCTGACACAACCTCAAGTCCACAGACCAGTATCCTCCCACCACATCCGTGGGCTCGGGTACCAATATGCCATTTCTCACTGAAACACTTCTTTAGTTTCCGTGTTCTGAGCCCAAGTGCTGCACACACTCTCATTTTCCAGTTCATTCTCCTTTTTTCACAAAAATAAACAAAAATACACCCCAACACTGTCTGCACAACAACATGGACCTCCAGATTCTTGGCAGTCTTAAAGGCTCTACCATAGGGCTGTTTAATTGGTACTGTGATATTAAGAAAAAAAAAAAAAAAGACAACAACAAAAAAGGAACATGCTATAAACTATGTGTCATCATCTCCCACCTTTACACATGTCAAGAATATTTTATTTCAAAATTAATTAATTGAAATAATTAGGTTCTCTGCACTGTTCCTTCGACTGTTGTGGGGGTTTCAACTTTTTTTTTTCCCTTCAAGCTGCTTCTGAAGCAGAAAAATTTTTAAATTCTTTAATTCTCACTTTCTAAGGTCTCCATCCCAGCCTATCTTGTCTGGCCCATGAGTTTTAGGACTTTGAGATAAGCAGAGGCAGTAGGATTGGGTACCAGGAGGGTATGGGCACCATCCTGCTCTAGCCCTTCTGCGTGCCTCTCACCAGGCACAGTTCCTCCTCCTTTCCCTCTAAATTTTTTCTCTTCCACTTCTATTTAGATCACAATTCTTCATGGCAGGGACTGCCTCTACAACTGGGTGGTTACCCTGTGCAGAGCACAACATAGACCTGAGCTTACCAAGGCCTCCGGGCCTTATTTAATGTAAACGCAGAATGATTCTGTCACTGCAGAGTCACACAAAATATGCATGCCACACACTGGTACACATATCTAGTGTCTGCCAAAAAAAAAAAAAAAATTATCAAAACTCTAGGTTTTCACAAACTTATAGGTGCTTTTCCCCCCTCCAAATTAAATATACACACACACACAAAATATCTGAAGAGATGCTGAGTATACCAATGAAATACAAGCTATCTCAAACAGTATACTTTTACTTTTCTGAAAAAGCAAAGAAAATACAGGTCTGTCTGGTCACAAACTCCATGTGAATCATTAGCGAAGGAGATACTGTTACCCTGGGGCTGCTGTAACTTGCATACATGCCCTTCTTACTATTTCAAGATCTTTGAATTTCTTTCTTTTTTTTTCAGACACGGATAAAAGCACGTATGGTTGAAATAAAAAATAAAGCAGATGCAGATGATACTTGAAAGGTTAGTAGGCTCCGGTATGGCAGCGAGTGGAACCAGTAGAGCAAAAATACCATGGTCAGTATCCACACAGGAGAAAACAGCAGAGGTTTCAATATCTTGAAAGCAGAGAAAGTTTAGTGGTTCTTGGACAATGAATTGGTTTTTTAAGCTTTACATACAGGGTTTTCATTCAGTTTTCCCTACCCAGCCAAGTCCCATTAGCTGTAATCAACATTTCCCCTTGCTTAAGTGCAGGCGGAGTAAGGCCCCCGTGTGCCTGGTTGGTTGTGCCCATTAATTGCATTTTGAAGAGGAGCACAGTCCAGTCCAACTCCGAACAATGATGTCTGTTAGAAAACATATCTCTGTGCTAACAAGAAATGCCTTTCAGGAAAAAGAAGATAAAAAAAAAAAAAAGAACCTACTATAAGCTTACATCCATCTATGTGCGTTCTTGCTTCATTGTTTTACATTATCCAAGAGACAGTTTAATACCTTTTATTGTATAGATATTCTCTCTGAACAGCACATTTACTATTTGCAATAAGTAAAAGCAGTTTTACCCTTTACAACGTTCTCTTAAATGAAAAACTACACCTCTCATGCTTTCAAAAAAAGTATTTCTGAAGACAAGCACAATCAATTTAAGTGGAACCAACTTCCAAATGAAATGCACTTGCTACCACCAAAACTGCTCAGTGTAGACTCAAGGAGAGGTGAACTTATTACTAGCTTAATCTAGTCATATTTGAGATAAAGCAGCTCATATTTTCAGAGCCGAAGAATCAAAATTATAATTGTTTTTGTCATTTGCACAGCAATTTTACTCCTGAATGCGTTGTTTTAGGCAGGAATTAATAAAAATTGCATGCGCTTCAGGTGCTGTGTAGCTCACCCTTTTCCACACAGCCCAGCCTGGAGCTGTGAATGCTCCTTTTCTTATTATCAGTTAATAATTCTCTCTCATTGAGGCAAATTAGGAACTTGACTGTGTTAGAGAGTCCAGAACGCTGCTAGAGGCAAAAAGGGGCTAAATGGCAGAAATTCCTCTCTGAGCAAGATGCATGAAGCACAACATTGTGTCCACCACAAAAGCTGCTCTGTATTTTTGATCCTTTCTAATTTAATTAGCCCAAGAGGTAGCGCATTAATTTGCCAAGAATTCTTCTGATGCGAAAGCTGCCCTCATTGCAGCGAAGGGAAAAAATAACCTGCCTGCTACAGTGGCATGCCAGTAATGAAAGGGGGTTATTTTTGTGTTACAAATGGCATTGCAGGGTTACAAGAGACCTTTAAACCTTTTTATCTCTGGTTGGGTCATATGTAACACAGTGTAACATAAAGCACTAATTAACCAATTCTGCTCCAGAAATCTTTTTAAATGCTTAGAGTAACACTGTTAGAACCCAGGTCACAGGCACAACTTTTTTATTATTATGATTATTATTTGGGAGGGGAAAAGATAATCTTCTTTGCTACATTAAAAAAAAAAAAAAAAAAGGAAGAATCAATCGGCAGCAGAAGTCCTGTTCCACAGGGCTCCACATCCCAGGCATTTATCCTGGCTTTGTTTTCTTTATGTTTAACGATATTCTTTATGTGGGCAATCTGGAGCCTTCAATTCCCTTAGCCTGTCTCTTGGCTCCTAATGCTGTATTTGTTTGGTAAATTGTCTCCATGTTAATCTTCTCCATCAAATACTTGGGGTCAGATTTGAAAATCTTTGATCAAATCTACTACCACCCAAGCTTCTTCACTGCCATGTGCTTCTGATATGTTCTTATGCACATTAACGGGTCATTTACTCGTTAAAGAACAATGAAAAACATGCATAGTATAAGAAGTCCTGCAGGAGACTTTGAACTGTTTATTAAGTCTATGCAATCATTTCTCTCACTTGCTTTTTTTTTTTTTTTCTCCTTTTAAAGGAGATAAGCATGTTTTCAGGAGGATTCCCGTATGCTGCACAGTTTCCTTTCTCCTCCCTTGCTGCGTTACAAGGTTTAAAAACCACTCTGAAAAACAAAAGCTCTGGCATATGCAGATTCTTCCTGTAGTACCAAGAATAAATGACAAATTAAAGAGATATCATGCTTTCCTACACAGAAATCAAAGGGCACGTCAGCTCTTCAACATGCTGGTAGTCTATACTACTACCCATCTCCAAGTCCATAGGAGATTTGCATCATCAAGGAAGGCAGGATCCGGCCCTAACTCTTTTGGCAGCATCACACCTACCTGGCTCAGCACCCAACCGCTCTCACGATGCGGCTCCAACCCCTTCACATCCAACATCTCATCCCCATCTGCGCACTCTTCAACTTCTCCTGCTGGAAGAGTTGTAAAAATAAACACTACGGGCTTAAACGAAAAGTAAATATTTCCAAAACTGGTTTACAAATTCCTCTCCTGGACCGGCAGCGGGGCGAGAGCACAGGAGAGGCCTGGCTGAGGCTGCGGGATGCTCTGGGGAGACGACCTGGGGAGGGACCGGCGGTGGTCAGTGGAGATGCTCAGGCCCTGGGCAGGATGGAGTCCCCCACCGTTGCTAGCCAAGAGCACTATTTACTTTTTAGCGGTTTTCAATAATGTGTTTTTCTGTTGTGTTTGAGGTCAGAGGGACCACAGACAGAGCGAGCCACTTGCAAATCCAGCCTGAATATTTTATTTCGGGATTCTTTTAGCTTGCATAATCATTTGGTTTATATTTGCCTTTTGTTTTATAGCACACAGCACCAAACAAGTTCAAGTAAACTGCTTAATCACATGAAAATACCCCTTTTCCTTAAAAAAAACCCGAAGTGAAACAAAAAAACCCCAAGCCTAATATATTATGAAACTTAGGGGGTGGGGAAGTGCTCTACCAACACAAAATAAATAAGAAATTGATTATTAATAAAAAGTAAAGGTGCTTTTTAACTACTTTTCACATCAAATTCTCCAAAGACTGAAAATAAAAAGTATTCTGATGGCAGCATGGATATTTCCCTGTACAGTATCATTGGAGGTCTGGGTTGAGGTATTTTTTTTAGCTCTATCAAAGTGACATCACATATTTTACGGGCTAAATCCTTTCCTTGGATGTCCTCCTGCCATTTCCTCTGGCTCTCTAATGTATTCCCATCACCAAATTTCACACCTGTAATTACACTGCAGGAGGCATCCATCACACAAGGATCTCCCAGTCACTCCATATAAGTGAAACAAAACCAAACCAGTGAAGTTCAAGCTTCCAGATTGCTACTACGGAGGAACTACTGAGAATGTGGGGCTTCCTTTAGCCTCATTTACAAAGATATTAGGCTAAAAGTGATAAAATGTTGCCTGATGACTAACTCGGTTTGGAGCCGGCTGCCTGTCCGCAGGGGAGGAGAGCTGGGAGCTGTTTGAGCATCGTCCTCAAAAACCCATCAGAACAATCCCATAAAAAAATGGAACGAGACAACCGTTGGACGCGATGACGGGCTGGGCGAGAGCCTTGAAGTCAATGGGAGGTTTGGCACGTATTTTAATTAGGCCAGGATTTCAGCCAGTGAGCTTTGGGCTTTGAGCAGCCCGTTGGGAAAGAGGCCAACCCCAGGAAGAAAGCGGCTGACCAGCAGGAAGAGGAAGCTCCCGGATTTCCCTGCGGCGGCAGCTTCCTTTCTCCTGGCACACACAAAGAAAAGCGATGAACCTCACACCTCGGCTCCGTGTTGGCAGCGGCGGGACCCAAACCACAGCAAACAAAACCAGGCACTGATTTTTTTTTTTTTTT
>VXBW01001548.1:1375734-1469640 GCA_013400375.1 Thinocorus orbignyianus
TTTTTTCCTCCTCTGCATGATGCCTGGAGTGAGATGCTTACAGAGGAGCCAGCGTAAGAGAGGGGGCCTCTGCCAAAATTGGCTGCAAATGCTCAAAGCCAGAAAAGCAGGGAAGCACCAAGTCAAGTGACTCATGTAAGCCATGGAAATCACACTATGGGAACACCTAGAAGTTATTTGTCTGTGATTTAAAACCACCTCAACATCACCACACCTGGACAACCAGCACATCAGATATTCTTCCCAGCTTTAACATCCCATGTTTTTACTCCTGAAGTTATTGCTGAGTGTTGGATTTTGAATTTCAGAGGCATGGTAGGGTCCTGAGATGATACTCAAGATGAAAATGTATTTTTCTCCTTAACACAGCTTCCAAACAAGGAGAAACATCACTAAATAGGAGAAGAGAAGAAGTATTGCTGAAAACACAGAAGGGTGTTGACTACATTATCAGATGCAAAAGATACATGAACCACTAAGTAGGTGTAGAAGAGCAGATTTATTAATTCATTAAAAAGAAAAGGTAAACCAGGGAGGACTCTGGAGTCGGGACTCGCTCCTACAGTCAAAAAGTTCTTCTGTCCTCTAACCCTTAACGTCACACGTAGTGGTTGCAGCCCTCAAGCATTACATGTACTTTGGCAAACATCGTTGCCCTCAAGGTGAGGGCTCTTGCATTAATTAGAAAAGATACAGACTTTTTATTTCATCTTAAAAGATTTTGGGGCATTCATCCTCATAAGAAGAAGAAACATCATCACCTAAGATTTCATAAGACCCAGAAAAAAAAAGCATTCGCTTAAACTTTAGTCATCACTAAAAGTTTGAAGAAATTGAGATAGACTGAAATGTGAAACATACTACAAGCAAAGAAAATTTCTGTGCACATTCAGCTAACTCTACGCATGGAGTGAGCAGTACTTCAAAAAAAGTAAGAATTTTTGCTTGTTAAAGCAAGAGAGATTTGCTGCCTCAAGATGTCCAGAAACCCTGGGAACAACTCCCATAAAAGTTTTCCAGTGGAAATTCCTGTTGACTTCATGCCTAAAAACATTTGCCTTTAATCTCTGTTTCATTTGTTAAGAACATTCATATCTCTTTTTGTCTGAAGACTTCTAATAAATTTGCAGGGATTAAATTAATCTTTAGGGACATTTGCTAAGGTAATATCACAAACACCTAGTTAGGCAAACTGAAGTGAGAGGGTTTTTTATATATATATTTTGTAAATACATATCTGTATTCATCTATAGGTGTACGTACACTTATGTACATACGTCGAGTTCCCAGCAAGTAGGTACCTCTTGCTGCATTTCTTTTGACTTGCCTCTGAAAATACTCAATGCGGTTGAACCTGGGGATGGAAACAGCTTGCAAGCAAAAAGGCAAAAACTCAAGTCTTCTGAGCTAATCACAAGACCTAAATCCTTTCTTGTACACACAGGATAAAAACACATCAAAGAGCACATGTCAAAGGAGATGACGTAAGTCATCTCCATTATTGGCATTTTATGAAATGGTGAAAGCAGCCTTAAGTAAACAAGAGGCTGGCAGAAACAAGTTAATTTAATAGAGGTGTCATTTTTGAAGATGAGTGCTTGTACTCTAGACAGGCATATTAGGGTGGTTTTGCAAGCATGAGAGGTTCACCAGTAATCATGCAGTCTCCTCTGCAGATTTCACTGGATTTAAAACCTACCCATTTTCTCAAAAGCCAGTTTCTTGCCAGCAGTTTTGATTTCTCTAGCTGTGCCAAATGTGTGGACATGCAGTCATTTTTATTTTGCTGTGAAACACACAAGTTTTTCAGAGCTCTAGTTCAAGTAAGTAGGACATTACTGACCTTCACAGCCCCAAACCGTAGACATACAACCTGCAAGAGCCACTTTCAGCAGCATCTCTTATTTGAAGTGTGACACTTCAAATATTTTCATCAAGGCAGGTTCTCACATAGAATAAATACACACATGGAGTAGATATGTGGAATCAACTTAAACCAAACCACACCGTAGAGTAAGTCTACACTGACAGGGAAGGTGTCTCAGGTATCGCACCACCTAAACCAGGGTACGAACCAAGTGCTGCCCTTCAGGTTTTACAAAGATTTGCCTTAACTGTTTCAAACCTTATCTGTTCTGCCCCATTGCACCATAAATATTGATGCTGTGAGAGGAAGCTACAACTAATATAGATGTTTCTTATCCTCACTTATTCTCTTCCTAAAAAGATAATCTGAAAAAAAAAATAAAATCAGATTTTATTTATTTTTTTTGTACCGAACAGAAGCAGATCAAGTATTTTAATTACTCTTGGGTCGTTTGCACTCATATAATTTCATACCCACATATCTTTAATATTTATAGCAGACAGTGAAAAGATTTAACATATGTAGTGGTTTTCACCAAATAACTCCACACTCTTCCTGAATACAAAGATGTAATTTGTCACCATTTATACAACCTGCTAAAAATCCAGTCAGTAATTCATGTGAACAAGTTTCTCCTCTAAGATTTAATTAAAACACAAATGCCTTGCACACTTCAAATTGTAATATCCTGTACATGTATTTTAACTACTGCCTGATCAGAGGGGGGTTTTGTAAATAAGATGCATTCTCACATCTGAAGAAGTTCCCTATAATTAGCTGAAAGCAATAAAATATATATTTCAAGACGACCCTAAAATAGCAACCCTAATGAGAAGCATGTAAAATAGAAATAAAACATTTAAGAAGTAATAACAACAATCAGCGAAACCAAAGATAAAGACAAAGTCAAAAAAAAAAAAAAAGGCAAAATACTATTAACAAGGCAGCAATTTCTTATGTTTTCAGGAAAAGTTCATATTCTTTGGAGAATACCGTGAGGAGTTTTTCAGAAAGGAATCCATAAAACAGGAAATTTACCGTAAAATTGAAACGGTACCTCACATGGGATCTGGTGGTTGTTTTACAGGGACTGCGAGTGTTTGCTGGTTCAATGAATAAAAAAAAAAAAAGTTATGATTATGACACACATAGGGGATAAAAAAAGCCTCAGAATATATATATATATATATTTATTTTTCCCCCCCAATTCTTTCTAACATATCCCCATTGCCATGGGAGTCTTTCATGTTAACGAGAGATTAAAGCAGTCAATTCTGCATAGTTGTGTTTGGGGATGTTTATATATTGACACTATGTGCTGAGTACACAAATCCATCACCAAAGGCAATGCTGTGCCCTCCAATGCCTACAGCAGAGCTCCAGCTGAAACCAAGAGGAGCCGTGTGTGTGCACATCTGAGGGACAACCGACCCCAAAAATCTGGCTCTCAAGTTGCTGAAAATCTCCCTGGAACAAAATGAAAGTGATAATAGGAACAGAATATAATAAAATAACTGCACTCTCTGGAGACCCTAAGACCACATCCTTTGTTTCTCTGAAACATTCCTTGGTAACTTTTCAGCTCTGTCACTTTTTATTGCCCAAGCTCGATAGTATTCCTGTCCTCATCGGCACCTTTTTTTTTTTTTTAACACCGGTCTGTAATTTGTCAGTAATCTCAGTATCTTAAAAAACAGACCCAAGGCTTACTCCAGACCCTTTTTCAAAAAGGGTGAAGATGTATGTGAAGAGGAGGCATGTTTGACAAACTGACACTCAGCAACAATTCCTAGGAAATACGGCCGACATCTTTTTCCCTCGCTGTTTCTGTTTTCCGTTTTATCAAAAACTATGATTCATAATTTCTGGAAACTGGGGCCAAGTGGGGTGAAAGGAGCTATTAATAACCTAAAAATACACATGCCTTAAGTCCTGTCACCGATGTATGTTAAAGCACTGCTCACACCACAGAACTTCTCAGAGATGCTTCACGTTTTCCCCAGCCAACCAAGATGTCAGCTAAGACCTACCAGGAATATTTGTTTATCTGAAGTTAGATTAACAGTGCAATTAATGGCACAAATAAATACTGCTGCTCTGCCTTACCCTGTTTTTAGCAAAGGCTTGATGCTACGAAGTAATACCCAGCACATACTAACATTGCTCCGCATTAAAAGTGAGACAGCAACCTCTGAGCAAATCTTTCCTAGATATAAATTGGTTTTATCTTTGCTTTAAACACAGGTTAGCTGAAACTCATCTTGAAGAGAGAGGAGTGGTAAGAAATGGTTACATGCTGGAATCAGTTTGTGTAATCTGGCTGTGTTTGTGGCTTCTATTTTTCTGGGAAGGAGGTCTCAAATGGTGTCAGTGTATTTCTTGTATTCTCTAGTCCTAAGGGAAAGTTGACCTTATTTTCATTTTCCCACTGCCTGAGCCTTTGGTTTGCTGCAGAATTCCAGGAAGAACTTCCTGCAGGAGAACAATATCTGGCACCCATCGAGCTGACTAAGTGAAGGAGCAGTATACTAAAGGCTAGGTCAGCTCCGAGTAAATAAGGTAAATCATTGTTATCCTGGATACGAGACCTCTGAGGCAAAGCTGTAACACCTTTCAGGAAGCTGAGAGCGAGCCCAGGGCTGCTGCTCTCTTAGTAACAGTAAATGGACAGAGGGTCATTCTGTCATAATGCCTGTGCACATCTTTATTCTATTAAAAAGAAGGCATCAAAAGCATTTCCACTTAACTTCAGGCTTGGGAGAGAGGGTTTGTTGTGTTGGCTGGTTGTTGTTTTGTGTTTTTTTCTTTATTTTTTTTTCCAAGGAGGAGTTTTCATTAGTATTTTTAGTAAATACGTGTACTTTTTTGGTAATAAAAGGGGGTTATTAAAATAGTGCAAGCAATAAAGTTGCAACAAGTTGTTGGCAGGTCCCCTCATAGTTTAAGTATTAACAGAAACGCACTGTGTCAAACACGCAATTCCAGGTCAAGGCAGTATGTGAAAAATCTATGCTGTCCAACACTATGAAGTGAATCTGCACTCACAAGGTGGTTCAGCCTTGGTTGCTCACAGCAAACAGTAACCCAGGCAGCCAAATCAGGGTTCAATCAGGATGAAGGTGAGTTTACACTAGACTGCATCAAAAGCAGCATGACAAGCAGGTCAAGGGAGGTGATTCTACCCCTCTGCTCTGCTCTTGTGAGATCGCCCTACAGTCCTGCCTCCAGTTCTGGGGGGTACCAACATCAGAAGGACATGAACCTACTGGAGCAAGTCCAAAAGAAGACATGAAGATGCTGTAAAGGCTGGAGGCTCCTCATCTCTGAGGACAAACTGAGAGAATTGGGGGTGTTCAGCCTGAAGAAGAGAAAGCTTCAGGGAGAACTAAGACCCTCTTCCAGACCCTAAACAGACTAGAGCAGAGACGGGGAGGGAGGGAATCTTGATCAGGGATGGAGCCACAGGACAAGGAGTAATGGTTTTAAAACAAAAGAGGGAGGATTTAGATATTAGGAATAATTTCTTTACTGCAAGGGTGTTGAGACACTGGAACAGGTTGCCCAGAGAACCTGTGGCGGCCCCATCCCTGGATGGGTTCAAGACCAGGCTGGATGAGGCTTTGAGCAACCTGGTTTAGTGGGAGGTGTCCCTGCCCATAGCAGGGGAGTTGGAATTTTTAAGGTCCCTCCCAGCTCTAACCACCATATGTCTGGAGGTCACGTTTAAGATGGAATTATTTCTCTGCAGCCACCAGCATGTATGAAACATGTTTCTCATTTACCTGCCACAAGAAAAATAAAAATCTGAACAAGAAATGAAGGAGAAATCATAGGAGACCAATAACCTTCTCCAAATTCTACCAAAGCAGTTTTGCTAATCCATAGTAGCATGGCAGTGGGCTTCACTCGCTCTTCACTGTGTCAGGGTAGCAAACCTGTCCTGATTGACGCAGAGCCCCGAAGAGCCAAGTGCCATACAAACTAGGCTGGTCTTGACCAACCCTCTCCCTTAATCTCCTCTTCCTCAGCCTTGATCCAAATTGCTGACCTAGATCTGAAAAATGTTTTCTGATGAAACAGATGTATCGGTTCCTTTTTACCAAACCCTTGCGCCAGGAGTGGCTCAGTATGTTCACTAAAGGTCTCTCTTTAACTCTTGAAATCTATGAGCTGCAATCACAGGAAGGTGAGAAACCCCATCTGAAGGAGGTCACTCTGCCCATTGGCCATGCTCACATAACCCCCTGGCAAGTAACTGGTAATGATGCACATAACCCCACTAGGTAACTCCACTGGCTCCATAGAAGAGCATGGACAACACCAACATCTTGTCTATTCAGTGTGATCGATTCCTAATTATATTTCTGTTCCAGCATCCAAACTGTGACCACCGGCACCGGGTGGCCATGACCCATACCTACAGTATTCTTTGATCCTTTTGGCTCACTCCATTAACTCAGTCTCTATCCCACTCAGGAGCTGGTTTTGTGCAGCAGAGCGTTCCTAATAAACGCCCACATCTCCTTCAGCTTTGAGGCTATTCTTGAATTCTGTGGTTAATCTGGACTCTCATTTCAGCGCTTTTACAGCAGCTGAGAATCCATTGCCTTAAAGCGTAAATCCAGAAAGGATTAAACACAATCTAAGAAACAGGGCCCCTTCTTTGAGGCAAACAGGCATATGGTTTTAAATATTTCAGACTCCTTAGCTGTACCTGTGAAACATAAGCCTAAAGCAGATCTCGAGCCTGGGTGCTAGTTAACCAGACTAGTGCAAAAGCTTCACTACACTTAAATTAGAAGATTTTTAGGGAAACGTGTGTCTTTTCGGTTGACATTGGCAGCCAGATGAAGAAACGTTGCTCCAGTGGGGCAATTATCCCAAACTCAGTTTGGGACAGTAGAAGTGATCTGCAGAGAGCAGTTGCCCTTGAGATGAAGGGAGCAGCAAGGCAAAAATAGACGGATGTGTAACAGCCACATGTTTCTTGAGGGAAAACTAGGCGCTGGCAGAACTCCAGCAAGGGTAGAGCAGGCAGCTGGATCTCGCTCGGAAAAATGCAACAACCACCTCCAGGAGAGGATGAAAAGGAGCTGCTTCTCTGCTTCTAACTCCTCACAAATCCACAGTCCTGTCTCCGCTGCAACTTTACACCAATCTTTTACTATTCTCACTAGGGAGGAGCATGTTTCCGTAAATGCATTAGAAGTGTAAATATATTAATGCAATACTTTCTCCCAATTAAATAATTTATATGCTCCCTTTATAACTGAAGCATGAAAGAATATGTGGCTTTCTGCTAATATTTGAAATGGCAGTGGTTCAAGTACTGCCACTTTAGGGAGTCGACAAGTCGTAGGTGAAACAGGAGCGGACGCTCAAGAGGCAGTCACGTTATCCAGCATCCCTGTATTATATTGTGCTAATACATATACCTGTGGCATTTACCATATCACACCAGTGGAAAGCAACATCTATGACACTTACTAAATTTTTAGTGCTTTCCCTTAAGTGTGAAATAGGAAGAGATATTATTTCATTTTTTTTAATATCGCACTATGGAATATAATGTCTTTTTCCTCTAATATTTGTGAGAACCTGCAGATCAGACCTCTACAACAGCTCTCCCCAGGCAGGAAAAATCATTTCCTGTCTCTTTTCCCATGAATTTTGCTGCAATTTGCAGGACTTTGTGGGAAATTTGCCACAATTTGTGGGACGCTTCAGTCCTCTATGGGAGTTTGCAATTGTGTTCTGCGGCAGCCGAAAGACCTTGCTGAGATATAGATTTCATATGGTGTGATTTAAACACAGAACTTCATGTGGGGATAGAGAATGGCCTTGTTTGTTCCAAATCACTGGGAATGACGTACTGTTCCATACTCACGGAGGTTTGAAATCAGATGGACAGTCAGGAGCATCATTCACGAGCTACAGGGCAAGGATAATTAGGGAGAAGGGAAAGTGAACCTTCTCTGCAAGAAAACTGTGGGTCAAACAGGGAAGAACCTTGAGGAGGGAAAAAACCAATAAATAAAAGCACACCCCCAAACCCAACACAATAAATACTGTATATACTATTACATTACTGAGAAAAAAAGAGTTAATGCTTTGACTCAGTTTTCCTACCTTTCACAAAAATCAACTCTACTCTATCTCCCAGGTAGCTGATGGGGGAATATTTCAGGCTGTGGGCTGCATCCCAGCTTTCCTAGTGAATGGTAAAACGTGGTTCCGTCCCAAACCACCCTGCTGAATATAAGAGAAAAGGTTTCTTAAATGACCATATCTCCCATACAAGACTGTTTTAAGACTAAGTACCTAAACTATACTTTCGATGGTCTTTTCTAGGGTGGTGGGCAGGGAGGGAACTGCTAGTAAGCTTACTATAGTTAAATACTTACCACCAGTAATTAATGTATTTTAATAGCTAGGATGTTCACATATTTTATCTTGGCTCCACATTATTTCTTAACAGTACAGAAAGCAGAAGTGACCATTGCTGCTAGAGCTGGCAGTATAAGGAAATTATTGGGAAAAAAATAAAAAGGGGGAGGGAAACAAAAAACAACCACCCAAACAAAACCAAGGAGAGGGGATGTGGAAGAGAGAAAGCTGATATGACAGCAGATAAAGCCAGGCCATCATGGAAAGAAACAATTCACCAGGCATTCTGTATGTATAGGTGCTAGTGAGTGCAAGTGTTTGGTGAAGAGAAGATCCAGGGAAAGGACAGAGGCTGAAGCAAGGGAATAGCCCTTCAGGAACACTTTTCATCTATCTCTGAATTCCACTGCTCCAACAGGTCTTTAGGTAAATATTTGCCCAAGCTAAACATACCCATACTGTTGTGTAAGACGGGGCTTTTTAACTTCAGGTTTTTCAAAATCCTAAATTGTATTTGATTTCCTGGAGTGATGCTGCCATTTCACTTTTGGAAAGCAGAAAGTTGTCATCGGTACCTTTGAAAGCATCATTAAAAATGCAAAAGAGTCCAGTGTTTTCCAGCATGTATGAAGGATTTTGCCAGTCATAAACCACTGGATTTCTCCACCTCTGATACTAAGGTGCAGTAAGTTTGTAAGACAACTACACTCATCTTAAGGCAATAGTCTGAATCCATCTGAAAAAAAGAACACGATTATAAAAATATTTTAGTGTCCTTTTGTTTCTTGATTTTTGGGCTGATTTCTCATACTCCAAAACAACAGATCTTGGTGCACGAGAAGTAAAAAGATTGCTTCCTTCTCATAAAGAAGAAGTCTTTCTTTGAAAAAGAGATGGATATCCGTATATCTTCCAGGCATCTGAGAAGAAAACAGAGCCCCTGACCTCTGTTCAAGGGAGAGGATGTGATGAGCACTAAGCACTGTAGCTGTTCACAAGGCAGTTCTAACCACGGCCAATGGACCATGCTGGAATGAAGTCGTTTCTACAGATAGGTCAGAAAAATAGTTCACAGACCTCCATAGCATTTGTTAAACATAAATTATTCAGCTCAAATTTCTCACCATCCAGATAAGTTCGTGAACGTGCAACGTCCTGTGGTTTTTATTTGATAAGCACCTTGTCAAAGACGGCTCAACCAGGATGAAGAAAGTTCCTGCTGTCTCGCAAGAAGCCACCCGTGGCCCACATCAAGTTTTGAGTTTGTTTTTTTTTCTTTATTTTATATTTTCCAACTGTTTTGCAGAACACTTTTATGCTGCATGCTCTTTTCCTCCCTCATCTACGGCATAAGCCACTGATCTGGTACTTAACAAGACAGACAATTAATAATTCATGTGCTCACGTTAAACCAGGTAATGCCATAAAATGGTGGAACCTGCTTTTCAGTTAATTTTTAAACAGCGCTTCTGAAGGCTGAGGGGACCGCAAGCACCTCAACAGTATGTAATATTAACACATAAAAAGCTACATTTATATAACATTTATGCGACAAATCAACAAAAGCACAAAAATTCAAGAGGCAAATGCTCCAGCAGTAGCTTGTTCGTAGACATTCTGCAGTGCCGCACGCGTACACAGAGGAGCCCGACAGAGATGTGAAGCCCACAAGGGCACAGCAGGAGAACATCGAGCACGACTGGCTTATCCTCCCCTTCCTCTGAGCTTACCCACTTAGGCCAGGCACTTGTAAGACAACAACTTATGTTTAATTATTTTGTTTTCAATGGAAAACGTGGAAAAGCTTGGCGCATTCATAGGGAAACTCCAGAAATGTGAATTTTGGGGTACTGTAGGCAGAAGTTTCTGTTCCCAAGAAATCCTACCAGTTCTTCTTGCGCCTCAGGGCCTCTTTGTGCAACTTTGTGTCTCTACCCACCCATGGGTATGCTCTCTGTAACCCAGATCATAACACCCAATATGTAGTCAACCCAGTAGTCAACCCAGTAGTCAACGTTTTTTGACTTGGATTTGGTAATTTCCACACATATTCAGGGCCCTTAAGAGACTTCACCTTCTCCAGACCAATATATTTAGTTTATTTAAATAGAAAAATATTTGCTAATTTCTAAGATATGCTTGAGATTCTTTTCATGTTAAACTTCATAAGTTACTTAATCTTCGGTGAAATCAGTGGTTTACTATCTTTTAAGCACATTTTGAGTGTTCTTAGCCTAGGATATGACACACTCAGCCTCTGGAAGAGTCTTAAAATAGTAATATATGGTAACAACCATTATAAAAGTCATCAACTTTACTTAAATTCCACCAAAACTTAATTTAATAGACATTCTTTGGAACATCAATTGTTAAATGTTAAGCCTCCAGGGTGTGAAGGGGGTTAGGAGGTTTTTTGGTTGTTTTTAAAGTATTTTGTTTGGTTTTAGTAGATCAACCTACAGAACTGATTTGGAGTTTCCCCCGGAAATAGTAATTTGTAAAAAAGAAGAAGAAAAAAAGATAAAATTGCAAAAAAAAAAAATCAAATTAGAGGATAAAAAATAAAAACCATCACAAACCAAGAAGAGTGGAATATGCTTTCTTCATCTCATAGTAATTCAGTCTATGAGCTGAACCAGCTGGAAACTCTTTACCAGAAAACATAACTGCTGTAGTAGTCCTCCCAGAGTGACACAGTTACATGAACTATGAGTATTTCCAGCCAGAAGTTTCCTCCAGCCACCCAAGCAGAAGCACCATGATGCTGCCCATTAACACTGCACCGTTATTTTTTTTTATACATTAGGAAGCAGCATCCACCCACATCGTTACTTGGATGGATTTTCAAGAGAAACTTCAGTGTCTTGCCTCCATCCACACCCTGAACACACACTTGGAAGGATGGAGCTTCTGCATAGGAAAACAATCATTTACCGGGCAAAAAGATGGAGCCAAAATGGCTCCAGGGATTGAACTTCCTCACTTGCCCAATTCTCTTCACTCAGGGAACCCAAATCACAGAATCATAGAATCATCCAAGCCAGAAGGGACCTCCAAAGGTCATCTAGTCCAACCTCCCCACAGTCGCCAGGACATCCTCAACTAGACCAGGTTGCCCAGGGCCTCATCCAGCCTCACCTTGAATATCTCCAGGGAAGGACACTCAACCACCTCCCTGGGCAACCTGTTCCAGTGTTTTACAACCCTCAGAGTAAAGAAATTTTTCCTAATATCCAATCTAAATCTACTCTTCTCCAACTTATGACCACACATGACTTAAAAATAACAGAGACAAACTCAAAACAGAGCTCAACTCAGAAAACAAATCTATTTTTCACAGATAATTACTTTCTAGTCTTCAGATTCAAAATATATGCATATTTCGAAGAAAAAAACCTGCTTTGAGATGCCTACACATCCCTACCTATGAGGCACTGGCCAGCGCCACTATAATAAACTGCCATTCAAAAGACAGCAAATTTACATAGCATGCTAATGCATGGTAATACCTGTAATATAACTCACCAAAAGGCCGAATGAGATGAATTGATTTCCTCAGCTTGGAACCGCCCAGATGAGGGTGTTATTATCACACAAATTAGTATGACTTGAATGTGTCTTTTAAACGTATTAGGAGAACAATAAAGACAGTTCACCCTAACGTGACCTGTTTCTTCCATAACATTTAACACAGTCAAATTAAAAGTGCAAATCTGTTACCACTGCAAATAAAAAAAAAATAATACCTCGTGTTATTTTAGGACTATATTTTTGTTTTAAAAAAAATAGTAATAGCCAAGCAATGCATGCTTTCCAGTGAAAAAGGAAGAGATCAAATTATTTGAATAGACCAAAAAAAAAAATTAGAGAAATCTAAGTGCTGTCAACTTTAAAAAACCCACCTAATTAAGGATTTGTAATGTCAATATACCATAGTTCACTTCATGCTGCAACAATTTCTCACTTTTCTGTGTTTCTTAAAAACTGTAATTTCTCATACAATTGGAAAATGGAATAGGACTACAAGGGGAAGGAGCTGAGTTTCCCTATTTTTTGACAACTTCCATTAAAGATGATTTGTGTATTAAAAACCCTTTTGTATCCTTTCTGTGCAGGATCCAGCTTAAAGTACACATTATTCACAGCACTCTATGACCAAAGAGTTAATATTCTGTTCCAGCGACTGTCATCGCTGTACTCACAAAGTGGAGAGGAGAGGGTCAACCTCCCCCTCCAACAAAGAAAAAGGCCTAAAGTATGCAGTTAATAATTTTGAGGTTAACAAAATAATCTTTATAGCAATTCCCAGAGATCAAGAAAAGGACACGGTGCAGAGCTCGTTTCTTAACATGCATGAATTCATATTGCTTCAAACATGACTTGAGTTAGACTGAGTCAAGCAGTTGTGAAGGTGGCCCATGACAGATAACAACGTGAGACAAAAGTGAGTGTGTCGTGTATGATGGGTTTAACTTGTAAGAGTGTCTTTTATCTCTGAGCTCCTGCTCGCCAGAAGCGAGGAGAGGACACCGTGCTGCTCTGTGTCACTGCATATCAGGTAGGAAATAAAAATCTTGGCATTTGGTGCCATTAAAGTTGTCCTAGCACCTTCTGCCAGAAAGAGGTTTAATAGTCCCGTCATGTCAAACCCAGTAATTAGTGGAAAGTTATCAACGTATTATTACAATATGACTATTAATTTTTCTTTATATCAGTGAACACCATAATTAACTTTTCTTAAATTTGTTGTTTTGAAATGCTCAAATAGCGAGAGAAGATAAATTACACAGCCTTCTCTTAAACCATTTCCTTTACCTACTAAAGCCATGTGACACTAGTGATGTGAAAATTTATTTTTATCAGAAATGATACCCATGAGCCCCTGTAGAATGCAGCAGCAGAATACTCTGTATTATCAGACTATGGCTTCCCCTGCTCCCCTTCACGCACACCCCCACCCCCCAAACTTTCTTACTCCTTAAAAGCAGATTGAGATGTTGTAACACCAGAAGAGGTGGAGTCAGAGTCTACACCACTGTGTTCAGCTTTTTCAGCCCAAGATTAAGCCAAAACTGGAATGGAAGTAGAACCCACCCAACACATTGACTTGACTCCAAAACCCATAGTTAGTCAAACTCAAGTCAGACGTTTTGTAAACTTCAAGTACACCAGACTTTTCAAACATAAAGCAATTTACTTTGCAGCCCGTGTATGGGTTTTATGTTCCTGGCTTCACACATCTAGCAAGAGATTTTCAAAGTACAAAGGGCAGTCAAGCGCTCGACACCATTGATCTGCAGCAGAAATAGGCCACCTAGCTAAACCTCCTGCATTTAAATATCCCTTGCCTAAACCTGAAAATGATGACTACTGTTCCCCCTTTCTCATCATAAGCTTCTTATCCCAAAGGAGAAACATCAAAAGAGAAAGACCTTAAAACATTAAACAAACACAAACTGTTAGACTTGCTTTTTTAATAAGAAAATTTAAGACAAAGCCAAGTATTTCACCAGCCGAGGAAAATAGGATGGTGTTAAGCTCTAGGTCAGGATGTTAATGGTGTTAGAACAAGTCCTAGGGCTAAGGTTAATGATGGTATCTTCCATCATAATCCTAAATGTAAAATACTTACTATTATTAGAATCTTTTATTCCTAATCCTGTTAAATTTCTACTCTCACAGTGACTTCAAGAGTCGGAGAAGTAGAGCACAGGTCAAATGACTCTTATGTGTTAGAAATTTCTAATTCAAATGGAGGTTGTTCTTTTCTGTAAGTTAATTTTCATTTAATCTACTTTTTTTTCCTTCCTCTTTAATCAAAACTAAAATATTTGCAAAGAATGGAAAGTCAGTGAGAAAAGACTGGGATTTTAACCCTTTGGCCATAGCCTTAAGTAAAAATAAGGGAATATTTAGGGGACAGGAAAAGGGGGACAAGGACCACTTGGTGAGCTCTTACCATATTGAAGTCAAGCGCTTATTAACTGGTTTAGTCCCTAGCTCAGCCCCAGCATGCTCTAGTTTCTAGAAATATCTACTGCATCCTCACAAGTGAGGCTTCTGGATAGTAACCTGCCATGCAATACATCTTCTTAAGATCAGAGATCAGAGCTAGGAGAAAATCTGGGCACTACTGAATCCCTCCAGATTGGCACCCCTGGCAGCCTCACGATGCTAGAGGTTAGCAGGCACCCAGGAAATGATCTGCACTGAAAAGAGACTATTTGTCCTTCAGAGCTTGGACCATATCCTCCAAATTCATGACCCTCACAACAAAAATCTTCAGAAACGCTCTTAACAGCTATCCCAAAAAAAAAAAAAAAAGTTATCTCACATGAAGTCACCTGCAAAAGCATGAACTTCACCTGAAGGCTAGTTGCCCACAACTGGGTTATTGGCTTCCTAAATCATACATAAGAAAAGTTTAGCCAGGCCTATGAGCATATCACAGGAGACTTCATCCTCGTAATTTACGGTCCATGTCCTGCTGGACTCAGAGGTAAAAAAGGGGTGTAACCAAAAAACCTGTCCTCATTCCAGCATCAAAGACTCAGCTCCAATGTAAACATGGCTGTAAATTATATAAAAGTATCACACAAAAGCTCCAGGACCAAACACTGGGAGATGTTGAAAAGTAGTCTTTCAAGCATTTAAACCGTATACCTACAGCTTCAATTTAAAATATATTTTAGGCTTGGTTAGTTTGAAAGAATAGACTTAGGTTGCCTTTAGGTAGCATAATCTCCATGCCCCAATCTCACTGAAGGCAGTAATAATTCTTAAGAAAAGATCCACCGTTGCCTTTCAGCTTTTATCACACACAAATATTTTATCCTCATTTCCTTGAGATCACTTAAATTATTTCAGAAGGTGGCACGGAAAACACACACCAGAATTGTCTCGGAGAAATTAGGACCAGCAGATGGACATTTGCCGCCCCAAAACTGGGTAATTATATGGCTAAATACCCATTCTCACATGCTATTACCTAATCCAGGCACACACAGGTAGAACCCATGTTCCTCCTGGGCCATGGGCAGAAAGGTTTTGTGCAAGTCTCCAACTGGAGATTTGCACAGCAGATGTTTTGGAAAAGGTGAAACCATGAGCATCCGCACGTGAACACCCGATTCTTTAAATAAAATAATAATAAAAAAGTCACAGAAGCAAATTGCAACCCAACTGCAATCGTTTCTGCCATCATTACGAAGTGTAAAATATGCTATTAAAAGGGCGCCACTTGCAACATAATGCACTTTAAAATTATTAAAGATGTTTGACTTTAAGAAAACCGGTTTGGAAAAATATGAAACCGCCTCAATGATTTTAAAAGTAATATGCTATACATTGCTATAGTCCAGAACTGAGATCAGTTCCAAATTAAAGCACCTATAAAACATCTGTAGTGCTCTGATAATTTTAAATCACTTTACACTGCTGAAGTCCAGATTCCCTATCACTTTCAAGCTGAAACACTTATGATAAATTTGAAGAGCTCTAATAATTTTAAATCATTGTGTACTGCACATGCTCAGAACCTTGATCACTTCCAAATTCAAGGGCATATAAAAATTTGAAGAGCTTCAATTATTTTAAATCACCATGTGCAGTGTATAGAGTGATTTAAAATTGTTGTAGTGCTTCACATTTTTTTAAGCACTTCAGTTTGGAAGCGAGTCAAGAAGCATTCCAGCCTCGCAGCTCAAGACACACTGGATGGATTTTAAAATGTAGCACTCCTCAGAACTGCAAATTAAATAGGAGAAAAAAAAAGCCCAATCCCAAAAAACAAGGCTCTTTTTTTAAGGGGGAGGGAGGTGGAGAGGTGGTAAAGGCAAGGCAATTAAAATAATTTTCATGCACTTTAAGAAGAATTGGGAGAAATATCAGTTTTCACATCAGAAAAAGAGCCAAGGCATTAAAAAGACATAATGCTGCCTGGAAGATTGGATTAGGACTTTTCCCAAGTTTCAGCAGGGCTGTGCAAAGTTAAACATGGAAAACTCCAGTTTCTCCATCCTAAAGTCTGACGATAATGTCCTTTTCATCTTCAGTTTGAGATCCTCTGGCCTCGACAGCTTCTCTGGGGATTAGTGATCTTTATATTTTTGGTACTTTACTGGCTTTTTGTTAGTCTTGTCCTATTTAATGCTCATTTCCAGCCAAGAATTGGTCGGTGTTTCCTTGTGGCAGCCCTCAAAACTGTCTACCAGCAGGTAGGAATGCCTAAACTGGTAGGAAATACCTGCCAGCATATAGAAATACTTAAACCAACTACCAGTGTGGACCAGCACTTCAGCCCCACAAGCCCAGTTGGGGATCAATGATGCCAATGAAGCACCGAGGCAACGATGCTCAGCTCTCCTCCCTACCACCCTGAGCTCCTTCCCAGCTATTTTTAACTGTCCCACTTCTTTTGGAATAAAACTCGGTGGGAGGGAGGACAGAGGTTATTTGTTTAACTTTGTGGTTGTCTTTGTTGCCTGTAGGTCTGTGCGTGGAGCCGACCGGGCAGTGGCCGGGAATCGGGGAGTTCTTCATAATTCTGCTTCACTGAAAACATACTGTCCTGCAGTTAGCAGGGAAAAAAAAAAAAGAAAAGAGGGGGGGAAAAAAGAGCCTGAAGGCACTGGAATAATTAAGCGAATGCAGTGACAGCTGTGGCAGGTCCTGGGCAGGACTGGCTCCACTGAGCTGAATTAATGGCATCAACAGCCCAGCATCTCCATTAACATTTGATCATTAATTATTACCCTCTGACAGTAAGATCTGAAACCTTCTTATGAGTGGTCTGTTATTAATCTACCTTACCTGCCCTGAAAATCAGGCGGCTCTCCCACCTAAACGGAGCAGGCTCCGCTCTGGTTTTATCTCCTTTAAAAAAAAAAAAAGGAGAAAACAGCCATCCCTCTCAGGGTTAGTTTAGCGAATCATACCCACGGAAGGACTTTTCAATTAATTGGGCGCATTCTTAAAGCATCAGCAACATTCCTGGCATGTTCTTGTGTTGACTTAAACATAATGGTTACCTCGTATATGTTACTGGCTGCGTGCACTTCACATCCTCAGAGGGAAGGCACACGAGTGCTGCTCTTGAGCTGCATGTCGTAACCAAATGAAGGGCTCAAAATGAGGGGGTTGAGATGTTCTGCTTGTCAGGTTTTTATTTTCTTGTTTTGGTGGGGTTTTTTTTGGTGTTTTGTTGTGGTTTTTTTAAGCTCTGCACAGCTGAGAACATCAGCTTCCCCAGCAGTACCATAACAGATTTAATCAAACTTAACTCAGAAACCTGTTGTCAGAAGAACTATTACAGAAGTTCAGCCAAAACCTGCACCTTTAGAAAAGGCAAATAAGCATTAAAAAAAAACCACACCAAAAACAAACCAACCTAGGCCTTTTTAAAAATGGAAAACAAAGAGAAAAATAACCTGGGCTTTTTTTAAAAAAATGAAAAACAATAACGAAGGCCTAATTATATCACTAAATTTGCATTTAGCAACCTTTGCACAGCCATTTGGTTCACTGTCTTGTTAAAGGGGGGGTTAGAGCACAGTAATTTTATTTATTTATTTATTTTAACCAGCATAATTTACTAGTCTGGAACACCAGTTAGGAAAAAAGGGGGTAGAAAGTTAAAGCAAACCTAAATCTTTACTCGCTGCTGTAAGTCAGAATGGAACATTTCCACTCCAGAGAAGCACCAGAGTTTCTTGCAGCATCACACAGGGTCTATGGACCTTCCCCTCACCTCACCCACCTGCCCTCTCCTTTTTTTCCTTGCTGAAGGAGTTGGGAGGACTCAATAGAAACCAAATCAGATTAGTCGCCTGTTTGACCTTTTTTCAAAGCATGGAGCTGTAGAGGATGCCCGGGCCAGGTCTCTTGCAGCACAGTGGCTTTTGTGATAAGAGGCAAAATGGACACCAGCAACGAGGACCTTGTGAGTTACAAGGGTGGAGGAGGAGAAGAGAAAGAGGAAGAACATACAGGTGGCCAGAAGCCACACAACCTGCTGCCCTCCTGTGCCTGAGCTGCTTGGCACAAAAGAAAGAGGCCAAACTGGAGGCCAGAAAAGGATGGGAATCCTCCCTCCCGGAACACCAGAGCACGGTCCCCATGGCATTGCTAGGGACCTTCCTTACCCTCCCCTGCAAGGCAAGGGAATAAGGTGCCCTGCAAGCACAGCACTCTGCATGTTCTCTTGGAGAGCAATTTCTTTTGCAAGACATATTCAGGACAAAAAAAACTCCAGAAAAATTCTTGACATTTCTCTCCCACCCCCCAAAGAGAAAGAGATTTTTAAAGTTTTCTACATATTAAGATACCATCTCTGCTTCAGAGGCATAGCTGCTCAGGCTGTTTCAGAGCTAACATAATAGGATATGTACTTTCAAAGGGGGCTGTGTTTCAGACCAGATGGTTTCTGTCTTCTCGTAGAGAAACAGAGACTACACAGTCGCAGCAGTGTTCGGCACCGAGACACTGGCACCCACATTTTGGGGGCAGACAAAAGGACGATTCGTGAGAATCTTAGTATAACTTTGAAACATTTCTTTCTTTTTTTCCCCCAGCTCTTTAGTTTCACAGTTCGCTGTGAAACTGGGTATCGTGTATCATCACAAGCAATCACGCAAATCCTATTCATAGAATCATAGAATGGCTAGAGTTGGAAGGGACCTTAAAGATCATTCAGTTCCAATCCCTCGGCCATGGGCAGGGACACCTCCCACCACACCAGGTTGCTCCAAGCCCCATCCAGCCTGGCCTTCAACCCCTCCAGGGATGGGGCAGCCACAGCTTCTCCAGGCAACCTGCTCCATTGCCTCATCACTCTCACAGCAAAGAATTTCTTCCTAATATCCAATCTAAATCTCCTCTCTTCAAATTTAAATCCGTCACCCCTTGTCCTATCGCTCCACTCCCTGATAAAGAGTCCCTCTCCAGCTCTCCTGGAGCTCCCTTCAGATCCTGGAAGGCTGCTCTAAGTTCTCCCCGGAGCCTTTTCTTCTCCAGGCTGAGCAGCCCTAGCCCTCTCAGCCTGTCTGGTTTCACAAACACACCTATTAAAAGAACAGTGTGATGATATGCCCAGATTAGCCAGATAACAGCCAGTAACACTCCCACAGCCCTGAATTTTCAGCAGTTGCTAGTATTTCACAATTAAGCAGTATCTTTCAATCGAGTGTTTCAAACAGTATGAAATATCCCTCCAAAAAGAAAGTAAGAACACAATTGCTCCTTTTAGCTTGGAAAATATGCACATGAAAGTTAAGGGCAAGGCTTTTCTTTACTGTACACATCCAGTCCTCAGATATTTGTCATCTAGTTTTCAAAAATGATGAACTCCCCTCCACCCTCGGCTTTTGATGGAAGCTCAATGCATACAGAATTGCAAAGTTTGAAGCTGTCATGAATATACCCCCACCTCAGGTGCTAAGAGCTGCAGACACCTTTGAAAGCACCAATTTCCACTTTAATATGACTTTCCTTGTCATACAAATATTTATTAACCCTTTCCACCATAAGCAGGAGCTTTCACCTACCATGGAAAACTGGGAGACGTGAGTGGATGCATGCATTTAAAAGCAAAAAAACAGTAACAAGGAGGCAAAAAGTCTCAGTTACGGCATGCATGAAAAGTCAATGTTTTCGCACTGACCTTTCACTTCCAAAGGTGAGACTGGAATGGGTTTCTGTAACCCTACAGGGAGTTTTACCGCTTTCAGACCTTACAGGTATTTGGGAGGTTATTAAAGAAAACATCCACACCACAAGATGAGAAACCTCATGGAAAACTCGGGGTAATTAAAATACCTTGCAATTTTTGCCCTCTGCCTTTCTGCTTTCTAGCAAAGCCCTTTTAATGAAGGGAGGACTATTTCACTAATAAAATATGCCGTATGAAGTTATTCTGGATATTTACATAGAGCTCAAAACATTTCAATAGTTCAACTTTTTCATTACAAGTCAAAAACCATTCCCTTTTCTGATTGTCCTCACATAGTAAAATTCACAAATTAAGCAGCACTTTCTAATTTGATTTAGTGAACAGATGTATTCTTTGCACAACAGGTCAAATATCCACTCCTTCCAAAACTCTCTAACGTCATGAAAGCATCACAGAGTGTCTTAGAATAAACACATAAGCAAATGCAAACAAAAATTGGATTCAGAAACATGCTTAACTAGCCTGAAATAACCTGATTAGCTGGAGGTCTAGTGCTCACTGTCGACATTCATTTTTATTACTATCTTCTAGAACAAGTCTGTGTCATAGCGTTACCCATCCTGATGTGGATATAGCATATAAGTGAAGCACCTTGATTAAAACACTGCACATCAAGTTGGAACAAAACAAGAATCAGTTCACTGCTCTTATCCCCGTGGATAAACAAAGCAAGCTGAAATAAAACAGAAACAACCTCTACGCCAGTCAGGATTTTGGCAACAGAACAAGTTTGGGAACATGGGTCCCAAGGATGTTATCACTGAATCAGACCAACTTTATAAAGAGTATATCCTAGCAAGTTTTTTTTTTGTTCAACTCTACGCCACATGAATCAGACCAAGGTTCAGACGACATGCAAGAAATCCACGCAAAAGTGATGAAATTTTCACAAATATTCCATAGATTTTCTATTAGCCCAGTAAATCCTTCCTTTTCAGCTGTTCTTGATCCGTAATGCTGAGGTATAATTAATGCCACATATGAACTTGATATACTCCATTGTTATGAATACCAGAGATTTACCAAACCAATCAGAATATTATTAGCATTGGGGGTTTTTTTACTGGCTTTACAAAGACTTTTGCTATGTTGTTTTGGGTTGGTATTAAAACAAAAGGATCAGGTTAGTCTTTAATTGAACTGAAGGTATAGATCTAAAATTCGTGCAGAGAAAAAGCTCTCTGATGAATAGATTGAATCCATTTCAAACATTTGTTGCATTTAGAGTGAAATGGGTATTTCCTTGAAGTAAGTTGAACAATTCCTAAATACCTAACTAAGCCAATAGCTTCCCATTTCTCTCTCCAGAACTTGATACTTTTGAAATAGCTTGAATAGTAACAATATGCAATACGCAATTTTTAAATCTTAATTGTAAGCAAAGTATGTAGAAAAGAAGAAGTAAAAAAAAAAAAAAAAAGAAAAAAAAGAAGGAGAAATAGCTTCACAGAAGTTATCCAGTATGGAGAGCCTTCAAACACATTCCAATTTCTAGAGAGCATCTGATTGCATTAAAAAAAAAAAAAAAAATCTTTAATCATGTTAAGGACTTGGCAAAAAAACAGACAGATGGGAAGTGGGTCTCCAGTTTTCTTGTGCTACTGAATAAACATAGCTAAGTTTCTACACAGTCCGTACACAACAGACAACATCCCGCTCTGTTTGGGTCACCTGTGAAAGCAGTGCCTGAGAGTCAGATCCTGCCCCAAGTTTCCACAGAACTACAGGGATGAAATTCTGACCTCAGCAGAATTGAGATTATGAGAGGATGTCAGATCTTGGACTCTTTTTTAAGCCCTCTGCTTGAATTAGAATTTTTGGAGCCATAGCTACGTTAGAAAATCATCACGACGTTCATTAACAAGCGGATGTTTTATTTAAGAGGCCCAGCTAACCATTTTTTAGGATAGCCCACATCTCACGCTGTGGGAACGCGCCAGCCAGCAACAAGCCAAGTCTTCAGCCAAGTTTTGTCATAAAAGAAAAACTTGGTCCTCAATAATAAATCATCAAGAACATGTTTTTCATATAATGTGTATTTTGCCAGCCAATAGCCTGCTAGTCACTCCGATGCCAACCAAATGAAATACAGATTAAACAAACTAAATTTCCTATGTCATGGGAAGCAAACAATTAGAATGAATTCAAATCACTGCACTGTGTTTGCTGAATGGTGTCGCAGGGAGGAGAGCAGGACACAGGTGCACAGGGTGAAATATAGATACAGTCTGCCTGTTTAACATATACACAATTCTTCTCTGGTGCACTCGGTACCAAGGTCCCATAGGACCACCCTGGGAAGAGATCTGCAAGCAGCATGAAACAAGTTGCCTTCAGCCTTGTCTGGAAAGGCAATATTCCTGAGAACTACGAGATGTGTTGTCCACTTCCCCATAAACACTGAATCAGTCACGACTGTGCACTAGGACAGCAGAAATGGTATCAGAAGTTGCTACCACCTGATGAATTTCATTGCTTCTGCAAAAGCAAGGTTGTGTTCTTCTTTGGCTTTAGCTGGTAGTTTCACTGGTAAGTTCAGCAGAAAACTCAATGACCGAGTATTTCCCAATCTTTAGACTTCTGCACTCTTGCTCAGATGCGATCACTGATCTGACTGGGTTTTGAACTGCTGACCTGCAGCCACAGGTCCACAGTCCGTTATCAGTTGAGCCTCCTGAATCAAAAAGGTGGCTGTACAACACCAGAAACCACGTTATTAGTGGCTACACTCCTAAAACCATTACCAGTTTTCAGATCTTAACCATCTCTACTCATTAAAGCCCTAATGTTACACCTTTAAGTGCTGTGATATTAATTTTTTCTCAACAGAGAGTCTACAGAAATGGGCCAAATTCATCCCTCTACTGTTACTGCAAGCGCAACTACAGCAAGAAAAGCCCTCTGTACTCCTTCATCTAAACAATCAGATTAGCACAACTATAGAGGTTCTCAAAGCCCACACTCTATAACCACCTAATCTTCCACAGCTTGTCTTAGATGATGGAAGTTTGCAAACAGTGGGTAGAAACTCAAGAAAACACATCTCCAAGCTTTCTAAAGACTATATTTTTCTCTCAGATTATATAAGAGCTCATACAACTGCATCCTGAATCTTAAGCCACCCAAAGTGAGCAGTTATCAAATCAATAGGAAGAAATCTTTCACAATTCCACCGGCACGTCACTGTGCATGAAATCCTGTCTTTCTACTCCTTCATCAGGCTTTTCCTTCATTTATTATTTAATAAAATGCTCATAGGAGCCCTAATTGTAAGCATTTGTTAAAGATACCAAACCTAGAAGCGCGCTAGCATGTTTCCCACCTAAAGTTTTAATGAGTTTATAATACCTCCAGCCCATATGCTTCAAAAACGTTATCCTCAATTATGTAACAGGGGGTACGCTGCTGATATCTGTTAACAGCTAGAACAGCTGTGGTTTTCTGCTGTTTTGCACTGCTCAGGAGAAGCAGTAAGTTCAGCTTCCTTTTTTTCTTTTTTTTTTTCCTTTTTTATAATTTGGTTGCAAAACCTCCGAGCCGAACAGGTGTGTGCAATCACGAACCACAGCAATGAGCCCAAACTGCTGCTTTTCTAAAAATTCCACCAGTCAGTGACACACACTGGTCAAGGTTGCACAACCTTGTTTTCCACAGGCTGTTTCTGATGATTCATTGCCCTCACGGAGGTGAATTTCAATTATCGTTAATACGCTTTTTTTCTGGTACTGTACTAAGAACTTCCTCATTTTCATTTCTTCTCCTCCTCCTCCCCCCTAGCTCTCCTAAATTAAGTGAGTTTCCTTGTTAATTGAGAAACTACCGTGAACATTAAAGAGAAAAATCTCCCCTATTTATCCCCAGAGCAGACTATCACAGCAGAAAGCTCCCTATATAACTTCATCCTCATTGGTCTCTGTCAAAATGCTCTTCACTCCTTCACATCTCACTAACAATTAGCTCAACTAAACACACAGAGATGTTGTGGGATTGCTTTTGCAAGAGACTCTAGTCCAGAGCTCCCAAACTAATATCACTTGTAGGAGAGCTTATACTTCTACTGGAATCAAAAGGGTCTGACATGAACTTCCCTGCCACATAGTTCCTGCAGTGCAGTGGTTGGAATAAAATAAATTATAAAAAAGTAAAAAATAAAAATAAAATTTCCCCATTCCCTAATTTTCTTGTCACTTGAGGTCCTCTCACTTCATCTTAACAAAGGAATAGTTGTGAAAGAAACACCAAAGTTTTATCTTAAAGAGCCAAATTTCTTACTACTTTGTCAATATAACCTCCATTTCCTTCCCCTAAGTCTCCATCTCCACCTAAGCGTCAGCATACTACTGGAAATAAGAGAAAATGTGCAGAAAAAAGCAGGGTCTTCAGGAGGTCAGAAGACACCAAGAAGAGTAATCATGAAAGCTGACATCAGAGATTTCTCACTTTTGTGTGTTCACCAATTCTGTCTGCAAATACACCACTTAGCTCTGTAAAAGGTAATAACAGTTCCTTCTGGATGACCACAGGGAAAGACAGGAGTTGGTGCCTAGAGTCAAGTTGTCTCTGCTTAATCTGCATGAAGCACCTCACCTTGGTTTCTACAAATATTTAACCACTTGGAGCAGAAACTCATTCTTTCTTCTTCAGGGAAGCTGTGCTTTCGTAAGGTTTTCCACACGTACGTGTTGACGGGCACATCCTTCCCCAGGGAGTACCCAGTCAGAGGGAAGGCCTTTCAGAAGGAAGGGTTTCACCCACCATTCCCCCATCTGCTTCCCTTCACCCTACTCGTGGTTTCTGAGAAGTCCTGCCTAGTTGACACGATGGGTAGACCATGCAGGAGGGAGGTAGGGGAAGCCCTCCTCCATGTTGCCTGTTGCGCTTGAGCAACTTTGGAGTTCTCAGAAGTGCTTACAGTTTAATCAACATACACTCCGCCTCTAAGGAATTCAGGTCTATTCAAAGGTTAGGTGGCAACAGGATGCAGACCCTAGGGGTCCAAGTTTTGGATTTCTAGGGCCAAAGCTCATGTGGACATTAAGTTCAAGTCCTTTTCTAGAGCCAAGACCTATGAATATTCAAAAATCCTATCTGGCATGTACCTGTGTACTTACATATCTAATTATCTTCTAAGATCTAAGCTTATTCCTTGCTGGAAGTCCTCAGAAAGCTGATGCTGAAATGATCTAACGTCTCATCCCGAGGTCAAACACTTTAGTAGTGAACATACTACCTACAGCTCTCCCAGTACGGGGTAGAGAGCTCTGCACACCTTCTCTTACAAACCCTGATGGACATTTTGCAAGTCACTTGGGCTGCCTCTTTACAAAAACAAAGCCATTACAAAGGAGCTACACCAAAATACAAGACCATGAGTTTTATTTCAAGGGAAGTTGGATGGCAAAGTTCAGGGCATTTAGAAAGAAGGAACAGAAACTCCTTTTTCTGAACTTTTCATACGGAGCCTCATGACTTCAGATTTTGCAAGTGTTTCAGGAAAGATACGTGCACAGGCAGAAAACCTGTGATTCACTGGCCTGTGGTCTGTTTGTTTAACTCCTGAATCACAGGATCCATAACTGCAGAGTCATTCTTCTACTGACTTGTAGTCAAATAACGAAGGAGAAGACCCACACAAAACAAAACAAAAAAAGAGGAACAACCACCAAGGTGTGTCAGCCTCATCTGTTCTACAAGAAGGGGCACAAAACTCCTGATTCCTCATGTAAATTCTGAAATTTGATCAACACTGACCAATATAGCTTGTTACTTTAAAACAGAGGCAAAATTAAAACTCATTGCTAAAACGATGGTCAAAGCATCATTCAAATGTAGAACACAGTGTGGACAGACACCTATTCTATGTTTGCAGCCTTCTTGTAGCTCAATGGGGAGCTGGAGAGGAACTCTTTTTCAGGAATTCTAGTGATAGGACAAGGGGTAACTGTTTTAAATCGAAAGAGGGGAGATTTAGACTACATATTAGGAAGAAATTCTTTGCTGTGAGAGTGATGAGGCACTGGAACAGGTTGCCCAGAGAAGCTGTGGCTGCCCCATCCCCGGAGGGGTTGAAGGCCAGGCTGGATGGGGCTTTGAGCAACCTGGTGTGGTGGGAGGTGTCCCTGCCCAGGGCAGGGGGTTGGAACTTGATGATCTTGAAGGTCCCTTCCAACTCCAACCATTCTATGATTTAGTAGCTTTCATGCAGGATACTTAATTGATGGTTTAATAGATGACACCCTATGTCCTAGTAGAGGTCAGCATTTACAGCCAAGCATAGAATAATAATAAGAAAATAATAATCTTACTTAACTTCAAAAGTTATTATAAGCTCTGCTATTTAACGTGCATCTTATACACATAGATTCCCATTGGTGTCTATCAGTAAAATTCATAATATAAGACCTTAAGGGTATATATCGGTTAGCACCTGCAGTGTTAGCTGTATCATCCACCATCATTTTCTCCTCATAAGATAGCTGGACATTTTCAATAGGCATTTTAGACAAAGCATAATTCCCAGCACTTGACTGATCCAGGAACATGATGTCCCAACCTAGGAAAGAGACAATGCCTTCCTGGGCAGTAAAATACATGCTGGAGAAAGATGACATGCATGACACAGACAGATTATCTTAAATATCAGGTGTGAAATTATAACATACTTTGTGTTCCAGCAGTCAGAGAATGACTTAAAGCCTGGGCACCTTATTTAAGTATCCTAAATCCCACTATACTGTTACCAAAGCAGCTGGAATTATATGCCATTTGCTCAGGAATTTAAACAAAAAATTGCCTAGAGGGGCATTAATAACAACTGTTTTCTTATACACATACACCACACACACACAAAAAAAAGACAGAGATTTCCCACCATAGACAAAAAAACACCACAGAGAGAAAGAAAGAAACTATCTTCTCCATAGGATCAGAAGGCAAAGGCTTCAATTCATTAGAGAAGACAGCTTCCTTCACTTGACATCACCTTAAGGCTATTATCCAGGACATACCTTTTCACATTCCCACCAGGGCGAGTTTTATTGTTGCTTCTCTGTAGAAGGATACAAACACTATTGATTTTTTAGTTCTCTTTTCTAGTCTGTGACAGCACCATCATATGCATTACTATATAATATCATAATTGCCCCAACGTGTTGAGATTTTGAACTGCTGTGGAAAAATTTAAGGAGACAATAAGGAAGATCCACAGTCAAATAAATGACCATCATTTGGGGTAGTGAACAGCCAAGTCAGCTTTTTGGCAATAGACAGGGGAAGGGAGCCTCCACCAATGTATGGGTGTCTGGAGCATGGCAAGACATACCAGGCTGGTGACTATCCTCGTTATATCCAGGCAGGTTGGGTAATTTATTTATCAAGTCTTCTTATTTTTGTGTAGGTGGGCAGAATGTATGACATAATAGTGAAAACCAGAGATTTCTAGAAGGGAAGGGAAAAATATTATCAGGATTCTCTTTCATGAGTTAAACCAGAAAAGTTTTTCCTTCCTCTTTAGCAATTCTGCTGGAATAGCCGGTGTCAGTAAGGTATATTTGCACACAATTTTTTCATAGAGAAAAAAAAGAGTACTTTGAGTCAATTTGGCTACATCTGTAGTGATGTGTAAGTGTTTGTACTGCTGGTTAAAATCTTTGATTACTTCTCATTAGGGATCAGGGAGCAGTGATTTGGTATTTCAAACACTTCAAGTTCAGGCCAAAATCAGATTTATGTCAGTCCAATGTAGGATTCATAATTTAATTTAGGGCCATGGCTACAACTCACAAAAGTGGAGGTGTGATCAGATTGCATATTGGACGCTGAATTGTGGAAATGAAGCTCACAATTTAAATTCAGCTCGGCTCAAGGGAAGAGAGCATGCTACTGTATTTACTGACTTCATCTTCTAGGGGAGAAATAGAAGCTTTATGCATTTAGGGCTTCAGATTCTGGTAGCTACATATGTTTCTGAAATATTTTTAAATACATTTTACTACATTCCATCTGGTTCTAAACTGGATGTGTCATAATAGAGGTCATCAGCTTCTGCCTGAACCCTGCAGCATCATGCAACTGCAGTCACAACGTTGAGTATTAGCTTAATAATAAACCCTTCCTTCTTACTCAGGTACAGATTCAAGTGAGACCCTCATTGGACTTTTATGTTTTCACTGAGATTTTAGATCTCCACCTCGTCAGAGAAATATCGGATTATTTTTGCTAATGCAACACTCTGAGCAAACAGCAGATTTCCAGTGAAAAGGGGAAAAAAAAAAATTGCTAGCAAAGAGCAGAGTTTTAATTTTATGAATTATAAGAGCATCAAGACAGTTTAAGTTCCCAGGGCACAGACACTCTTTTCTACTTGCTTAGCAGTACTCGGCAATAACTTACACAGCTAAGAACTGTTTTGGACTGCAGCCCCTCCTCTCCCATGGAAAAAGTAATTCTTTAAAATGACACTGAAAATATCCTATTTTACAGTGCTTGTGTATATATATATGTGTGTGTATATACTTAAAATAAGTCATCAATTTTAATTTAGTAATGTGTGAGAAGCGTTAAAAAAGTCTGCTGAAGATTTAAGTGTTAGGGGGAGAAAAAAAAAAAAGAAAAAAAAAAGTACCAGAAATATCACTGAGGATATAAAAATCAAACAAAATTTAAGAAGTGAAAACAAATTTCAACATTTCCACAAAAGCTGAAGTCCTGCCTAGCAAGATGCTTACACAGGCATTAAATGCCATGTAAGCAGAGCATCCAGAAGCCAGAGCCAGAAGCTGGGTAGCCAACAGCTCCCTCGAAGACCCCGTTGAGTGCAAGGTGGCAACACTTCTTTCCCCAAGTCGTTCTGGGTTTGGCTGTTAAACCCTATACTGAGGTTTTGGTCTGAAGCTCATCAAAGTAAGTCAAAAACCCCAGGTTCCGGCAAAAATACAAGTGTTGTTCAGCTTTTAGTGCCCTCCATGATCAGGGAAGTGAACTCCTGTTTTCATGGAGGCAACCTCTATGATGGGTCTCGTACAGCCTCCACCAGCTCTCTTTGGTCATCTCCGTAGATGGAGCATCTCTAGCTCTTGTGACACATCACCTGCTGCAACATCCACCATCCCCTGGCTCGCAGGAAAACAAAGTATATTCATTAGCATCATGAAGCTCGTGTACTGCTTCTCTCCGTTAACAAGTTATATTTAGCTCAGGCTCAACACTCCTGTTTTCGATACAGTCTCTTTACTCCAGATGCAAAGGTAATGGGTTCTTCTATTAAAATTTTATCAGACATCTATAAATGTAGCAGTTGCTTTAGACGGCATGGCACAAAGCAAAAAAAAAAACAAAAACAAAAACAAAAAAAAAAACAACATAGAGACTGATAAATCTATAAATGTTAAAGAGTTTATTATTAATACAAGGAGAATTTCCTTTGTTTGTTGTGATGTGTTTTATTGGTGTACTCACCGTGGTTCAATTTAGATTAAGAAGTAGGAAGATTATTGTTTCCCAAACGACAAGTACCATAAAAAAACAGGAGCAGAGAAATTCTTGTATATCTCAGAGAGATATGGCAAACTACCTAAAAATAGCCAGGCAAAGGGGAAAATTAAGAGTACCTGCAGGTTCTTGTATTTTACTCTGCCCTTGACGATCACGACTGCTAGTTTTTTGGTTGTCTTTTTTTTTTTTCTTTTTGCCTGGAGTTTTGATCCACTGTAGTGCTGGCACTGCACTGTGTCAGGTTACGCTGGGTCACATCTCATCTGTGATGTGACATAACGTGACATAACTCAATGTGATGCTCTGCACAGAGCAGGCAGGTGCCCACAGGAAGCAGATACTCCATGACTACCAGCAAGTTGTTCGGCACAGCAGGTACAGCGCTCCGAGCCGCTCTGCGCATCCATTGATGTAGATAATTAGTATACAAAGCAACGAGCCACAATATGCTCATTCCAACTCAGTTGTTTCCTATAAACTATACCCCTAAAAAACCCACATATCTATATATACTTTATGGGGACTGTTGGCTGAGATTATTCCACTTCTGGATGTTCTAGTTTTATAAACACCTTAATTTGGGATGCAATGTTCAAACGCTGGTGTACAAAGGGATGGAATGGACATCAGCTAAGTAGATTTTGCATTTTCTTTCCATGAACGAACCTCTCTATAATGTTTTCACAGGTTGGACAGGATATTTATAGCCAAAATAGTTCTCGCTCTACCCCAAGGAGAAGGCCACACAACCCACCAAGTGTTGATGGTTACCTCTTCATGGTAAATAGGAACCACCTACACTACAATTTTTTTTTGGCCGAGAAACACCAAAGAAAGCAACCAAAAATCATACCATGAGACAGAAAATCTTACTTTCCATGCATATGCAAACTGACATATTATGATTTATTATAAGAACTTCAATATTACTGTTCCTGGTTGTCAACTAGCAAAAACTTCTACGGCACCTTTCACAATTAAGTTGTGTCATCATTTTCTTTAGTTTTTAATTACCATATAGAGCCTCGTGGGTTGATTTGTCTCATATCTCCTCAATCAAGATCTGCTAATTTCCTTCTCTTAATCTACGCATTGAGCAGCATCTTGTATTTTCAACAAAGGCCACCTCAAGTCAAAAATGCCAGAAAACCCTGTCCATTTTGCAGTTTGGGGGCAGTTACTATCAAGTTTCATTTTAGTCAATTATTTTTATTTTATTGAAAGCGCCAACAAAAAGAACGGTGCAGAACACTAGTTCGTAGCATATATATTTTAGGAGCTGTACAAATAGTAATTTTAAAGTCATACAGACCTTCCTCCTGGCCATTCTACCACAAGACACCAGGAGGCTATTTGCTTGCATGGTTCTCCAAGTAAAAATATACAGAAAATATTGAGAGCAATCACTGAGCCCCAAAACTTCTATCCACCTCCCGCAAACAAAGGGCTAAGGCTAATGCACTGGTCTGTAAAGATGCCAGAAGGTCCCTCTGGCCTCCACCCGTGCTACGCAGATTCCTGCTGCCTTTGTATATCTGTCATCGTTGGGGTTGGGTTTTGGTTTTTTTGGTATTTAATTGGAGGGAAACGCTCCCAAGCACGGGAGCAAGGGAGGTTTAACAGCGCTACGGATCTGAGCAGCTCACACGTGCTATCGAGCGCATTGTCAGCACGCCACAGGTGTGCAGAAGAAAAAGCAGGAGAAGCACATGTTTTAGACTGCGAGGGGAAAGGGCGATAACCACCCAAGCCAGAAAGCAT
Organism: Thinocorus orbignyianus; assembly: GCA_013400375.1. NCBI lineage: Eukaryota > Metazoa > Chordata > Aves > Ciconiiformes > Thinocoridae > Thinocorus > Thinocorus orbignyianus. Next base: position 1,406,970 of record VXBW01001548.1, read on the forward strand.
TTGCAGCCCAAGGTGCCCTTGTTTTATATTTAGGTATTCCTCGCCGATAGTTTCAAAAGCCTGCGTGCGAAATGAGCAGCTTTATTTTGCCCTTACAGGAGAGATGTTCCCAGCCAACCGAAGGGGGATGATGTACTGTAGACTGACAAGGGCTGCTAGGCTTGAGCACTGCAAGTGTTTCAAACTGTGGGAGAGCTAAACACAGAGTGAGAACATTTTATTTTTAAAAAGCCTGGCAAGCCATGCTCCCCATATAGCTCACTTCCTCCCAGAAACTTTCCCTAAAATATTGTTGTTTGATATTTTGATCCAAGTCCTTATCGGATCCAAAGTTGAGGATTCTGACATCTGCTCCCATCTTTCTCTCTCTGTGAAGGAGAAGTTGGAGCCTTCAAAACAGGTAACTGCTGCCTCTGCAACCTGACTGCAAACACTCTTGGGGCAGTGACAGCGGTCTGCTCTCAACCGTCGACGTTTACCAACCACAACCCACTTCTCCAAGACACAGCCCCACCATATGCTCAGAACGGAGTAGCCCTTGATGATGTGTTGTAACAAGGATGATCCCCTTTTTTAATGGCAGCTCTTTATACGTAATACTCGTGCAGCAGAAGAACATGAAAATAAATATCAGCGTTATTGGCGCTGGCAGCAACGCATATAATCCTTTGCCCAAAACCTCCTCTTATTAATAGACACTGATTTCAGTCACTTTTTGTCTAGCCAATTTTAACTGTTTGAGCTGGCATTTCGATGCCAGGTATCTGTTTTCGAGACAGATGCTTCGGAGACACTTTAGCTCAAAAAAGTTGAGGCATTTCTTTGATGAGGGCTGGGCTGGGGAGAGGAAGTGCATTGCCTTGCCCAGAATAACAGCAAGATTTACTCTTGCCAAGGATCCTACCATCATTCACAGTAGGAACTTGAGATTCAGCAGAAACAGGGGTAGCTCTTGTCCTATCACAGAATGGTTAGAGTTGGAAGGGACATTAAAGATCATCAAGTTCCAACCTCCTGCCATAGGCAGGGGACACCTCCCATCAGACCAGGTTGCTCCAAGCCCCATCCAGCCTGGCCTTGAACCCCTCCAGAGATGGGGTAGCCACTGATTGTCCTGTAAAACCTATTTGACTTTAGCCTGGTTTTTCAACCTCAAATTCTGAGACTTTTTTTAATTTTTTTTTTCCTAATCTTCTAAAATCTGAATCATGTTTTCTCACAGGCCAAGTCTGTTCTTCCTCAGGGCTTTCAAAGGCATCTAACACAGTATGAGAGAGTTTTACACCAAGTTTAGGGTGACAGAAGTAAAAGAAATTATCACCTGAAGATGTTGCTCCTGGCACCAAGGCAGGGCTGGGAACCCAGAGCAAACCCAAATTCAAACTGTCAATGCTCCTCAGCAAGAAATTCAACAAAAGAGAAGTTGGGGACAAATATGTAGAAACTAAGAACCTGTTGAAGCATGAGGAGAGAAGAAAATCTGATGAAGATCAGGTGGAATGCTGGGTACCAGAAGGGATGGAGAAGCCTTTGGGGAGAGCTGCCCCAGGCCTTGGAGCCAGTGACCTCCCCAGCACATACCCAAGAGCAAGCAGACTACAGGTAAAAACCACCCTAGGGGGAAGTGTGCTTTAACTTTGATTTTATACTCGCAAAGAAAACGGCTTGTCCACAGAAAAGCCCACATGAAACAAAGTTTGGAGCATTGATGTTTGGCTTCGTAAACCACAGGGCTTTTTGAGTCTCCCTCTTCTTCACAGAAACATCTGTCTTGCCGGAACCCCTGCCTCCCTCACATCACACTTCTAAACATTTATACCCCGTTGAGTGCAGCAAAGTACATGATCAAACCTTACCAGAAGGTATAGGCATGAGAAGGCCACTACGTATGTACACAATTAGGGTCAAATAAGCATTTTCTGACTTTTGAATCCTGAGCACTGCAAGTTTTTGTACTCTTGAAGAGAGGTACAAACATATGATACACACAGGCACGAGCCTCCCCCCAGGGATGGGGTGCTCTTGGGAACAGCATCCTACACCCAGGCGACGTCTCAATGGAGCCTGTGGGAGCTGTAGGGTGCTCAGCACTTTTGAAAAGCAGAACGTTTATATTTAGATTCCTAAATGAACTTCGCAGCCTAAATTTAGACTCCTATTTCTGACACCAAATAAAAAAAAAAATTCAAAAGAAGAAAAGAAAAATCCATATGATCCTCCAAATTTAGAGCTGGGTACCTCAACACAGTCATGTTGGAGTGAAACGTAAACCTTGCACTTCGGCCCACATTCCTATCAAGTTGATTTCCAAAAGGGGAACCGAGCAAGCACGCAAGATTTTAAAAGGAAAATAATAATCCAGACTTGCTCGTGTGAATTCCTTGCATCCCGCTTTACAGCTAGCTGCCAGTCAACTGATTTGGATCTCACTTGGAGCCCTCTTACACCGCTGCAGCTCCATCAGCTCAGAGCTGGATATAAAGAACACAAAATTTTTGCAAAATTCACAGCTCCACATCAGATGCTAAATCATATTTCCAAAAGGAGCTGTGGCATTTAAAAGTTTGAGTCCCAACACAGTCAATGGGGCTAAGGCTCCTAAATCCGTGCTAAAGTTTTATGCACCTTTCAATTTTTGACTCGTATAAAATATCACTGTGCAAATATTTTCCATTTGCAGAAATCACCTGCTCCTGACAGCTTCTCAGGGAATTTTTCTTCACGTGTAATACAATCTAAACATGTGTGTTGCATTAAGTTGGGTTATATCAGGTCGTGCCACCTGACACATTATATCCCAACATAATCTAATGTGATGTAAATCACTCATTACAACAAACCTAAAGGAAAAGGAAGAAAAAAAAAAAAAAAGGAAGAAAAATCCCAGCTTCCCTCCCACCTCACAGACAGCTGTAACAGATAAAGTATCTGTATTGTTATAAATGGCCAGGTGAGCATCCTTGTTTTGATGTTATTTCAAGACATTTCTGCACACTATTTCCATGGTAGCTACAGTCCTCACTCACTGATCACTAATGATGGGATGAAGGAAAGTTTTATAACTTAGTTTTAGAGAATATTTCCTTTTTTTTTTTAAGCTAATATACTCTACAGCAAAAGGAAAAATGTCAGAAATATTATAGCATGGTCATAAAATTCAATGCAGGTCCAAAGCTCAGTGAAAAGCATTTTGGTGAGACAGAGAAACAGGTGGGGGAGCAGGAGAAGGGGATCAGCTGTCCCAAGAGGTGAACAAAAGCCACAGTGCAAATCCATTCCCATAAAGGCCAGATTTCAGGTTCTCTCACCTCATCTTAAGCAACAGAAAAGATAAAGTTCTGACAAAGGTGGAGAGGGACTTTTTACAAGGGCATGTTGTGATAGGACAATGAGAACTGGTTTTAAACTGAAAGATGGGAGATTTAGCTTAGATATTAGGAAGAAATACTTTACTCTCAGGACAGTGAGACAGTGGCCCAGGTTGCCCACAGAAGCTGTGGATGCCCCATCTCTGAAAGTGTTCAAGGCCAGGCTGGATGGGGCTTTGAGCAACCTGTTCTGGTGGGAGGTGTCCCTGCCCATGGCAGAGGGGTTGGAACTCAATGATCTTTAAGGTCCCTTCCAACTCTAACCATTCTGTGACTCTGATAATTAACAGTTCTGCATCTCTTCATCAACTTCACCCACCTGAGGATGATCAGCCTCTTTTACCAGCCCCCCTGTTGCTCCCTGTATAAAATAGGGCAGGCAGGAGGAGAGAGAACCATAATGAAGGTTATCTCCTGCAGTAGACCCACTCCCATCACTTAGAAGTAGCAGAGGGAGGTCTGTGTACCCCATTCCCTCTACACAACATTTCATCTACATGAAGTCCTTAGAGCTGGCAACATTTTTCTTGGGGTTTTAAAGCAGGCATTGAAAATCAGCAGTTCTTCCATAAATATTAAACTATCACACTCATTATGACAAAGGCATCTGCTGAAGGCGATTATTTGTCTGAACATCCCACACAGCGTAGGTAGAACATGGGTTATGTTAAGAGCCTGTTGTACGATGGAGTCTTGTATCGTTTCATAAAGTATGAATTTCACATCCAAGGGGTAAGCTTAATATCATGAATTATAACCATAGTAAATTATTACTGGGGTTTCCCCCCCCCTCCCCAGTTCTGTTATTTTAAAAGTTGTCTACCTATCTACTAGAACTGCACCCAGCTGAATTTAATCACCAGCAGATTTGTAGTTATAGCAATAGGAGTGTCTTGTGAAGTAAGTACAAAAGGACGCTTACAGGACCAGGAAAATAACATCCCTTCACACTGAAACAAACAATTACTGGTGGTGTAAAAATATGGAGTCCCACAGGCAAGCATGAACCCTGCTTACAATTTAGATTATTTCAGCTGAACTGGCTTTAAACTCAAATTCATGTTAATGTAGGTACTGTAAATACAGCTTGAACCTTAATTCAATAATGAGATCAACAATTACACTTAAAGATTACTTAGCACTTCAGCAGTGTGAGCAAAATCCTTTTGATCACCTATATTGTGCTATTCATTATTTTCTTTGATGGTTAATAACGCTGAAATGCGCTTGTTAAAAAGAATAAAATGAAGTACAATATTTATACCTTATTACAAAGTGCATTAGCAAATCAGAGCACTCGGAGCACCTACATTAAAAAGAAAACATCATCAATATTTGATGTTTGTCTTCTTTAACATCTAGTTGCATTTTTAACATCAATAGGGCTTTCGACCCTGAATCCATCACACTATCCAGAAATGCAATCTTTCGCCACCAGACCTGCACACTGGCCGCTTTGTCACACATCTTTGTTTCCTTCTTTGTGTGGCCTAGAGAAAACAGAAGCCAGCATTTGCCAACCACAGTGTAATTTCAAGAGGTGAGTGCTGGGCGACATTTTAGTAAGCAAGAAGCAAGCAATTATTTGACTTGGAAATTTCAACACCATTCTAAGTTGGGGAGAGGGGGGAAAAAAAAGAAAAGAAAATGGCACGAAGACATTGTGCTAGGCAACAGATCATGTAAACATTTCCTATGACAGTCTTTCATCATATATAGGAACATTTACACTGCCAGATCTTGTCTTCTTTAAAAATGTCAGCTCTGTAAGTTTGATGCACATGTGCTCCTTCTGTAAGTGTCTGCTCAGGCAGACAGTTTACTAATTTGTGGCTCAGTAAACCTTTCACTGCACCGAGCACCTTGAGGTTAGCACATCTCTAATCATTATTTGATAACAGAAATCTGTAAGCATCACATCCCTGGTAACAAGAACATTGTATCTTAGCAACCAGCCTTGATATTCAAACAATTTCATTAAAGCGTAGCACCTCTTAGCAGGTGGGTGAGTGCGGGTGTTGATAAACATTTATAACATGATCAACCATTGTGTTTGCCAACACTATAATCAGCATGACAAATTTATGAATTTGTTTACAAGCTCTTAGGTACCAACCTAAGTAGGTAAACTACCTTACAGCATGCTTCTATATCTATAGATAGAGGCACATTCGGAGATTTGAGGCTTCTTTAAATTGAACATATTGGATAAAAGGTTAGCAGATGAACATCACATGTCACCGTAAAAATCACCATTTAAATTAAACCACAAAGGATGTGTTAGAGCGAGGGCAAGGATTATATTTCACCCCCAAGAGAGCAAGAAAATTTAAAGTTGAAGCTGTCTGTAATTTATCCCCAGGTCCCCAGCAGGGCAGGGACGTGGACACGGTGCCCCAGCTCCACGTGTGGGAACTTTGCCATCACAGGGCAAGCACCGGGAACCAGGAGGTCACCACCACCCCGTGACAGGGAGAGATGGCTTCCTGCCCTTGCCCAGGATTTGACAACCCTACTCTCCCTGCCAGAGGGAGATAGCCAGGATCACCCATCTGCCTCCCACGGGAAACAAGCAGGACTCAGATTATTTCAGTTCATTAAATACCCTACAGCATACCTATGCTATAGGAGGATGGCAGACTTTGAGGAAAGCAAGTCCATCATCCTATTTTGGAAATTCAGCTTGGACATCCTCGGTAGTACTTCAAAAAATGTTCATACAAATACATCTTCTTAAGTGGAAGCACTACAGACCGGATAGGCCAAATTTTGCTTACAGAAACACAGGAAATCTTTTTCAGTCCTGGGTTACAGGGCCCTGTCCCTTGCTATCCCAAGAAAGTAGATCATATAATGCTCTTCATAAACTATTCAGCTTCATCTGAAAATCAGTTAGGTTTGTTAACCCCACAATTTCCATTGGAAGCTTTTTCCAGAACTTCACTCCCATGATAATTTGAGGTCTCCTAATCTACAGTCTGATTTTATTAATGGGCTCTTGAATATTCGTTTGTTCTCATGCCAATATGGTCATTTAACTGAGACCACTCAACCCCTCTTGGTGTTTACATCCCTCTTTTTTTTTTCTTCCAAAGAGCAATCATGACCCCTCTTACTGTTCATTGTTGCTAGGCTAAACAAATTGTGCTCTTTTATGGCTGTATTACATCAACACAACCCTGCGGAGGGCAATAGGTTTACCCTTTTGTAATCAAAACCAGCATTTGATCTCACGAACTTAAATGGAAATATCCTTCTATGAGTGTTACTTTCTGAAACGATTTCCAGTGTTGTATTACTGTTCAAAGGAGGAAGAAGGAGAGAAAGGGGACAGCCAGAGAAAGTTAGCTAGCCAGCCCAGGGTCAAAAAATTTGACTACTCTGTTTGCGGTTTGACATGCCTACAAAAGGCCCTCAAATCCTTTTGAGGATTAGATTTTATGCAACTGTTTAGGTTACCAACCTAAATTATGGAACCATTTATCTAGAAATTAGATGGTCTCTCCACCCCTTACTTCCCCTGTAAGAAGAAGTCACCCTTACCAACTCACAGGCTGCTCTAAGCCCAAGACTCTCAGGCACTCCATGATACCTGCTCGGTAGATGTTGGACTCGGGTCCAAGCACACTGTCATATTCAAAATTCCCATAGATTTCATAGAATGGTTCGGGTTGGAAGGGACCGTAAAGATCACTGAGTTTCAACCTCTCTGCCACGGGCAGGGACACCTCTCACCAGACCAGGTTGCTCAAAACCCCAATCCAACCTGATCTCAAACACTTCCAGGGATGAGGCAGTCACAGCTTCTCTGGACAACCTGGGCCAGGGCCTCACCACCCTCACAGCAAAGAATTTCTACTTGATCATCTAATCTAAACCTCCCCTCTTTCAGTCTAAAAGTTACCCCTCATCCTATCACTCCACTCCCTGATCATGAATCCCTCCCATCTCTCCTGTCGGGGTCCCTTTAGGCATTGGAAGGCTCACATCTATATTGTGGAGATTAAGCCAACCTGTGGTTGGTTGGGAGGACGTCTCTAGAAACTTCCAGACATTTATTTTCTGAGAACATAATGCCCTTATTTTATTATCAGCCACCGGTACCTTTCTCCATCACCATCTGTGGGGGAGCACAGGCCAGGAAGCAAACAAAGGCAACAGGAGTGGCAAAAATGTCTACAGTTAACGGGTAGATAAACACAAAACACATCATACTCCACCTTAGTGTCTGATTAATGGATGTTTTACCAAAACCCATCACAAGTAAAATGCTTGGAATGGTCAAGAACTCCTTGATGCTTCAAACTCCAAAATAGTAATCTGTTCCCTTTTCAGTAACTGTTTCACACTATTTCTTTTCAAGCAAACCCAATAATAGTCTTGCTGCAGCTGCAAAGCATGTTTAAAATTTATCTAAAGGTGGAAGATACAATGCAAGTAAGAGAAAAACAGGAATATGAAGTTTGTACCTTGTACCTATTGCATCCAAGGTAACACTACCGCATCACTGATTTTGTACTGAGCACGCTACATCAGGCTATTAATCTACCTGAAATACCTGGGACTAAGTGAAGCATTATGAAATAGGTAACTGAAACTCCCTTTTGGAGCTGAGTCATCTACTGGGGGGAAAAAAAATAAAGAAAAAAGAAAAGAAAAAAAAGAGAGAAAACCAACACCATATTCTATCGTTTTAGCTCTTTGCATTTAGTTTCTCCCTACTTCTAAGGTCTGGTGACAAACCTATATATTCCAGCTAAGAAAGAAATCCTATCCGACACAGGAGAGTAAGGAGAGGAAGGAAGGGATTTTTCCCTCTTTTCCTTTCAGCTGGCTCTCCAGGTTTATAAAGCTAGATAAGTTTTAATTAATTATCTCAAGACATTTGAAAAACCAAACAAAATCAGAAACAACAACTAAGGGCTACAGTGGACAATGGCAAATACTATATAAACATACACACACTGGACTAAACAAACAAATGCCAAGTAGACATACACATAAATCATACGTATAAATAAAATGTATCTTTTAGCAACAAGTTTTAATTAGTTGTACACACAAGAAAAAACCAACAAAGCCTATTTAAAACCTACAGCAATCCATATTCTCTTCTGTACAAGCAGGATGCAAATTTAATTTCCAGAGAGACGTATCTTTTGTTATCAGACAAAATAAAAATAGAATTTTGACCAGCTGCGTGGTTCTTGATGCCTTAGTTTCATTTTCTGCAAGGTGGTAGAACTGCTGAAATCCCCTCTCCGCTCCTGCAAGCTAGCAGTTACAAAGCACTCCAAACCTGAAAGTATTTTTGGAATAGTGTCTTCTGAAAAGATGCTGAAGAAATATCATCAAGAACAACATAACTGGCACACAGAAGTCATATTCATACTCGCTAGCAGCAATCTACTCTGTGCTTGTATAACACAACAGAGGCTGATCTACGAAGCAATGAAGGTACTAATCTAGAAAGACATTTCCTTCTTCCCTTTCAGTTCATTTCTTTGGCACCGTATGTGTTTAGTAGTCAAAGAAGAGAAATGAGTATTTGTAATGCTACAAAAAAGAAATGTTAAGTTTGGGTTAGAATTTCCAAATATAGTTGGAAATGGGACAGGTTTTGAAGAGGCAAAGAGTTTAAGATGGTCTTTAAGCTGGGTTGCCCTGCTCTTAGTCCACCTGTTTTTGGATTCTCACTTTTCCATCAACCTCAGATTGCAACTATTCCCTAGGAAAACTTAGTAAAAGGTGCATGTACAGTCCAAAAGCCAGTGAGAAGCCTCTTTTCTTCCATATCTCATGTCTCAACTTCCAAGTCTGGTTTGTCACATCTCTGCCACACAGAGGAAGCCACTTGACAACACTTAGTTAACTCTACAATACAGCAGGAGAGCACGCATTGCTCAAGTCAGCAAGGAACAGACGTGGGATCAATAATAAAACATGCTACTATAGAAGCGATAATTACTTAACACCACCATGGGCTAGTTAAATATTATCCCTGCTACACAGTTCGGGAAAGCAGACGGAGATCGTGTCGAGGCTACAGAGTCACATGTCAGAACTGGGGTTTGACCTCGTCAGCTTCAGGTCTCCGTTTTTCTATCGAGATTCAATGCCCCAAAAAAGGGAAATGCTGGGTGTTTTGAAATACAGAGGTTTTTTTCTGAAAGAGGGAGTGACAATTTCTCATGCTTTATGGCCTTCCCCGTAGCAGCTGTAGGACCACTCAACAGTTTTGACTCACAAAAGGAGAAGGAGAAGCATGCTGGGGCCACCTGTGGCTCCACATTCCCTTCTTTCATTCCTCACCCTTCTCCTCCCCAGCCAGCCTTACCCCTCCTTCCTGGGAGGAACCTCCTCGTTGGCCACTAACAAAGAGGCACACATTAGGTATCCAGGAGGTTCCATAAATTAGAAATATCTCTGTGATCCAAGCTCCAACAAACTGGAAGAACCCATAGTGGACCAGAATGGTACACGATGATGCCTGAAGATAAATATACATCCTTTCATATTCAAACAATGTATTTTGCCTTTTTAGTACAATACTAAAATCTGGTTTTGTATTGCCAGTTCAGAGCTTCCTGACATTTTCAGTGAAGAAGAGCAAGACCACCAAGGCTGTGGATGTCCACACATCAGTTTGGACGTTTGACAAGAATGCCACCAGAAGGTATGGCAGAAATGTTGAGTCTAGCACAACTCTACTGCACAGCAGCTTCCAAGACTCCAAAATTAGTTTTACAAACACTAAATCTAGACCCTGGAAAGTTTTTGCAAATGTTAGGTTGTTAAAGTCCCCAGTCTCAGTCCCAAACATGCAAGCTTAAGTAAGACTTTGTGCTGATGTATGCTGTCCTGGTATGTCCGAAAGTATTTTCTTTTGCTTGGTTGCTAGCAGAGCATTCCATTCAAATCACACACATGCACAAAAAGCCTGAAAACAAAAAAAACCACCACCATAAACCAGGTAAGGATGAGTTTCATACTGGTCTAAAACAACTTATGGGCCACCTACTTGGTAGTATCACACTAATTAAGAGTTTCTACTAACGGGATGGGAAGGAGGAAAACATTTTGGATGTTCTGCTGGATCTCCTGGAGCTGTATGAATTCCCAGACTTTACTTCTTCAGAAGCCATTCCAGTAGATTAAGGTCTTGCAGTGGTCAGTTTAATTATATATGGTTTTCATTAGAAGCCCAATGATAAATACGAATTCATAAGTATGTGTGTGTATATACACACGTATCTATAGAACTTAATCATTCAGATCACAGTGGAAAGCAGTTTTAACACAGCAGTGAATTTTGCCTTTCCAGTGTGTTAGAGAAAAGAAAAGAAAAAAGTAGAGCTGTGTATGAACATAAATCAGAGTGACCTTTAACCACTTCTTTAACTCACAAGGAAAAGCTATTGCATTTTAGGGAAGGAATAGACTCCATTAAAAGAAGAGACAATCAGCCCATTAGGTCAATTTTAATTTTGAGACTAGAATATTAAATACTCCCTTTGATTATGAATTGTATTAAAGTGATTAAAATTGTCTAATAAAAAAAGTCCTAATCCTAGACCTGCTCTCGTATAAATATATATGGTTCACAATGTCTCAGTGCAACTTAACATTTGTAAAAAAGTACATAATTTATTAAAAATATAATCTAGCCATCTAGCCAATCATTTAACTTGATTTTGAAACTCAGAAATACAGGCTTTTACCACCCTACTGCCTGATATAAAAGAATTTCAGTAAAAACACTGATTGCTTCTAGCCTTTTACATTTTGCCTGATAACTTGACCACCTCTACAACATAAAAACCTCTTGAACAACTCAAGAGAACTTCATCAGATGCTGAGAGAGGAGTGACAAAAGCTACAGAAATCCTAACATTTTCCTGAAGTATCTTTGTTATTATTTATAAACACTTTTTTTCCTGTTGCTGTAACACAACTAGGAGACATATGCAGATAGATAAAACACCAAATGTTTATTTTAATTTTTTTTTTTTTTATGTTTTAAAGTGATCTTTGCATTATGCAGGATTTTTCCTACGGATCACTATAATAGTCTTCTGAGAGGCAAGCTGCAATCCCCGTTTGACTCATCACATTATGTGCTTGTATTAAGTTCTGCATTAAATCCCAGTGCCACCTATAACTTACTACTAATATCTTTACACCACTGAGGCTTTGATATTTGATGGAAAGCCCCTGAAACCTCACCCGGGGGTCTCATCAAATCAGGCAAGCCTCACTTTCCTATGTATTTACCAACTGAAGCATATATTCGAGTGAACCTAGTTTGAGGAGTCCATGGTTGGTTAATCAGCTACGCAGGGTTTTCTCAACCTGCTGTTTCTAGCAATAGAGCCAAAATTCTCTAAAATGGCATCCCTTGATGCTATAGCTTGAATCTCAAAGCCCTACCTGAGTAGAATCAAAATGGTATCTCTCGGTCACATTAATTCCTTACTTCTTGCTTAGCGCAAGGCATCTAAGGAAATGAAACTTATTGAATCAAGTTTAATGACATAATAAATTCTTCCCTTCAGACAATGTTGAGGCTTAATTCACTAGTGCACTTTAAGCCTTTGCCTTTAGCATCTGATGGGTCATTAGTCTGTAATCCAGCAGCTAGTCTGTTTAGAATCTAAACTAAATCAGCCAGTACCATATCAGTAGTTTCTGAAATATGACTGGCAGGTCAAGTGGCCTCAAAAAGACTGCCTGGGGCAGTTAAGACTATGCTAGGGCATGACTAGAACAGAACCAGTGATGAATCTGGAAGCATGTACTCAATAAAGACTTCATTCATTCTAACTCACTAGACAGCAGTTCTCCAAATGAGTTGACTTATATTTTTGATGTTTTTAACCAGTAGGTCATGCAATAAAATTGCCCTGTATGTGCCAACAGGCTTAACACACAGATCATTGACTTGTGTGCTTGGGCATATCTTATTTATATTTTTTTTGCCTCAAGTTTTTTCCATAGCAGCCTGAAATAGGCAATAGAATCCCCACCGTGTGGGAAAATATGTAATATAGTGGGCTTAGATCACACAATTTTCAAAACCAGAAAGTTTGATGAAACACCCTTTTGTCCAAAAAGAAAAAAACTGAAATGCCAGTTCCTACACCTGAAAAGTCACATTCTTGAGACGCTACTAATAATCTGTGCTCCCAGCTGAATATTTCTCACATTGCGTATTAAAAACAGCCCTTATGCAATCCTTTTAGGGTTTTTCAACACAAGGCAGAAAACCAGCTCTGCTTCAGAATTTCAGCTGGAGTATTTCAAGCTTATTGGAGAGGAAAGTGTGCTGCACTCCTTTCCATCACCATCCACTACAGCATACAGTGAGCACTCATAAGACTTGATTCAAAGTCCACTTCAGTCAATTGACCCCGGTGGTCTTTAGATCAGGCCCTTAATCTGTACATTGCACTAAGATAATCAGTAACAGCTTGGTTAGAGGACACACTTTTTCAATTCTTTTTTTCTCCACTCATCATTTCCCAGATCCAAAGAAATACTTCCAAACCCCCTCAAAATAAAGAGACTAGCACATTCAGTGAATACAGCCTGTTATACACTGCAGTCATGATTTAAGTGATATTTGCCATTAAAAAAAAAAAAAAAAAGAAGCTGTAGCAAAAATAAGTGAAATAAACCCACGGGTTTGATGCTTTGCCTCCTAGAATGTCACCAAATATTTTGGTTTTCTTCGCTGCTCCCCTGAACCATACTTCAACTGTGTCCTGGTGGTTTCTCAATGGACATGGAGGACATTGACAACACAAAGCTCGGGGTGGAAAGGAAGACTAGTTCTTGTATCAAGGTCCACTTTACTTCTCAACTACATTTCTTTATTTGCAATAATGCCTATAGCATAATGATACTTAAAGTAGGACAAATCCACTCCAGCTGAATTCCTAAGCATATCACAATCCTTACGAAGAGTCCTACTAACTTCCACACAACAACGGGAAGATGTTCCAGAAGGCAGCAGTAACAGAAAACGGTTGTAAAGCAACAGTATTTGGGGAAATTGTACATGCTTGGCCAGTTCCTTAAATCAGTGCCTTGCACTGTAGATCTGTGGTGAGAAGACAGTTGCCAGCAAAACAAGTTGTAAATTATCATAAGGAAACTGTCCTCTGCCCTCATCACATAACACGGAGAGAAAACAGGGTTTGGAAACGGGGCATGAGCTTGGGTTGTGAAGTGCAGACCGGAGAGTTATCCCACTGGCATTACAGTAGCAAAATACCAGGATTCAAAAGACAAACAGGGTCATCTCAACATCTCCGCTCCCACAGCCAAGCACATATGGGACAGGAGGCCCCAGTTAACCCATTTGACAGTCACCTTTTATCAGAACGGTTGTGCAAAACGCAGCAGGGCAAATTCCAAAATATCCCCAATTAGAAAGATAACTCATTTCCAGATCCAGCCTGCTCAAAGTTGTCTACAGATTAATTTAAATATGCATTAAACACACTGTGTAACAGAGGCAAAATTACTTATTGCTTTAAGCATGCCCATGCTATTTTAAAATAGGCTGGCCGTCATGAGCATTTCTCCTATTATCTTTGGTGACATTTAATCAGTGCTTAAATGTTGGGAACACAAGGGAAAGAAATCAGGTTATATATTTGGGAAGGCAACTCTTCGAAATTAGGCTTCTTTCCAAAAGAATACTTAACTGGTTGCTCACTGACTAAGCAAATGCCATTAGCACACACGCTTTCTCCCTCGGAGGAGGAAAGTCACAGGCTATCCCAATCCAGGGACAAACCCTTTCAGGGGACACACTGGCAAAGCTGAATTTCAATTTCCAGAAGACTCAGACCAATAACTTCAGCCTCTGTACAGTCTTATTCCCTTTTTTCTCTCCCGTCTCTCGCACACGCTGCAGAGGTAGAAGGCATTTAGAGAAATGAGAAAATGTAATTTATTTTATTCTTAATTTATTATTGAACTATCAAAGGCGCTCTGTCATTTGGGATCTCCCTCCATCTCCAGCCTTTGTATTCCAAGGTACTTCAGTAACAGCAGTAAGTGAGCCTAAAATGCCAACTTGAGATTTGCATTATAAATGGCATATACAAAGAGAGATTTTTTAAACTTTGGTTGATCTAGCATATCAAAGATCTTTTTCTCTCTTTTTCTAAGCTACTTCAGTGACTGTATTGAAGTGAACTGAAAGGATTAGCTTGAAAGTGGCAAGAAATCTGGCATGCAAAGAAAAAAAAAATATTTTTTTTTTCACCCCCACTTATTTCAGTTGAACTTTTCATTATGTGGGGGGCCCTTTCCTCTTCTGAAACACGTTTTTCTCTCTCTCTCATGCTATCCCGTGCTGCGCCAATACCAAACAAGGTGAAAAATGTAAAGCAGGCAAGAAAGCCTCCCGACGCTGGTTCGTTCGGCCCCTGTTCAACCTTCCGCCTTGCTAAACCGAGCACTGGAGTGAAGATTACACCACATTTGCTCGTTATTTCCTCTTTAACCAAAGCCAGTGGTAAACCCCGGTGATGCTAATGGCCTCTGCTTTTCCCACACCTTGTCCTGAGCCGCTTCTCTACAGCACAGGCCATTCATGTGATGGTGGAAACCCACGGGGAGGATGTTCTCCTCCTCTTCCCAAGGAAATCGCACGCTGTTTTCACTGCTCGCAGTGTGGTTAGCACAGTCTTGCTCCAGTAACATCTATCTGGGAAAAATGAAACAGTGTGGAAAAGTCACTGGAGGAAGAAGAGCAGAAGGAATGACTCAGCTCTGAACCTGAATTCAGACGAAAATGAGTAAGAGCTCCCAAAATCAAGGAGGAAAAAAAAGAGGAAAAGCCACCAAAAACAAGGAAAAAAAAAAAAAAAAAAAAAAAAGATTCATGACCGCTGATACCAATTCTCCATTCAGATGTGTTTCTGTTTAGAAAGTTTACAAGAAGTCAGGATATTCTTTAGAAATATCGGTCTCTTCACAGCTCCCTACCTAGCTTGATGCCCCTTTTCTTTCCCTTTTTTTGAATAATTAAGCAAACCAGCTGCATTTACTTTTTGAAACAAAAGCCCTTTATGTTTACTGACAGTTTCAGCCATGGTCCTACCCAAACAGCCCTCATCTCCCAGGTAGCAGTCTCAGAAACACGGTCCCAGCCTGTATTTGGTAAAAGGCTGGAGGTCCGAGGGGAAAGAAGAGGCCAGTCGTCACAGGCAAGGGGAAGGGTTTGAGTTTTAGGGCTGAAAACAAGAGGACGGCTGAGTCAGAGCCTCAGGGCTCTGTTAGTGCTGTGTGTTTCCAGACTAAATTGTTATTCCCATGGCAGGAACTTTGTGTTGGTCACTCTGGTCCAAGCTCATCCTTCTTACATCAGAGACTTCAGAGGACGATTAGACAGACACACAGCAGGGGGGGAAAGGAAAAAAAAAAAAAAAGCAGTAAAGGACAGCATAATCACAGCTTTCTTGATTCATTTACTCATGTCAGGCCAGCCCAGAGGTTTGCAGTGGAAACGGTGTGGTGTGTGCTCAGGCTCAGCCACACGTGCGAGGACAGATGTGGGCCAGTCAGGGTACCCAAAAGAGGGAAAAGGTTATTCCAAACATGACCAAATACAACTTGCAACCACACACTGCTGGGATGGTCCTCAACACACAGGTTCTAGCTGCTGATAAATCAACTTCTAACTCCAGAAAATGCTAGGGGGCTTTCTTCACATCACGTAAGCTCCAAGAGATGCTCCATCCCTCAGTGCCGATGACACACGCACCCTGTCAAAGCTGAGTAGCTGCCTACTGACCCCTCCTCTTCATCAAGGGGGACTTGCTAATCATGTCCTGAGTTAAAACTGTGCCGGCACCAGCTGGCAGGCACACTTGTGAACCTACAAAACCCACCCTGAAGACAAGCGGGACCTCTGAAACCTGCAGAAGGAAGACCAGAATTTTTCCTTCATCTCAAGATTAACTGCAGAAGAGGGCTACAACAGCTATTCATCATCACCACCACCTAAAGCCTCTCTTACTGCATATATCAACATGTCTGGGGTTGTGACTAATGTAAAAGGCACCACCCTAAAAAAAAAGGAATAAAAATGAAGAAATCATCAGTAACATGCATCAAGTCAGTTTTATCAAGCTGATTTTTTTTTTAATGTAAAGATTTGGACTACATTGAGACTCAAAAAAAGGCCTTCTCTTTCTTTAAAATCTTCTCCTGATAAAGAAATGCAAAATATTAAATCAGTTCAGGTTTATTCCAAGGAGTCTTTAAAGATATAAATAAAAATAAGCTTCCAGAACAACCAGGAAAGCGACACAAGCCTGCGATCCAGCAGAGGCTCTACGGATGCTGAGCCACAAGTGAAATGCTGTTTGCTTATGTGAAGTTCAGCACACAACAGACTTCTGAGAACTCAGTAACGTCAAATAAAAGACTGGCTGGGTTAATAGCTATATTTACTTTGCTGCTATATGTCCAACTTTCCTATAAGACAATGTAGGTAGAGGAATTCTGGGTGCTCGCAGAGGAGAGCCCACCTTCTCTAATGACCCACCCAACCGGGTCAGCCTGAGCCTGGTGGCAGAAATGAGCAATAAAAAAGTTTAACACTGTCTGAAATAATCCCGGATTTCATTTAATCTCCCTCCCACTACTAAAAATAACAGAGAGCAATAAAATCTCAGATGGTGCATATTGCAAGAGCTGCCATTTAATCTTGCTGATGAGAAAAAGAAAACGCAACAGACCCCTTTTTCTCAGCTTCCCAACACTCCAAATCATATATTTTTTCCTGCACTGTTGGAATATGCACCTACTTCCTTGAATTAACAGATCTCCAAATAACACACACAGGGGCTATTTGCCTACACATAAACATGCCTTCTCTGCTCACAAGAGTATAACCGGCTTTGGGAAGAAATATAAAAGAGTTGCTAAAGCCAATAAATAATTTCCACAGCCACACATATGGCTTCTAAGTTTAATAGCAATTATGTCATTTTTATATATGATTCACTTGATGTTGTTTTTATGTGAATCATTTGACATATATAACTCCAGTAGATTTCTTAAATAAGCATATCACCAGAGACTAAATTACTAATCAATTAACCAATTTCTCCTCTCCCTCCCCCCTTTCCCCATCTTGGCATGCAATTAAGAGAGAAGACTAAACTTAGAAAAGCAGTTGAGAAAATGAGGTTTGATAAACCATGGCATTTCAATTATATTTTTTTGGGGGGTGGGGAGCGAGGAAGAAAAGGGACTGCAGGGGGGTTACAGCAAGCAAACAGATAAGAAGAATTTCTCTTCAACTGTCTCCCTGGTGTGACCTGAAGAGCATCCTTGCAGCACCCCAGGTTTCTCCAGCACCCCCAAATGTGGTGCAGCCACCCTGTGCATGGCTGCAACCCTTCATCCTTTCCTCACAGGGGGGCAAACATGGCCACAAACACCTGCAGCTCAGCACTTGAGAGCAAGGACACTGACATCCCCAGAAACACAACGTACTAAAAATCTCACTTCTCTTCTTGCTGGGGATAACTGGGGAGGTCAGCGCTGCAGAGGGAACAGGGAAGGAAACAGCCCAAGTCGGAGAGGTGTTTACAGTTTTCTTGCCTGACCTCCTTGTGCTCTCACCACAACACACACCCTTCTTTCCAGAAGAAATCGTACACCCTGCAACACCCCTTCCTCATTTTCAAACCGTTCACTGCTCTGGTGCTCGGTAACCTGTGCCTCCAGCCACAGGCAGCAAACCAGCTCTTCCTCCCCTTCCCTGGGGGCACCCAGCTGGGCATCCCCTTCCAGCCTAATATCAGATCATCTCCCCATGCTTTCAGGATCAATGATCAGAGAGGTTTTATTTTTTTTTCCCAGCTTAACTCTTTTTAGTATATTTCCATTAGCTCGCAGCTCAGCTCATCGAGGCAAAATACCTGACTCGTTGCATGTTACGGGGCTTGAGTGAACAAGGCGCAGGCATCTTCACACATTTGGTGTTACTCTGCTTGGGCAACAGGCATCTTTGAGAAGGAAAGAACAGTCTCTTGCTAGAGAATATAATTAAAAACAAGTTGGAATGCCTTCAACTTTCACCGCGTGCAAAGGCTCTACACCTACAGCGATTTTGCATCAATTATTTCTTTCCATTTTATAAGCCACACTAGGTAACACACAAACAGGGGACTCCTTGCTCATAAAAGTACAGAAAGAAGAGATATCAGCTCACAGAAACTGCTCAGAGCAGCTATCTATGTACCTTGGCTCCTATCAAAAGAACAATTAAGCACACGCTTAATATAATCACACAAGTAAATGCACTAACTCCTTTAAGACACCCTTATTTGCTTGCTTTATTTAACAACATATTCAAGAGATTTGTTTGAAGAAACCGAAGCAAACAGCAAGACCAAGGCTCAAACACTAAACATCCACGAGACCAACCACTCCAAGCCTTTTCCAGCACAAAAAGGAGATTCAGGTTTCACTGTCTGACTTTTAAATACAGAAAGATCACAAGCAATCACAACACATTAACTCAACTTTACTTTCCCACCTCCAGTAGCTGTTTTTTTACCTTAAAAATCAGTACAATCTTCCTTCTTTCCTTCTCTCCTTGACCCAAGAAACAGGGTAACCCAGGTCACCTGCTTATCACCACCCTGCAATCAGGCCCAAGTGAAGGCACCTGAGCGTCTACATCCCAATCACCTACCTCTGTTACCCATGGTAGTCAGACATTGCTTTGCCCACAAGCAAAAATCTTTACTTAGGTGTGAGAGACCTGAAACTGGTTATTTCTTCCATAGGGTGTGCTCTTAGTTTTGGGCTCCTCACTACAAGAAAGATATTGAGGGGCTGTACCAAGTCCAGAGAAAGTCGGGAAGCTGGTGAGGGGTCAAGAGCACAAGTCTTGTGAGAAGCAGCTGGGGCAGCTGGGGTTATTTAGCCTGGAGAAAAGGAGTCTGAGGGGAGATCTTATTGTGCTCTAGAACTACCTGAATGGAGGTTGTAGTGAGGGAAGGGGGTGAGTCTCTTCTCCCAGGGAACAGGCAATAGAGCAATAGAAGACAACCTCAAGTTGCACCAGGGGAAGTTTAGATGTCATATTACGGAAAATCTCTTCACCAAAAGGATTGTCAAGCACTGGAATAGGCTGCCCACGGAAGTGGTGAGGTCACCATTCCTGGAGGTATTTAAAAGACATGATGCTTAGGGACACAGTTTAGTGGTGGACTTGGCAGTGTTAGTTTATGGGTTGGACTCGATGATCTTGAAGACCTTTTCCAACCTAGAATATTCTAGGATCCCAAATCACTCTGATGAGAGGTCCTCTTGGTTTCCACAGCTGACGATGTTCCTCAGGGTCTTAACCACTTTATAGTGGTGGATTCAAGAAGAGAATGAGCAACTGTTAGGTGAAGCACCTTCTGAGCAACCCTAGGATCTCAAACATGCTGCTGCACTTACCCACATGCTCATATTAAAGTGCAACAATTTCAGAAGGATTAGAAAAACCTTTTTACATCCAGGGGCGATGTCATTTTTCTAGATGTTGAATATTTGGCTCCAAATCATAATCACAAGTCTTGGAGAAGGCTATATTCAATACTGACCACCTCCTGTAGCAAACCCTCTGTCCACAGTGCTTCCTCACCCCTGCATGCAACCCAACACACTCAAAATGACCTTTGCAGACCTGAACCCCTGGGCCAGGATAGATGTGGAGAATCGCGGCAGCTTTAGGCACAAAACAGGCAGTAGATCACCTGCTGGTATCGGGCATTAGCACATCTGTGTGGGACAGGAGCAACAGCATCAGGAACTGAAACCCAGGCAAAGGGAGTAGCAAAGGGGACTTTTTAGCACCCGAGAAACAATCTGAATTTGCCTGGTGAAAACACCTCAGAGACACCAGGATACTTGTCATCCCTTGGAAAGTTAGCTTGGAGGTGACCTGTGTTCACACAGGGGTGAGTAAGTCCACACAGTGTTTTCCTTACAGCAGTGGTCGTCTTCTCCTGCCACTTACTCTTTATTTTGGGTGCCTATCCCAGCTGCTCATGCTCAGACGTCACAGATTATCACTGACAGGAGCTCTCCACTCCTAGAAATTTTGTTCATTTTCATTCAAAACCTGTTTTTTCTCCGTTTTCCTTCTGCTATAGAGATCTGGCAATATGGTTTTATAAAACAAATGGTTCCCCAAAGAAAAAGTGTGCTGACAGGAGTCAATACAGCTGGTTTGACTCCCCTGAGATATGGCTTGCTCAAGGTGAAAAGCCTGCTGGGATTTCTTTAACTGGCTGGTTCACAATCAGTTACGAGCAAATGGAGTTCTCCACCTCCCCGTGCATTTCTGGCAGGACCACCTTCCCCACACAGAAGACAGGAACATCAGCGTCTGGGATGTGACTGCATCGTGGAGTACCAGATTTGGAGCAGCAGTGCCAGCTCTTGGGCAAGTCACACCTCCCAGTTTACTGACTGGGGTTCTCCAGTGGGGTGGTACCTGATGGTCATCTTTTCCATGCATCACTTACATTATCTCTTCTGGTTTATGTGCAGCTGCCCCCGTGTCCATCCCAGGACCCTACGTTTGTTTTGTGAAGACTCAGTTCCCTTTGCAGAGGTGTCTACCAACCTGTGGCAGTCAGCTGTGGCTTCCAGGGAACAACAAGTCCTTCCTCAAAGCTTCAGAAAACACTGAAGCTCAAACGCTTCTCAAAAGTGAATCCCCCTGCCTGCTTTTTGATCCTGTTTGCTGCGTACACTTGATTAACACAACCAGACTCCGAGGCTACACATTATCGACACCACATGCCCTGGTCTCAGAGAAATCAGGGCAAAACATTAGTAACAAAGCCCCTGCTTTGCAGCAAATCTGCAAAACGCACCTACACTGCATACCAAGTATCTTCTGTCTCATCTCCACCTTCCCCACTTCTCTTTTCCTGCGGCTGGTCCATCTGTCCTCACTTGGGAGCTTTGATTTCACACATCTTTACCCACCGTGTCTACCCTGCTGGCTGTGTAGTCCTCAGGCGCTTTGTGATTTGTAAACCTGCGCAGCAGTTACACTCTGCGGTTTCCCACCGCTCCCGGGCTGCCCCCGACTTCTGTATTTTCTGCTGCCAACAAACCCACCTTCCATCCGTCACCAGGCCCCAAGGCACACATCTTCACCCTCCCCTTGTTTCATGTGGTCTGAGCTCTGGATGTCGGTGCTGTGAGCTCTTCTCACCCTTCATCTCATGAATTCTAGTCATCGGTGCCCCAGGCCTTGCCATAACCAAATGAAATAATCCTGCTGGCAGGAAGATGGAGATAATTTTGCAGAGCAGTCACATCCTTCCTTCATTCCCCTCCCCATGGTTCATTCATCCAAATTTTGCCCTTGCAGACCCTCTGTGTAGTCACACCAGCAGGGTTGATGATGTCCTGCTGCGCTTTATCACCAGGGACGTCCAGCTCAGGAGTTTTTGCTCTGCTTAACTCACTTAAGAAATTTTCCCAAGTCCAGAGAAGTCCTGAGAAACATTCACACACACACACACACAAAGACATCCCAGATACAGAATCACAGAATAGAATCATACAATGTTTTGGTTTGGAAGGGACCTTGAAGATCATCTCGTTCCAACCTCTCTGCCCGGGGCAGGGACACCTCCCACTAGACCAGGAGCTCAAAACCCCGTCCAACCTGGCCTTGAACACCTCCAGATATCAGGAATCCGTAGCTTCTCTGGGGAACCTGGGCCAGTGTCTCACCACCCTCACAACAAAGAATTTCTTCCTCAGATCTCATCTAAATCTTCCCCTTTCAATTTGAAACCACCGTATTTCTCCACTCTCTGATCCAGAGTCCCTCCTCAACTCTCCTGTAGCCCCACTGGGGACTGGAAGGGGCTCTAAGATCTCCCCAAAACCTTCTCTTCTCCAGGCTGAACATGCTTAACTGTCTCAGCTTGTCTTCATAGCAGAGGTGCTCCAGCCCTCATATTTGTGGCCTCCTCTGGACTCTCTCCAACAGGTCTATGTCCTCAATACAGACAATCTCTGCAGTCCCAAACCTGACGCTGCCAAAGATTGGACTGAAAAAAGTCAGAGAGGCTAAAAACTTAACTAAAAAAAACCCCAGAATATCTGTTTTGCTACCAAAACAAAAAAGTTAAGAACCATTCTTGCCTTCCTGTGACGTAGTTGGTCAATTAGGAAATATCTAACCTGGTTCAATTTAAACATTGTCATATGCTACATAACAAAGATATTAATATTTTCCTGCTTTTTCTCCAACCCAGGTTGATTGATGATGCAAAAGGAAAGACAAATCTTGGCCTAGATGAATTTTCAGGAGGATTTCTGAAGTAAATTTCCTGTTTAGTGAAACTGCATGCTGCTCGTCTGTATTATTGGCCTATAGAATGAGACAAACACACCCACCCAAGGAAAAAGATTAACTGAAATGATGCCATTTTTAGGAATTAAAGTTATTGGAATTCAAGCTGGAGCCCATTTCCAATATGCAATCTTAATGTGATCCTGAGGGAGCTCTGAAATTATCATCTTCAAGTAAGTGATCTTTTCAGGCAATTTTATTCCAGCACTATATCTAGGTATCTTCTCCATAACTTCTATGTCCACAAGCTTATTTATCTCCTTGCTAAAGTTCAAAATCTAATTTCCAACACAGGTTACTTACTGTAATAAACTGTACAAGCTTTAAAGTGACAAGTTGAAAGATACAATTTTTTAGAGTTATGAATTAATAGCCATATATGTCAAAGAAAGTGCCAACTTTTTCATATTTATAGATATATTATTGAAATGATAAAAAATGAACTGAGGAAAGAGAAAAGAAGTGAGGAGAACTACATATAATGAATCAAACATACTTAACAAGACATGTACAGACACTTTAGTGTGCATCTCTTTTATTACATTACATTAATCAAATTCTGCTAAAGACATCCATCTAAGCAAAGTGTCACAGTGATATTCTATAAAAACATTCTTTTGAAAAAGAGTCTTCCCTGACAGCGGTATCAACTATACTGTCTTAAGTGATTGTCAGGACTGCATTACTCAGAAATTAAGAGAATTTATGTAAGTGCCTCGCGAGCTCCCCTGAAGAAAAAATAATTTAATTGGAGCAAGTGTACAAACTCTGATAAAGGCTGGTAAAACACGGATAAGTGATTTAACTTAGAGAAGCATGAACCGGGGGGTTTCTGCCTCTTCCCTTTTTCTTTCGCAGCACCAATAGACTTTCTTAGTCTGGAAAATCCTGGAAGAAAATCTTCCCCTCTGCTAAAATGGGTAGAATATGAGCATTTTATTATTTTTTTTCTAAGCTATGCAGCAAAATCTGACCAGCTGGGATCTTTTTTTTTCTACATGTATTTATTTATATATTCTAATGAGCTTACAAACAGCTCTGGGGAAGGTGATAGAAGTTTCTTTGCCATGCGGATGCGAGTCCCAAATGTGGCACTGCTTGGCATGGCCAGTTTATGGGGAGCAGAGACTGTTCTGGCAGGTTGGGCATGTGGGTCACGGTGAACATCAGGCCTGGTACCATCTTCTGCCTTCCTGCAGAACAGGCAGATACTGCAAAACAATGGGCTCATCACAGGTAATTCAGTATTTTTACAACCTATTGTGGCCACACATTTCATGGTGGGATTTATAATGAGTTTCCAATTGTTGCTTAAAGAAAAAAAAAAAACAAAAAAACCCCAAACGACATGGAATTAAAACTTTGGTTTCATTTTTGTGCTATTTCATAGCCATTTTTTAAAACAATCTAACCCAGGATTTCTTGACTTTGGCCATTCCTAAAAAGGTATGAATACCAAAATTCCCATCTAATAGTGAATTAAGAGAAGCTATTTTCAGACTCCGACACTGGCGAGCCACAGAGAACAAGGGGTGAAGGGTATTGCATCACTTCTCCTCCATTATTTAGATGCAATGGGATCCATAAATCCACGGAGGTGACATCCATTAGGTAGCATTAAGGTAGTCCTGGTATTCCCATCAGCGCTGGGAGTCTCACTTGGGGGTTGATTTTACTCCCCTGCAAATCAAGGGAAAGCTCCTTGGGGTAATCCCTTAATGATGCAGCATCAAGTGTCAAAATATAAGTCAAGTAAACAATTCACAGGGAACAGTTTTATCTAAATGATTCACAAAAGCAACAATTTGCTATTCCCAATTATTCACTAATTTCACCATCAAACTATTAGCCTGGATGTTATTCAAAACTCAAAGTCAGCACTACAAAAAGCTGAAGAGAAAACTCACCATTTGCATAACTTATTAACTGAAATACGTAATTCATGTGACAGACAGAACATCAACTTCAAACTGTGTTTTCAGCCACAACGAGAGCTGTTTGATCCACACGGGTTAGTTCAGGCATCTACTCGGGAAAAAAGCACACACACAATTCGTCAAAGTAGTGGATGCAGTGCAATTTTGCAGTGAACTGTGTAAATGCAGGAGGATCGTGAAGGCATCGAATCAAAATTCTGCCATGAATTCAAACTAATATTTACCGAACATCCAGTTCACTGTTCGCTCAGCTGCTCTTATCAATGTTATAATAAACTATAAATCCTAGCGAGCCCTGAGGCAACTTAACTGCTGTAGTGATGCTGGAGGGTGATTAGGAAAAAAACCTAAAGATAAGATCCATTGTTTTTTTCATGGTTGTGCACATCATTTTTCTATTTCTGATGCTTTATGTGTGATAATCTGAGCTTCCTCAGAGGTAAATTCTCATCTAATCATAAGTCCCCACACATCAACAGAACATGTCCTATGTGGTCTAACAACAAAAAAACAGAGAGCAAGAAGTGCTTCATTAAGAACACGGATTTAACCTACTGTAAGCTCATTTTTAGGCTGCAACTAAACCCCTGGAAAAGGTGAAAATTAAAAGGTGCCACCTAAAGAGCTCTCTAACGTTAGAATTAATTTTAATCTGCCTGAAAAAAAAAATCTGGAGGGTGCTGAGAGCTATGAAGATGGGGGCTTTTTTAAAAATACTTATGGTATCAAACAAAAGGAAAAAGCAGTCCTATTAAAAAAGAAGGGCAGGTGTCATATTTTGCTGGTCAGTGTCACACCTCTATCAAATGAAAATGTATCAACAGGGTGTGTTTGTGTTTGATATATACGATGTACAGAGATGGGATCCAGGTCGCAAGGAGGCTGGGGTGAGAGGAAGAAGGGCACCACAGGCAGTAGTAGAGGAGATGATGCAGAGGGGTCACCTCTCAGCTGGGCAGCCCCACAATCACCAGAGAACAGCCTTGGGTTTCCAAGGGATGTGAAAAAGCCATCCATTCTGGTCTGAAACCACTCGCCAGGGTACTGGGAGGCAGGAGATATCTGATGCTATTTTTGGGTTGGAGCATCCCTACCCCAGATGGGTTGAATCACTCCAACCAAAGCAATAAACCAAGAATAACTTGATATCAGATGGGTTATTAATAATCATTTCGCCTTTTCCCAGTGTTTCCACCTCCATCCTGGCACCCCAGGGAGCCCACCCTGGCTCTCGCGGGCCAGGTTGACCTTTCTCCTGGCGGTCCTGGCTGTCTGCGTGTCACTGGCTCTCACGATGCTGCCAGGATCAGCCCCAGCAACTGGAATTTGTCTCCCTCTAAGTGACAGCTGCCATTTTAATGATCCAGCAGTGAAGGTGAATTTCATCTCAGGAGGCAGAGAGGGAATGCAAAAAAAAGAAAAAGAAATAAAAAAGAAGGAAAAAAATGCTTCTACGAGAAGCTCCTGAAGATCAGATGGCTAGGAAGTGATTTGGGGGTGAATTCTATATTTAAAAAACATTTTTAGCCAATTTAACAGATAACTTAACCAGTTGCTACGTTGCACTGATGTATATTTATAACTCTGTTTGAATAGATTTGTATTAAATTGTCTGATTTTCATCCATTCTTAACAGAACCCGACTCTTCCCTGTCCTCATCTGCCGGGTGAGATTGTCCAAAGACAGCCCCCTGCCAGACTATTATACTTTAAAAATCATTTTGGTGACTTTCCCCCCCACCCTTGGTAATGAGATGGAGTGATTAGAAGAGCTTTCACAATTACCCCGCCGTTTTCCTTTAAGACACATATGAAAATTCCTTCCCTTTCTCAGCCCTTGGCACGTTCAGAGTTACTGTTCCCACTCACAGCTGTCACTACCATGCAAACTTAATAAATTCCATCTATGCATGACTTACTTAGCTAACCTCCATCCACCAGAGATACACGCTTCTTACTCAGACAAGCAGGACAATAACGTAGTAAAGCTTCAAAACAATGGCTCTCATGTTTCAAATATGTCTAATATTGCAAGGGGCTTATCCCAGCCCGGGTGATCCTACCCTGGCAGAGAGGAGCTTTTCTTTCATACCATTTAACTTTTGGAATTCCCTTTTTTGGGGGGTTGGTTTCTTTTTCATAGCGGGTTTTGGGAGATTGGGTTTGGTTTGCCTGTTTGGGGGTTGGTTTTTTTTTAATTCAAAAGTAGTTTGGTACAGGAGAGTCAATTAGAAAAGAGAGCTCTTCCAAAAAAAATGTAAAGGTAATTAAATAAAAGAAGAGATAAAATGGACAGGGCTTCCCACACTGAGCAAAATCCAGTCAGCCAGATTCTGACCTAGCCTACCTTCGAAATTCCCAGCAGCAAATGAAGCCTCTGGAACTGCTACAAATTTAAATCCATGTAACCTACAGTAAAATCTGGCCCCTCGAACAATTTCGTTAGCAGCAAATTTGTCATGCGAATTAAACCCTACCCAACAACAGCCTCGGGTCACGTCAGCTGGGACCCTGCAAAGCGCCAGATACCTCCCTCCTTTCCCACCTTGTCCATCAGCAGAGCAACGGGTACTTTTGGAAAGAGCTCAGAGTTGTTCAGAATTAACACCGGGAAAGGAGTAATCATGCCCACGTTAAATAAATACTCCCAAATGCCAGGTAGAATGCACATCAGAGGGCGTCAGGCAGCCCCACAAGGTACCTGGAGGCAGCAGAACAAAGTGCGCTTCACTTCGCATTAGGGCGGGCGAGTGTTGAAGCCTACGAGCAACAGAAAAATGCAGGATGAGTAATTTTACTAGGTGCTTCCTAGCAAGATTTCCCGGGGCCAGGCAGTGTCCTGGCTTCCAACCTACATAATTTGGATTAAATCAATTGCTGTTTATCAACGTGACAGGAGCCAGATGCAACAGGATTGAATCCTAACACAGGTGAGGGAAGAAGAGAGGCAAGACTGCTTAATGCTGGTATTTGCCAGGCTGATTATCTTGGGTTTGGGGATGGGTGTTGGAGAGTATCACCCAAGTCTTTCATCATTCAGCTTCTGCAGTTGGATCTCCTCCAACAGAGGTAACAGTTTAAATTGGAAGAGGGGAGATTTAGATTAGATATCAGGAAGAAATTCTTTCCTGTGAGGGTAGTGAGACACTGGAACAGGTTTCCCAGAGAAGCTGTGCTGCCCCATCCCCGGAGGGGTTCAAGGCCAGGCTGGATGGGGCTTGGAGCAATCTGGGCTGGTGGGAGGTGTCCCTGCCCATGGCAGGGGGCTGGAACTTGGTGATCTTCGAGGCCCCTTCCAACTCTAATCATTCTATGATTTTACTATATTAAATGATGGATTTCCAGACAGATTTAACCTACTACATATTGCCTAGGTGTTGTGATAGAGTAGGTAATTTTGAAAGCATGAATCCAGAACAGTAGATTTGAAACTCAACGCAGACTGTCAGAAAATAGTTTTTCTTTTTGGGTATTTTCTGTTTTAGAGCTTTGGGGCAAACCTGAAGAAAACGACCACAAGAAGTATCATTTGTTTGGAATATCTCTTTCCTCTGCTCGCCATGAGCTGCTGATGGCAGTCTTGACCTGACACTATGGACCATGGTCCTTGGACTCCAATTCCTTGCTGCTACCAGACCTGGATCCTGCCTGCACAAGGTGGTTCAGAGGAAGTTTGAAAGCATTCAGTGAGTGTGCAAGAAACTGGAAGTGTTCAAGGCCAGGCTAGATGGGGCGTTGAGCAACCTGATGTGGTGGGAGGTGTCCCTGTCCATGGCAGGGGGTTGGAACGAGATGATCTTAAAAGTCCCTTCCAACTCTAACCATTCCATGATTTTGTGATCTGGACTTTTTCCTAGACCAAAACTTGCTTAGGGGACCTGCCCTAATCTTTCAAAGAAAAAAGTTGCACAACAAAAGGGATGCACAAATACATCAGAAAGGTGTAACGTGTAACAAATGTAGTTTAGAGATGCCATTTCTTACAGCATATTCATACAATTAAATTCTATTATAGTCTCAATTTCCACTCGGAGAATGGATGTCATAAGAGCATGTATAAATTATTCACATCTTTACTAAATGAAGGGCTATCAAAAAATTGTCACGGGCGATCCATACGCAGTATGACTTGAGACACAATTGACAACGTAACTAATATTTTTAATATCCCGGTTACTTCGTAATTACAAGAATGCTGGCTGATATTTTACAATACTAGTTCAGAGCGTGAAACCAGGAAGACTAGTAAACTTGGCCAAACCTATGGGCTTGATCCTGCATCCTTTGAAAACCCCACACTAGAAGCGCACGGTGGTTTTATGGACTGGTGGGTACTTTTGGGTATGCACAGAATGAAGAAATAGAGCCCCATAGTGGTTAATCCCCAAAGCTAAAAATAAAAACAAAACAAAACCCTACTGAAACCAAAGCCTTTTTGAGCTGCTATCTCATATTTTAAGCGATTTATTAAAATGTTAATTACGTGAATAACATTATGCTCGAATACAAGGGGAAAAGGCATTTTGAAAATTGTGCGCGTTTTTAACTGGGAGGGTAATTCACAGATTTCTTCCAAAATGACAATTTCTTTTTTATTCAGCAGCTTGAACACTAAGTCAGAGCACTCTTCAGACTGCAAATATAGCAATTATCCCAAGTAATGCTTTGACACTGTTACCACAGGCAAGTGGCCAAAGTGCATCAGCAGTCAAAATATCTAAGCAAGTTAACAAGCTCCTTTTACTCTCAGCAGAGCAGGAGAAGAAAGGGAATCCAACCCCTGAGAAATGTTAAAATAAAAGAGAAAGAAAAGCTGCTGGTGTTTGTTAAAGAAAATGGTGTCACTGTCTCGGCCTGATCAAGGTGTAATATCTGAGTCCCTGACAGATGTCCCTGGCTGTGTGGGATGGGGAGGGCTCTCCCCGAGCATCTCTGCCGCCTGGCCCCGGCTAATGACTGGCTGCAGCCCACCAGGACCCGCTGTCAGCCCACACCTTGCTCCTTGCTTTGCTCCTCTTTCTCCTCTTCTCTTTGCCCCCTTTATTTTTTTTTTTATTTTTTTTTTTCCTTTTTCAACTCCATTTGCAAAATACCCCCACATGTACCATACAAAAGACATCTAAACTCATTAAGGAAATTCCCAAAGAACTATTAACAAATCATTTTGCTTCAGCCAGAGATATCAGATTTAATTAGGTGAGCGGTGTTGATGGGGTGCAAAAACAAAAGCCATCTCCTGTCTGAAAAGGTTCAGGTCCTATGTAGGCCCCATTCTTTCCTCTATGGCACAGACAATAATTGAGCATTTTTTTTTTTTAAAGGACATAGGGATGAAAAGAGGAGTCTGTCTCGCAGACAAAAGCTTTCAACTAAGATTTGTTTTCCTTTCTCACCAGGTGACTTAAAGGGAAAAAATCTTCCGCTGTAAAGTAACGGCTATAACCTACAGTGAGAACACAGCGACAGAGAATATAAAACAGCTCTAACAAGCATAATTTTTGCAAGTGATTAATCAAAATGTATTTAGCCAGTCATTTTCAATGATAATCAAAAGACCTGCTTAAAACAATAATCATTTTGCAATAATAACAGTTATGTTCATCCAAATGCAGGCAGGCTCTGCTGCCTGGAATGAAACATCGACGTTGGACCCTGCTACGATGTCCTGAAAGACTAAAGGGTTTCTCCGCCTGGGAAATCACCAGGATGGAGCCTACAGGTTGCAGGGATTAATGCCCTGTAGGGCACAGCAACGCAAAGTACCGGGGAGCCCAAAGATTTATTTTTCCTCTCTCGTTTTAAATCTTGGAGTTAATGCTATTTGGAGGTCTGGCCAGTTGTCATTTTAGGGCAGTATTATCCAGGGTGGTAGGATAATTCCACCACGTTACTTGGTGTGGGATGGGAATGTTTTTCTAAGGGCTTCCAGAGATCACATATTATTAAAGAAACATTTCCTTCCTTTTTTTTTTATAATTTTTTCTTTTTTTTTTTTTTTTTTAAATACATCTTCAAATTAAGAGGCTTAAGACATACTAACAATTGACATATGCTTTTGTGGTGTCAGTTATTCCTCCAGACCTTTAAGCATATTCCTCATCTCTTTTTCCCTCTTGCACTGAGATGAAAAAAAGAAAAGAAAAAAAGAAAAAAAAATCAAATCTCACTTTAGTAATCTGCATATCAGATCTGAGACCACTCTGGGTTCTAAGAATATATCTTTATAATTTAAGGCTTACAAGGAGCACGCACCAATTAACACCGTGGAGCAAGCTTTTTGATACAAATCATCATTAAATAAACACGCCTAAGCTTTTCAGAACCAGGAGCTACAAATGATAACAAAAGAAGTCAGCAGATCCAGGGTGAGAGCGCAAAAAACCTCCTCCAAAACCTACTCTGATGCCATTGTACAAAAAGCTTGCGGCTCGTGGAGCTGCCATAAGCAAGAAATAAAAAGAAAAAAAAAAAAAAAAGAAAAAAATAAAGTTTTAAATCTGCCATTCTAATTTTTAATTGTCTGAAAATGTTTAATGGTGTATGTTTTACGCCTACGAGAGATAAGCGCAGCAATCCAGGACAGGAAGAGTAACAGGACACTCTCCTAGTCCTGAAAGTCAACAAAAAAATAATTTGGAAGTATTTTTAACTTATTTTATCTGAAGCCCTGACAGTTAATTTGGTGTGAAAAACTGCAACAGTAGAAAACAGATGTTAAGGGGGCAAGCATATAGTTAAGGTCAAAACAAACATAAAACACAGCTTCCATTTCTAAGGGGGGAAAAAAAAAATATAAAAAAAATAAAAAAGATTTGTCCAGCAACAGGTTTTATGCTAAACCTGCTTTTTTTATTGTTCTGCTTGTGATATCTGTAGACTACACAATGCAATACTGTCTGCCATAGTGCAATACCTCTCAGCACTAGTAATTTAAGACTTTCTTCTCTGTAATACACTAAACCATCATAACCTGTCTCTTCCTATTTAGTTTAACCTACAACCACCACATACTGATTTGGCTGTGTGTGGCTTTCTCTATTGCCATTTATTACTCCGCTCGACTCCTGAAATTCTGTTTGCAATTTAAGGCCACAAATTAGAAGCGTAAGTCATCTGTTTCCTATAATCCCCCTGTCAGGGCTGGAATCACATTTGGAGCTCAGCACCAAGCGAGGTCCTGGGCCGGCGCTGCCGCCCCGATTGGCCACGCGGGCTAAAAAAAAAAAAAGCTGGGCTGGGAATAAAGAACAGGCAGCTCTCTCGGAGCAGGGATGGATGGAGGCGGCGCGGAGAGAGGGGAGAAGGAGAAGCCAGCCGGCCGGGCGAGAGAAATAAATACCCTTTTACAACCGTAACCCTTCGCAGATATTCTCACCAAGCCATGGGAGCTGGCTAGCTGGGCTTTAACACGTATATATATACATCCAATTTATATATATATATACACACACGTGCATTTTTAAGCCCTCTTCTAGGGATGCTTACAACTTACTTATTCCCTCTGAATCTTGGAGGAGTTCTGCCACCTTTGTCACGCAGCACAATTTTGCAGGGCTGGCTTTCGCTGTCCTAATTAACTGTTTTCCCCCTGCACGGCAGACACTATACGAAGCTAAAATGGAGATTTTTTTAACGTGCTGGCTCCATTTTTCTTTCTTTTTTTTTTTTTTTTTTTTTCCTGTAATTATTCTAATGAATCCATGCATTTGTTCCTTTGATGCCAGTGGAAAATGATTTTAAGTATGTAGATGAGAAATCTTAAAAGCGGATTCCTTTTTTTTTTCTTTCCCTGACAACGCAACCTTAGTTAAAATAATAAAATAAAATTTAAAAATTCTCTCATGCAAACATTTGGGGTTAAGTCCACAATTTGAATATTATTTTCTTTCCTTTAAGAGGTTTTAATAGTAGTTCCTGACCATCAGTGATAGGAGTAAAAAAAAATCAGGCAGTATTTCTTACTTTAAGTGATTTTAAACTTTATTGCACTGTGAGTAAGACAGTGATTCCTGTTACAGTCTGAGAAGAGCAAGATAAAGCATCTGCAAAGACCCCAGTTCAGGGCAGCAGCCAGTGGGAAAAAATACCTCTAGTTCACAGCTCAACGGGAGAACTACTCTGCTTTGAGGCAGTGTGGAGGGGGGAAGAAGGAAGAGAATAAATAAATAAAAAACTAAAGCTAGATTCCATTAATAAAAATTCCTCCAACTGACTCATATTGACTAATAAATATGTTTTTACACGGGCTTTGAACTTCTAACAAGCAGATCAACTTGTTTTAAGCAGCACACTCTGGTCGTGCAGCCAGCCAAATGCTGAATTTTGCAGCGTGATCCAGGCTGAGTTGCAGCAAAGATTTTTTTTTTATTTTATTTATTTTTTTCTCTCTTGGATTTAAGCAAAACAATAAAAACCTTATAATTTTTGTTTAAGTTAGAGGAGTCCTAAAAAAGAACATTCCACTGCTCTTTGTGCTTCTGTAACTTAAAAATTGGCTGTGCTTTTAAGTGAAATTTGGCAGGCTGCTAGTCTACAATGTGACTAGGATATTTGGACATAACAAAATTGGCCAAGATATGATATTTTAAATGGAACTACTGTTCATGCGATTTCCTAAGGACTTTTTTTTTTTTTGCTATGTGTTTGGTATTACAGTTTTATACACACACAAATAAATAGGCATTATGAGTCCGTAATATATAAAGTATTGTCAAGATGCATTTACTGCGTGTACTGTGATGATTCCTGAGCAAAAAATACAATAAAATAAAATAAAATAAATTTTAAAAGGCCCTCTCATAATAATGAATGCCCATTATTATAAATAAACCC
This sequence comes from Thinocorus orbignyianus, assembly GCA_013400375.1. Classification (NCBI taxonomy): domain Eukaryota; kingdom Metazoa; phylum Chordata; class Aves; order Ciconiiformes; family Thinocoridae; genus Thinocorus; species Thinocorus orbignyianus. The sequence continues at coordinate 1,440,521 of VXBW01001548.1, forward strand.
ACAGTAGGAATAACTCAGAGTACACAAAAGCACACGCAAACCTCTTGGTGTGTTCCAGAGCTCAGACACCAGCACTACTATTGCCGAGCTCGGCGGTGGAAGAGCAACTGGAGTCCTGCCATGGAAATGAGCAGCATGTTAAAGAGCAGATGTTCTTCTTTGGAGGGGTGTGGAGGTGGCGGGGGAGCTGGGGGCGAGAGGAAAAAGTCTTGCACCAAAATGTTGGTGGCCTGTTCTAGGTTTTCTGAGGCAACCCAACTGCTGAGGTGCCAGCCTGAAACTCTGATGGACGTGTCTACTAAAAATCTGGAAGCTGGAGGAGTTGAGTCTCCACCAGCACTTAAGAAATGTTGTTAAAGTGGAATTTAACTACCGTTTCAAACCTGTTTCAAGGACCAGGAGTTTTCCTCCCCTTCACCAAAACTTCCCATGCCTCCAAGATCCTAGGAATAACGTGCACGTCAAAAAATACACTGACCATCTTGCTCAGTAGAAAGAGGGTTTGCCTGTGCCAGGTTCCACACAGACAGACACATGGTAGAAAGTCAAATTGGCCATTGCTTTTATTAATTACCAACTGAACCAAACTGAGTAACTTAACCCCAGGACTGGAAGCTGTGCCAGCTCCACTGCGAGCTACGCCACCGCACAACCTCCCCCAAATCCAATCAAACCGAGAGCATCCTGCTCCACCAACAAGCACGAGACAGCCCCAAATGCCACGACACAGCCCCACGAGCAAGAAAAACCTTTTCTGTTCCACCACGTTCGCTCTCAATCCCCAAAACTTCAAGGAAAAAGGGTGTTCATCCAGCTTGCTCCAGGGTTATGAGTTAAAAAATGATCACCCGTATCAACAGTGCGACCATATTTTCTGTAGTAACAAAAACTGCATCCCAAAAATGCATTATGCATTAAAATCCATGGCAGCAACCTCAGTTAGAGACAAGAGTGGTGTAAAATGATTGTGTAGTGAATAAATGGACGTATTCCAAAGGCCACCTGGGAAGCCGGCAGCAGAGGCAGGTGCAGGGATGGTGTGGGCTCAGGGTTCCAGCTCAGGGCCATGGAGCAGCATCGAGAAGGCATGGAGAGCTCTGGAGGGAAAATCAGAGTCATTAGGTAAAGGAGGGCACCTTGAGAAGACATGGAAAATGCCCTTGGTTTCAAAGGCAAGGAAAAATAGGGAGCTGAACAACTACAGTGTGGTAGCCCAGGAAGAAAAGACAACACAGAAATGGTTGAAGAAATTCAGAAAGTAGGAGGGGGAAAAAAAAAAAAGGAACCTGCTCTGTGGCTGAAGCCCTAGATTAGCTTTCAGTAATCAGTCTGATGCTCAGCTTACGTTCCCTAAAAACCAAGTCAGACAAACCCATAGTCCTCAACATGGATTCAAGCACTCCTTGGGGACCACTATTTGGAACAAGCCAGATGTAGCTCACTAGTGGTTTAAAACTAAGAAAGCAGTTTTGTCCTAAAAAAAACCGTGGGCTTGACTTAAGAATGAATTTTTGAAGCAGAATTTAAAATCACCTGGGGTTAGGGGGGCTTTTGTCCTGTTCCTGGGGGTGTGGAGGGTGACAGGCAGCGCTGGATGAGGTGAGGAAGCAAGACGTTTGTTCTTCTGCGCTTCCCAGGTCCTGCAGGAAACATCCCAAATCCACACCGTGTTCCCGAGCGCTCCATTTTTTTTGCCTATGGATCTCCAAGCGATCTGACAGATGTGTAAATTCACACCGAGCCAAGAACTGCCCCGGGATAATACAGCTGTGCACGCTAAGGAGCGCAAGTTATTCCGGCATTAACTTGTGGACTCCAAAAAATGTCACTGTAACCCACCTTCTGCTTCCAGGTGTACAGTCGCCTGAGGTCATTTGGGGCTGATTTCATGCTGTTGAGGTCAAACTGACCCCTTTTTTGCCCATTAAAACCTCAAATGCAAAGAAGATTATTGACTTCTTTATTTTTTTTCTCTTTCTTTTTTTTTTTTTTTTTGCTAATAGAGTGAGTGTTTAACAGGCGATGCGAGGATGAGCAGATTTTCTTAAATGCCAAATGTTGATGGATACACAGTGCAGCTACACGAGTATCATAGGCTGTAAATGTCACTTAGCCTCAAGAATTCCTCTGTCCAACACTGTTATAACAAGGTGCTTTTAAAATTGGAACAGGATTTACACCAGAGAGGTGTGAATCAAGGATACTTCTTTATTTTATCTTTATTTTTTTTTACCCAGTGATAGCTCATCAGCTTGTTACAGAAACCTGGCATGGTTTAGGCAAAGCGAGGTACTTACTCAAACCCGCAGTGATTTACAGGGGTTGCTCTCAATGCTTTCAAAAGGAGCTGTTACTGGATGTCCCCAAAGTAGCTCTGAGCATAATGGTCTAGTTTGTGATACACCGCCCAAAGTAGCCAAACAATCCGGAACATATTAATTACAGACAGAAAACAGATTGTTCCTAAAAATACAGTCTTACTCTGTCTTTCCATGGAAAAGCTGTTTCCGAGTAGGTGAGGCAAATAATACTTTGTTCTCCAAACCTATTGAGATGTAGCATTAATTGGGGCACAGTCAGCAGCAGTCACTCCTTTACACCAACATTCACTGGACAAAGATATTAACCCCACATTAATCATTGGGTGGAGTCATAGCAGAGTCATATAATAGCTGAAAGATTACAAATTTGGAGATCTGATGCAGAAAAAGAGGGTTGGAAAGAGAAATGAGTGCTATATTCAATACATTCTCAACGGCTCTTGCCTCAAATCACAACCTGTTTTTCCAGACACTCTATACCAGTGTATCTAAAGATGCTCAGTAAAAGGGTGTCATTTTCAGGCATGTAGGATAGAGGGAGGAAAAGAAAGAGAAGAGGAAATACATCCCAGTGGTAAAAGTATCAAAGGAGCTACCATGAGCCCCCTCCTTGCTGTGGTGCCTTTACCCCATGTGCAAATTGTATGGGGAGGGAAGGAAGATGGACTGACAATATTTCCTTACCCTTGAGCATGTGATTGAGGCTCTAATTCATTAATGCTTGTAAATCACTGTTAAATATCCAGATGACCAAGCAGTTATTGCATAGGACTAGGAGGTCCACAGTATATTTTTTTGCCCCCTCTGGTTCCTCTGAAGGTACTTTATTAAAGATGTCTGAAGTTGTGGAGTCATGAATGAGGTAGTGAGGAACTACTGTTCAGAGCACTCATCTTTTACCAACAGCAGGCACCTCAGCCATCCTCTGAGATAATACTGCTAGAAACAGCTTGAAGGTGGGTCCTCTGCGATGGGGAAGATGCTCACAGCATCTCAAAGATGTGCGGTACAACTAGCAAAGCACCAGGGATCCCAACCAAACTCTAAACATGCTGAAGATGGATGTATCTGAAAGACATAGAGCTTCCCTTTCTCTCATATACTGAGCATTCCTGTTTCTAATTCTTTTCCATACCAGTGTTAACCTGGAGACATTGCAGACCAATTTGTTGCTGGCTTTCCAGAGTCAACTGACTGAAACGGCACCATGAAGAGGATTGTAAATCTCCTTATTTGCTTCAATACAGTGCTAAAAGGGAAGAGTGAAGGGCCAACTCTATATGGCTGCTCTCTCCATGAATGCTCTGGAAGAACTGGGTGGCATTTCAGTTGTGGCATTTCACCAAGCTGGTAGCATGCACCATAAAGCAGCACTGAACACAAGAACACAAACGAAAGAAAACCCCATAACCGTAAAAAATAGGATACATGTTATGCTCTTAAACACAGCTTTAAATGTTGCATTTACATGGCTTCAACCTGCAAAACATACATTGCTCATGATGCTTTTCCATAAAAGTTGATGCAGGAACAGTGAAGGCAGTTCTGTTTAATAAGATAATAAATGTTTTTGAATGACCTAAAGTGATGCTCAGATTACAGCATGAAAACTAAACTCCAAGAGGAAAGCCACAGATGGGAGCAAAAATCCCCACAGATTATCCTCAAATATTCTGGAGGATCTCTCTTGGGATCTTCTGCATAAACAAACCGAAAGTCCACTGTGGCTATTCAATAATGCATTTAAAAGGCAAAGTATTCTCTGATCACATTTTCACGAATAAGTCTCCCTATTGATCACCTCTCCGTATTTCATGCACAGGAATTTCTTCACTGAGATTTTGATTCTGCAAAATAGTTTCCATTTTGAGGTAAATTCACATTTAAAACTACGAGTCGAAGGGCTGGGAATGAATCTCTCAACCAGACATTGAGGATTCTTCGTGATTTAGGACTATTTTCCTCCCTAACCTCAGCTACCAAATCAGGGCAGCCCTTGCTGCCCACACCGATGGCAGAGCAGGGCTCTGGGGCTCTCTCACCTCTGCCTTCTCTTACTGCCTGTTTATCTCCTAAACGGTTTAAATCTTTACATCTGTCCACATGGTCTTCCTGATCCCCCCCTCTCTGGGCATCTGTCAGCAAAGCAATCCAAAAATTCCCCTCGTGTTCTTCGCCTTTGCCAGGTTTCCATCCCCTACATCAGATTTTAACAGAGGAGATCTGGGAGCCATCAGCATCTCTTGGGGTTACCCAAGAGCAGATCCTCATCCTTGCAACACCCTTCTGCACTTCACCCTCAGGGTGGTTGTTGTCCCCTAAGCACTTCACAGGTCTCAGTCCTCTGCTGTGTTGAGCCAAACTTCTCAGCCCTTGTCAGGGTCAAATTCTGTCCACTTTCAGATTTCAATCATTATTCTCCCCAGTGCCAACTCTTTTCAAAGGAAACAAATACATTGTACAAAGGAGAGAATGAAGAAAAACACCCGGCTTTTGATTTTATTGATATATACAAATGTAAACAACTTCAAGGACCGCTGCTTAGTGAAAACGGTATTTGTCTGCTCTTTTTTATAAGTATGATTTCAGATTTTGTGAGCACTTTGAATCTGTTTTTATTGAAAATTAAAAAGTACAATGCTAGGTGACCTGTAAAATTTTCTACAGATGGAGAAAAATGTGCTAATGAACCTCAGATAATTGACACAGATTTCTTAAATCAGACAGAGCCTATTGTTAATGACAATACTTATTGCCTAACCCAAAAAGCAAACTGAGTTTTGCCTGTGATGTGTAATCCATAATAAATGTTTAAGCAATCTCTGCTATTTCCAACATCCAGGGAAACCTCTCAAACGAGTTCCATCTCCAGGCACCTCCTGGAGATGGAACAAGATCTCCTGTAAATGATTAACACCAGCCTTCCTTTCATTGTGCTCATCTTCTGGTGAGCTCTGTGCTCTCCTGGCAGAGGGAAGCCAACCCGTAGGAAATGGGTCTGCTGCAGTTTACAACATCTTTTAGCACAGTATCAGTAAAACCAAGAAGAGCTTTTTAAACCAGAGTCACATTTACATATGTATTGATTCCTTTCCCTTTTGTAGCCGTGGTTAACTCAATCCCACGAGCTGCAGACCAAATACTTGAACACTACGAAAAAAAATCTGCTTTTTAGGATACATACGTGATAACTTGGATGCCACTAACGTGGTTGTAAACTTTCACAGCATCCTTTACCTGGTGTGCCAGAACAGCTGACAAGTTTTGTACCTTATTTCAAGAGGATTTGGCACTTTTCTGTGCCTGTTTTCTTCAAAAATAGGTAGCAGATGCACTTACTACCAAAGGGCAGCAACCTCTAGCTCAGCACATATTAACTCTTTCACAGCACAGGACCACGTACTACTACTTTGCACTGGAAGTGAAAAATATTGTATCCAATTAAAATTGCATGGAAAATGAATGCAGGCAAAATTTAATTACCCAAATTGGAATTTCTCTAGGATATAAAGGCTAACACCCATACAGTTTTCTAAAGAGGCATAGTCCCTATAATGGCCATATTTAATATTTTATATATGACCTAAGGTTAAATCTGAAAGATCTGCTATGGATCAATTATAAGCCACTGACGTACCCTTGAAAAGGAAGAAAACAAGTAGTTTTCTAGCAGCGCTGAAGAATGTTACAAAACATCAAAGACCTTGCCCTTTTCCTGATAATATAGAAATCAGGCACTGATGGAAAAAAAGCTCTCATGATCACCAAGTAATGAAACAGTAATGAGCGTGGCAGTCATCCTCTCTGCTCTCTCGTTGCAACACATGATATCGTGGCATGTTTGCCAACATTTCAGAGAAAAGGAAAAAAGGCCCGATATCATTCTGGGTAGAAAAAAAAAAGCCCAAATAATTAATGTAAGACTATTTTACTTCTTCCTGAGAATAACAATCTTTCCGAAATTGCATTCTTGATTTAAATGTTTGGGGATCTGGTTGTTAGCTGAGCCACGTCACCACTGGTTGACTCTTGCTTAATTGTTAAAGTCACAACAAATTACTCCAGGAGGAGACAGTCCAGTTAATCTCCCCTCATACAATTCCATAATGGGAGCCTTTTTTCTCTTCGAGAAATGAGTAAGAGGCAGATTTTGTTACCTCTGTCCTACTCACCTTGAATTGAATGTTATTTTCTGGAAGCCCACTGAATTCAGAGTAGAAGAAACCACGGCGCTGGCAGAGAAGTTTCACATGAAAGAGTTAATGCACTTGCAGCCACTAAACACAAACACGAATCTTTGTAAGTCCTGCTGTAATGCGCCTCCCCTGATTGCCTCAAAAAGACAAATTTCTGCTACAACAAGGAAACATTATAAACTAAATTCACCAGAGTCCCGTTGTGCCTTAGCTAGAGAATATGATTCCTGTATTAAGTGCTTTTAATTTCAGTGCTTGGGAGCTGGTTTAAAACTGCCTGCTAATTTGCAGCACTGTTAACAGTCGAGCTCTCGCTGTTGCAATCAGAGGCAGAACTTCTTTAATGTGCCTCTTCTCATGCCACTTTGCTGAGGGATAAGCCCAGGCAGCTCTCCACCTGTCCTGACAAATAAATCAGCTGTGTGAAACCTCTAACAGGTGAGTTTGTCAACCCTTAATATACTCCTGAGAGGAGCAAAATCCTCCCATGACAGGTGATGCTCAACGTGGTTTTATTACCAGTTCTCGCAAACTGTCTCTCCTACATCTTCCAGGGTCACCACCATAGAATCATGGAATGGTTCAGATTGAAAGGAATCTTAAAGATCATTGAGTTCCAAGCACCCTGCCATGGGCAGGGACACCTCCCACCAGACCATGTTCCTCAAAGCCCCATCCAGCCTAGCCTTGAACCCCTCTAGGAATGGGGCAGCCACAGCTTCTCCGGGCAACCTGAGCCAGGGTATCACCACCCTCATGGTAAAAAAAATGTTTCCTAAAATTTAATCTAAATGTCTCCACTTCTAGATTGAAGCCATTGCTCCTCATTCTATCTCTACATGTGCTTATAAAAATTCTCTCTCAAGCTTTCTTGTAGGCCTCCTTTAGGTATTGGAAGGCCACTATAATATCTCCCCAAAGCCTTCTCCTCTCCAGGCTGAACTACCCCAACTCTCTCAGCCTGTTTTCATAGCTGAGGTGTTCCACCCCTCTGACCATCTTCATGACCTCCTCTGCACCTGCTCCAACAGGTCTATGTCATTTTTGTGCTGAGGATTCCAAAGTTGGGTACAGTACTCCAGGTGGAGTAGAAGAGGAGAATCACTTCCCTTGGCCTGCTGTTCAGGCTTGTTTTGACCCTTCATTGCACCAGCGTGCTCTTGGGATGCTGACCCTCAGGAATCCAAAATTTCAAAACCCTGAACAAACATAGAGTGATCTTGCAAAAATGTTGGATGGTACCACGCACCTTTCCTGTGGGATGACACAGGACCATGCCCTCAGGGTCATCCCGGCAGCTGGAAGCATTGCGGAGCAGAATGAACTGGTCCACCTTTCTCATCACCAACTTGCAAAAGTAGCGGACGGTTGTCCTAGGTCCTGACCACAATGAAATACTTGAAAAACATCCAAGTGACCAAATATTGAAAAACTTCCTGTGGGGAACATCAAAGAAATTTCGAGCGGATGTGGTCCCCTGCTCCTCCGCATCCCATCAACTTAAAAAATGTCACAACATTGTTGAAGGTTACATGATGTAATCTGGCACAAGGTGGTAAATATTGAAAGCTTGGGGGAAAAAAATCTTTAAGTTCAGTACTCAGTAGTAGATATTTCACCAGAATTTATTACAGCAGGTGGAAGTAGGGTAGATGACAATGACCTGCAAACCATAAACTTGTAGGTATACTTTTTCCCTGTGGAAGTGAATTATTTTCAGGTAGTTTAACATATCTCTGATTGTAATTACTACGCAGACCAAGATCACCCTGAACGTTTGACCTGAGTAACTCCATTTCTTTGTTTAAGAACAGATTTACTTGAGGCTGGTGCAATATGTGAAAGGAGCTCGACTTCACTGCTGGGAACAAAAATGGAATATTAATTGATTTTTTTTTAAAAAAAATGTACTATTGTATCAGATTCTTGAAATGGGGCATTTTTCTATGTCAGGAAATGCTTTTTAAAAATGCATCTCTAAAATAAAAAAAAAAAAAGGAAAAAGAAAGAAAAAGAAATCATTCTTCTTCAAATTGAAACCAGCATAAAATATTACCCCAAAAGACCTGGGCTGATTTCTTTATAAATGAGCACTACGTTCGAGCCATGGCAAAGGCAAATTGGCCTACAAGAAAACTGACAGCTTTATAGCCCCTGCCTCTGATTGAAACGTTGGGAAATCTCTTGGCAATTCTCCCAGACATCCAGGTAGAACAGTGAGTTCACTGATTATGTTAACTAAAACAATCTGCCTTTGCACAAACGCACCTCGAGCCCAGCCAAGTGTGAAGGCTTATCAACGTGCCAGACCAGGAAAAAGACCTATTTACCTGCAGAGAGCAGCTAAATGACAGGGCTCTGCAAAATGACCCAGGGACATCAGTGTGCAGGGATTTTTATGACAATTTTTTTCTTCTTTTTTCTTTTTTTTTTTTAGTATATGTAACCTAAATGAAGGCAACGAGCCCTCGGCGGGTGTTAAACAAGAGTTTGATTCCAACCCATGTGTTTAAATGTTGGTAGTAATCATTAATAACAAGGGACACAGTATTAAAACACATAGGGACAGGGAGAAAAAGCTTATTTCTGGGAGAAGGAAGCTCCACGTAGCCCAAATTCGTTATCTTTTCAGCTGGCTGTGGCACGGAGGAAGCTCCGCCAGGACACGGGCGTCCCGCTCACGGGACGAAAAAGGGAATTGTTTATGTTTTCTAAGGGGGGGAAAAATGAGAGCCACAATAAACCTAAACAATAAAGATTACGAAAAGAAACAACGCTGTTAAGTGGCAATCTTTTGAGGTGAATGCATAGCTGAATGTTATTTTAAACAGCACATAACCCAGGGAATTATGATGTTGTTTACACAGGCCCGTCTCTTGGAATCTGTATATGTTTAGAGTTCGGTTTGTTATATGTCTTGGTTAAGCTCTCCAATATGCCTGTCTTCTGAAAAAGAACCCTATGCTGTGCTAAAAGTTCACTCCAGCGAGTTAAAAATGTGGAGGAAGTACCTTAGGTAATGTCCCTTTCCCTGGAGATGCCCTTGGTAGCAGTCGGTAATGCAATCAGATATCTAGGGTTATTTCGATTGCCTGCCAAAACATCACTCATGTCTATTAAAGCATCCTGAAAAACACCATTACATCAATTCCAGCAACGGCATAATTATTCTTCTTTCTGGAATGTCTTCTGATGTGAGTCACCCTGCCGGCGTGGGATTTTGCTGGAAAGTGGCTGTAGGAATGTCCCAGAGGCTGCGGGGTGGGGTGGGGGCCACCAGCGAGATGCTCTCACCCCGTCTCACTCAGAGGATGCCCAGGACCATGGTTGGACACACCACGTCGTGACATCCCACTGACAGCTTAGACACAACCCTCCTTTCCAACGATGTGGAGCCCCAACATGTTTTTTTCTCACTTATATACCGAATTTTGAAAAAGCACATTTTTGCAGCAGCACACCAAAGCAAAGGACCAAATATAACTTTGCTGAATAACTTGAGTTTCCCCTTAAAAACGAGGGCAGCAAGCTTCTAGGAAGCACAAGGCACAGTTACAGTAGTTTATTTATTAATGAGCTCGTCCATGCACTGTCAGTTCTTCCGACTGTGGTTATCTTAGGACTTTCACGTAGGCAATCCAGATTTCAGCCTCTGTAGTCTGCTGTAACATGACTGTCACTGGGATTGTCGTTTGTGAGCCATTAGGAACAGAGGGATTATTCTGGTCCTATGTTGTAAGAGTCAATGAAAATCTATAGAAAACCTGTGTGAGAAATTCTGGTTTTGATTACACTAGTGTAAATCCCAATTTCTTTGATGTCAATGCCTAGCTCAACACTCATGCAGCAGAGGAGAATTTGGCCCTCTGCCTTCTCCTTTAATCTTTCTAACAGAAAAGTTTAACTCAACGAAATTCTGCTTCATTGCGGGAATAATACTGGCTAGAATCATGCAGTGTTAATTTTGCATTTTAGAAGAATAGAGAGTTTTTGACATTATCACTAAAAAGCCAACTGTATCAAAAGTCATAGAATCATCCAGGCTGGAAGGGACCTCCAAAGGTCATCTAGTCCAACCTTAAAAGATCTACACGTAGATTATTTTTACCAGGAATGCAGAAATGGAAAGGTGCCATTGCTAAAAAAAAAAATTAATTTTGTTGTTGTTGTTTTATATGGACATCCAAACCGTTCTTACAGCAGCTCCATGAAGACATAGCAATGCTAACAGGCTTGTGATGAAGACCCAGCCTCATTGAAATCAGTCAAATTCCCAGCAGCTTCACCCTTTGTGTCTTTCAAGCAATGCTCTCCTTGCTGAGCATCACATAGTCCACACCAATGGTAAAATAAAACATTTGTGCAGCTATCAGGTAGTTCGTAATGTCACAATCAAAATGACAGTATGGGGAAGGATCCTGAAACAGAAACTTTGAGCATCCACAAAGAAAATGAAAATGATAACTGAACTGATGAATAGTGGTTTGCATTGCTCTCCTAGACATGAGGACAAATGGGACATTCTTCCTCACCTGCTGTGGGGGTGCCTGTTCGATGCTGGCTATTACAGAAAAGCCCTTCTAAAATTTCACTCCTACCTTCGAGGAAGATTTATTAACAAATTGAGAAGAAAATTCTTGTGGGGATGTTGGGGGGGAAAGTGCTCTTTCACTACAAGATTAATATTAGCAGGATATCTTCATAAGGAGAGCAGTTAAGCTGGAATGTCACCGGTTTGCACGTGAGGAGACTGTGCCAATTCACAGAGGGTAAATAAACATGACCTGGAGGCCCCCTTTGCAGACAAAGAAGATGCTATTAGAAGTTTATATTTTGGGGGTCTTAGCAAACAGTGAGTGCCGTCGGTCTGGATCTCTGTGCTACCCCAAAAGCTGTATCTCAGAGAGCCACAAAGAGCCACACTAGAGGATGTGGGGAAGAAAAATAGCAAGGGTGATGATGAGAAAAGTACATCTTCCACTGGAAGCCTGAAGTAACTCCTGCACCCTCCCAAATATATTGCATCACTTTTGCCCTCCTGAAAGCAGTTTGCCAGGGTCAGTGTTACGAATCATAGAATAGTTAGAGTTGGAAGGGACCTGAAAGATCACCAAGTTCCACCCCTCCCTGCCAAACCCAGAGCCATCCCATCCACAGGGAACAAACTCTCCCCATGGAAAAAGCTGGTTGAGCAAAATATCATCCCACCAAGTTTCACCCATCATCTCCCTATGAGGAAAAAGGTCACGAACAGGCAGGTCCAGGCTTGGCCTGTTCGTTACAAAAAAGCCATAAGAGATGTGAATGGGACCAGATCCATTTTATCAATGAAAAAAAATGGAGGCAGAGAAGCATGACAAATTTTTGTACTTTTCAGCAGGATATTTTCATGCATTTGGCATTTATCACAATTTAATCTATTTTATGTTTTCTTGATTGTTTATCGTAAAATGGGATAGATACTTTGAAGCTAGGGCAGGAGATGAGTCGATATCCAGCAGCAGCAAATATTTAGAGGCAACAGATTTGTAATAATTAGATAGAGACAAGAGATGATGAATTGGTAAATCTGAAAGTCTTTACAAACTCCGAAAATCTCAGATGATCGTTTAATCCATCAACTATCTTCTTAAGAAATACAATCACGGAAACTCCTGCCAAAAAAATCCTTACTGTAATCCTACCTTTATCTCATCCACAAATATACATTTTCTATATAAAGACAGGATCCTTCTTAAAAGGTCAGCGTTTAGAGTTGGCCACCAAACACACCAATATGCCTACCCAACCATTCAAGCTCTTTCCCGTATCTGTTTCATAACCCACAGACACTTCTGTGGCATAACAGGGGAAAATATCCCATTTCTACATGGCAGGCATATGTTTCTTCACGTCCCGACTTCCACTTCTGTTTCTTACAGGTTACACACAGCTTAGATCCCCTTTTAGCTGAACGTATACTGAACTTATTAAAGATGAAGTGAACAGGCATTTCCTCCTAGTGCTACCTCACACATGGGACAGCTTAATGGCTTTGTAATTAATATATGCATAAGTACAACCTGCATTAGCGGTGGTAAAAGGCAAGATTGGCTACTTGATTACACATAATTAAACAAAGCCAAGGTTCTTGTGTTCACTGCAAGCATGTGAGGTACCTGCTCAGAGGTGGTGTATGGTATGACATGTGTTCTGACATGATTCTCCTGGGTTTCTTTGCAACCTATGGAAAGCACCTGGTCTCACCTCTCTTGGTGATGAGCAGCTATTTCAAAACGATGCTGCACCAAATCACACCACCAACAACAGAAAGCTTGGCCTGGGAGCTATCTGAAAATAAAAACAACCAAAAAAGAAACAAAAAAAGTTAAAAATAAAGAGGATATCTTATCTGAACACATTACAGAGAACTGCTGCGCGATGGCAATGGGGCCCAAGAAAGGGAAATCTGAGGAACTATGGCTTTATAGAAGTCAAGGACAGATCCCTACGTTATAGGAATGAATATAGGTTAAAAAATCCCGAGGAGGGCTGGGGAGCTGAAATAGAGGGTTTTTTTTAAGCAAAGCCCTCATATAGATTCTAACTCCACAGTTAAATGGAAATGCTTAAGCCTGTAAAACTAGAAGGAGATGAGGAAAGGGGGGGAACCCATATATATGAAACTAGAGCCATTTTATACAGTTCAGTAGGCAGGCTAACATGAACTTAATAGTGACAATTGTTTTAAATTGATTCAAATAACAAATACACATTTCAGAGATTATGAAGTTTTGCACTGCATTTTTCTTTTTATCTTTCAAAGAAAACAATGCTAATAGTTTCCTTTTTCCTACGCTCAATGACTATTTACTACTTTCTTGATGTGGACTTTCAAAATACAAAGAAGGTTTGGCAAGTTTTCAAAGTCTTTCTTCAAAGTCAGCTCTTAAGTACTTTTTATAAAAACATGAAGAATACTTCTTACTAGGGAGAATTGATAATGTACTGCTTTCGTTATTTGTATATGAAATACTGTCAGATAAATGCACATGGATTCATTTGTTTGGACCTTCTCTGTTAACCTTCTGTATGAAATTGATTTCGATTGATCACAAGAGTCAGGAACGTAACAATTGCTTTCAACCAAAAGCAGCTCCAGACATTATAGACCCGAAGTTTCAAAGAAAAAAAAAAGTTACTGTACTTGCAAGTTTAGAGTCAAACTTGGCAGTTTTTCCAAACAGAGTGGTCAGAAAAAGAAAAATAAAAACAAACATCATTCCAGGAATTTTTTTTATTTTTTTTTTCCTTCAATCGCCATACAAAATAATGGTACAAGTGTGTCGCAACCCTTTCAGAAACTTATTCATGAAGACATAAGCAAAGCCTCTTAAATACTTTGTTGCCAGATAGCAAACATTTGTATAGCGTTTAGAGAATTTAAGGAACTTTAGGAAGTTGTCGGCTCTTTTCTTGCCACACGGAGCTAAACTTAAAACCGGCCGCGAATCAAAGCAGCCGATTCCCCGTTGCAAACCGAAGCGCTAGGACCATTTGTAGCCCATCACGTAGATCTGTTTATTTCAGTGGGGAACTGAACCAGGGGCCAAATCCGGAGGTGATTTGTAAGGTGGTGCAAATTAAATCGTGTCAGTAGGTGTAAGTAGATGTGAGTGAGTGTGAGAGCCTGGGCTGGTGGTGTTTGCGTGCCAAGGGGCCTGAGAAAGGTACCAACCAAGCTGGACTACGCTCATGTCTTCTTCCAGATCTAGCTGTGATAGCTGAAATGGTAGCACCCAGCCTCTGCAACCCTTGGTCATCACCCTGCAAGGCCAGGGGAAGAAGGTACATGTGAACATCCCCCAGCACAGATCAGAAATACCCAGTTGGGTTAGTTCAAACCCTCTTCGTCAGCGGGGTAACAGAGCTCAGGTTGCTTTGGTGGAAGTGGAGAACGAACATCTACACCACCTCTTCCCCTCCCAGAGCCCCGTGGGTAGCGGTGACAGGCAGGACCATTTTCAGCTGGTTTCCAAAGGAGCTTTTACCCCAGTTGTGGGTCTTCTCCTCATTATCTCCAGAAATTACACTGTGGCCTTCATTTCTCTCCCTATCCCTAATGCCCCCGTTCCTCCAATTTCCTGTCTCCGGTGCTGACACCTCTTTGTTCATCTCCCATCTTTTCTCTGTCTTGTCTATTTAGACCGTAAATTGTTTGATAAAGGGACCATGACTTAATAGGTGTTTGCACTACATCTGGCACCATTTGGTCTTAATCTCAGCTGGGACATGAAGTCTCTACTATTAAGCGAATAATTAATAATGATTAGGTCCTAAAGCAGCAACGTGAAACTCCACTAACCTTACCCACTGCTCCTATTACTCTTCTATTTCTTTTAATGCCGGCAGGGATTACTCCTGAGCCACGTCAACCGAGGGGCAGCAGGCACTGCTGTTCGGTAGCCCCCTGGATACTTTCTCTCCTTTTTGGAAAAAACGAAAGTTAAACTGGAAATCGTGCTAAATGCGAGTGCAGGGTCTCACGAAAAACTTAGAACGTATTCCTGTGACAGGGCTAAGCTATGCATAATATAAACAGCTGTATGTAAGGGAGATCGCTGCTCCGTTTCAGGAAGTAATAGCTAAAGAAGCATTTATTTCTGACAATTAATGGACATAAAAGCCGATGTATTATCTAAAGAGGAGAAGATTAAAGGAGGGAAGTAGCTTACACCATTGGATTGGCTGCACCAAAACAAATAACCTCACAACTTCATTTTGTACAGACTCTTCCATAAAGTCTGGATAATAAAATGCTTTACAGCGAGCTAAGAGGGAGGGAGGGAGGAAGCAGAAAGCAGAACAGATATGTTTTGAGCCGAGATTGGATACGAAGCAGCGAAGCCGTGCCAAGCAGCAGGAGCTGCAGAGGAGAAGCTCTCACCCCAGCGGCAGCAGGAGCCCGGGACAAGCCAGGCAGCGGGTTGGGCTTAGGCTGAACTGTGTAAAAAAACTAATGAAAAAGAAAAAAAAAAGAAAAAAAAAAAAAAAAAAAAGAGGAGGGGAGAGGGGGGAAAATAAAAAGACGAGGAGCCAAATTTTTCTCCTGATTCCACCAACGCAACCCCACTGACATCAATGGGTGTAACTGAGAACGGAGCCAGCCCAAGGCAGCCCGACAGACATGCAGGGAGAGTTTCTGAAAACAAACAGGACCATCTCGATGGGTGAAGAAAGATGGATGGTGAGCTCCCGGCCACCCCACTCCACAGGAGACCCCAATCCCAACCCTGGCAGCAGCTCAGCACGCCACAGGATCTGTCCCCAGAGCCACAGCTCATGGCCTGGGGTCAAGGGCTGTGCAGGTTAAAACTCCTGGTCCCCATAGACCAGTGTGTCAGAGCCTGGGAGGCAGCAGGGGGATGCTGGACAGAGGGTTGTTCCCTACAGCTTCACTGATCTTGCAGGAAAAGGACACATTTGAGGCTGATCAACCCACTTCTTAGTGCAGGGGGGGAAAAAAAACAACAAAAACCAAATCCTAGGGAGCCCCACTGCAAGAGGAGATGTTTATCCGCCAAATGACAGGACCCCCATGATTATTTCTGGATCCTGTTGTAGCAAGTAAAAGGACCAGATTCAATAAAAAAATGATTTCCAGCTTCCCCAGCAGAGAGATCCATGCAAGACTTAAAATAAAACTCGATTTCTCCAGGCTTGCGCAGTCTTGTGCCGAGTTCGATGGCGTGCGAAGCAGACACGTTTTTATAGAATCTCACCCTAGATTACTTTCAAAAGTAGGTGGTTTTTTTTCACAACATATTTGTTTGGAGGATTTTGCTGTCTCTTCCTCTTTTTCTATTTTCAGATAGCTTCGTTTAGTGGGAAATAGATAAATAAATGCAGATCTTTTTACAGTTACTCAACATTTAAAAACTGATTTGCTAAAAAAAAAAAAAAAAAAGGAAATTTATTCGGAGCGTGTGGGACATACACACATACTCCTTAGTTCTCTAATCCTTCCTACCAAAAAAAAAATGTCCAAATAGTCATTTTGCAAAGTTGCTGGGAGTACACAGACAGCTGTTCCTCATACATACTGCAAATGTTTCTTTTAAATTCCTACGGACGCAAGAGTTTGATACCAAGCCAGTACCTCTAGAAATGGAGAAAACTAAACACACCCCATACTGATGCTTTTACTGTCCCAACAAACTTTCTCCCACAACTAAAATGTTAAAACTTTTACCCCGCATCCCACATTGTGAGATTAGTCCAATAACTTATGCTCTGTCCAAGTAAAATACATTTTGTCATTGCTTGAAAATGTTACCTTTCACAGAAGTATAGTATTTCTGACCAGCAGGGAACATATGTCAACATTATCTATTATTACACAATGTCAGGACCAGAAAGGGAAGGTGGGTGGTGGATGTTAATAACAACTTAAGCGATTTTCTAAAAGAGGCATTTGAGAAGTACAAAGCCAGAAGTTTTAAATGTTTTGTCTGATTGTAGCTGTGTCAGCAACCTGCCCCCACCACTAGCGCAAACCTAATTCTGCCTGTGACCCAGTGCCTAGTTCTCTTTTCAATTTGAGCCAACGCATTGCTAAACTGGAAAGTTTGAAAAATACCTTCGAAAACTTCTCCACCAAAAGGAAAGAGAGAAAAAAAAAAAAAAGAAACTTAAAACTTATGCTCAGCTCCGGTGAGAGTGTGAAGGCTGTGTTTGCAAAACAGAGATTTTTTGCTTCAGGTTTTTTTCTTCAACTGCTTTTCATGCACTGCTCCCCCCAACTATGTTTGTTTGCGGAGTGCCTTCAAATTGGATGACCAAGAAGATGATTAGAGGGATTGAGCACCTCTGCTATGAAGACAGGCTGAGAGAGCTGAGGCTGTTCAGCCTGGAGAAGAGAAGGCTCTGGGGAGACCTTAGAGCCCCTTCCAGGATCTGAAGAGAGCTCCAGGAGAGCTGGAGAGGGACTCTTTTTCAGGGAGGGGAGTGACAGAACAAGGGGTAATGATTTTAAATTGGAAGAGGGGAGATTTAGATTAGATATTAGGAAGAGATTCTTTGCTGTGAGGGTGGTGAGGCACGGGGACAGGTTGCCCAGGGAAGCTGCGGCTGCCTCATCCCTGGAGGGGTTCAAGGCCAGGCTGGATGGGGCTTGGAGCAACCTGGTCTGGTGGGAGGTGTCCCTGCCCAGGGCAGAGGGGTTGGAACTGGATGATTTTTAAGATCCCTTCCAACTCTGACCATTCTATGATTCTATGACACCCCTCTACACAACCCATAAATTGGGGTGATTTAGGTAGTTTTAAGGTGACCGGACACAATATTTTTGGCACAGACTTGGCTGTAAAGTCCTTACTGTAGGAAAGTTTGGAAGACTTCTCACCAGAAAGCCTGAGAGTAGAAATGGAACAAGCAAACACTTGCGCTAAATAAATCAAAGGGAGATGAACAGTGATGCCGTTATTCAGCTACATTTCCAGTAGCAATGTTGTTAGCAATGCTGAAATTAGTGTCTCCAGCATCTCTCTTCCAAAGCCTGAAAGAGAATATATCAGAGAATAAAGCTAGAGGAGAGACGGTCCTACGATGCTTACCCCTGTGGGAAGCCAAGCTCCCATTACCCATCAGGGATGACTACCCACAGCTGGCCGGCACCGCAGAGGGGCGAGCACAAGGGTCTCCACATGCTACAGGGCAACAGGAAAATGGCATTTTCCTCAAAAAAATCACCACGCGTGAGGCACATTTGGTGCTTAAGCATGTTTCCACATAGCTGGTGGACAAATGTGTTGGTCCCTATCTCACCACCCCACAAGGAGCGGCCAGCCTTCATCCTGGAAGTGTTGAAGGCCAGGCTGGATGGGGCTTGGAGCAACGTGGTCTGGTGGGAGCATGGCAGGGGGGTTGGAACTTGGTGATCTTTAAGCTCCCTTCCAATTCTATGATTCTATATTTGTAACCCCTCAACATCATGCTAGTATTTGGGTACGGTTGCCATGAAACACCATTTTCTGCAGAACCATGTCAAATAACAGGCCTCACGTTTAATTTTACAATGTGGATTTGACTATTTAGAGAGAAAAATTTCTTCCCTCACCACAAACACGGTAGTGTCAAAGTTGCTGGGCCCAGAATATTTCCTCACCTATTTTTTTTTATTCTTGTTGTTTTCATATCTGTTTACAGAATCTGTGTAATTTCTTTGCAGTGTGTTCTTTCCCCAAAAGCAAATCTTTCAGGATATTTATTCCCCTCAAAATACAAATTATTTTGTTCCCTGGTAATTATCTGTTTTGCATACAGTTACACAGCTGAATCAGAAACAGCAAGATCTGAATAAATATATAAATAATGGACACACCGAGGTGTAGTTTCTCATGTTTAACATAACACAGGGGAATACATTTTTATAGCAAGCCAGTAAATGTTGTAAACTGATGTTTTCAATTCCAGTGACTTAGAATTAACTTCTAACTGTGAGATCTAAACTAGCTGCAGTCTTTTATAATCTCATGCTTTACAGCTATAATGGTTTTTTTCATCTGCTGTTAAAGAAGAAATTATATTTTACTAGGAGATGGTAAAGGTAAACCCCGGAAAAAGTATGCTTCAAACTGCTTAAATATGATTATTTTTGTTCCATGTGATTTCACTCAGTGATATAAAGGAGACAGCCTGGTTTGCTTATTGGAATGGGAACGTGCCGGTGAGTACAGAAAAGCACACATTGTTTGCCAATGCTTATAGAGCTTACATCAAAAAGCAGAAATATATCAAATACTGTAGGAAAAACACTATTTTTTTCCCCAAGAGCAGCAGTTCAAACATCTACTGAAAGCAAAATTTTGCCCTGTGCCTTTTTTAGGAGGTCCAGACCAGAATCTTTGGAAGCAATAAGCACGTTTCACACAAACCCACCCTAATCCTCTTTGGAAGATCACGTTCCTCCAAGCCATGGCAAGGGGTTGCCATCTCCCAAAGGCTACTGATCCGCCCAGCACAGCCCGGTATTCCCTCTTGTGTGGGTTTGGAGCAGACCAAAGCTGACCCCAGGACACCTTCAACCAGAGTTTTTATTTTATATCTCTGATCTTCTACAACAATTTTTGACCTCTGCCACCCCACCTGGCTCCTCTGCAAGGCTGGAGGTACCCCAAAGCCCCAAGGCCACCACCGCTTGCCCTGGTCCATCCGAAAAAGGTAATTCCTGAAAGTCAAACAACCCTGGACCTGGGTTTGGAAATGAAAATACAACATGAACTGGAGCTCACTGGCCTGACTCGACTTCTTGAGGATGGAGGCTGGAGCTGTGAACTCAGATCTGAACCTGGATCTTGGGTTTAGATCCAAGGTTTTGGGTTGGGCCCCATCTCTAGCAAAAAAAAAGGATAAAATGAGATGAAAAGATAATTGTAGAAACTTAAAAGCCAGCACTGCATTCTTTCAAAATTACAAATTAAGCTATAAGCGATTCCAAACTATGCTGTTTTTATTAAAAATGACTTAATAATCTAATCTTCCTTTCCTTTCTTTTCTTTTGGAATTTATCCTATATCCTAGTAATCGCACATAGAAATTACACAACACTACACTGGATACTCCTGACAATATAAACACAATTGTTTATCCAGAAGCATTATAGGTTCATGCAAAAATATGGCATTTAAAGCTTGTGGTCAGATCAAGAAACCACAAGTCTAATTGTTTGTTTATCCAGCCAAGCATTACTCTGCCGTGTAAGTTTATGGGGGTTTTGCCTTTATTTATTTATTTCCAGCCCACTTTAAAAAATTAAAGTTAAGGAGCGAAAGCAGGCGATTAAAGGCGTGTGTAAGGAATATTTTAAATATGGAAATCGTGCCTTTTGTCATGGCTCGTGTTACCCAGTTTCATCCTTCCACGGCCGCCTCGTGATAACAGGGCCCTTTAGTGGAATTTCGACATATTTTTCCCTTTAGTTCGGGGCAGCTGGTTTCTTTCCTCTCGGAGGAGAGAGCCGAAGTATATTTATCACTCCAGCAGTGACTCAAAACAAACAGGAAATCTTCATCAGCAGGCTCCTGGGCAAGGCAGATACCAAGGTACTGGCAGAAAGGAAACAGAGGCTTTTGGCTGTGGGAGTCCGACACGCAGCGTATATTGCAGCGACAGCAGATAACTCAGCTAGAGAGCCACCAAATTATTTTTAAATTTAAAAAAAAATAATAATAATAAAAAAAAAACTAAAGAGGAGATCCCGAGGTAGCTGAGAGAACATGTGGCATCCTGGGGGGCGGCTGAGCTGGACATCCAGCCCGGAGATGTGGTGTGGACCTGGGAGAGGGAGGAAACCTGTGTGCCGGCTGGACTGAGAGGTTTCTCTTTGATCCGGCGGTTTAGGAAACCCACTCCTTTCGCCCCAGTGAGTCCTTCTTTTAAAACAGGGGTTTCCGGCAGGGCTGGCTGCCTGGCTACCAGGAGGGAGGAAAAAAAAAAAAAGAAGAAAACCAAAAACAAACACCAAAAAAAATAGAGACATAATTAATAATTTTAACTATTGAGATGATTATGAATATTCACAGGTATTTTAAAGAAAGACCAAGGAAAACAGGCTAATAAATGGCCCAGCAGAGGGTGATGACTCTATTGCTTAGAGACACTCCTGACACAAGAACTACTCTGTTGGGTTGGGGTTTTGTCCTTTCTTTCCCAGCGTCATTCAACTTTAAAATACTCCAGTCCATCTTAATAACAAAACACAAGCACAGCAGTAAAACCCAGCTGCTCAGACCCTGGCCACGCAGACCCCTTGGAGACCCTTCTGTGGAATGCCTGAAGTTCTAGAAAGGATGCTGCAAGGTTGTCTATTTACCACCACACCAAGTACATGAGCTTCAGGTCACACTGATGGGCTCGGTTAATCCATCAGATTAAGAAAACCGTTGCTGAAAATTAGGAGTATCATGAACAGGCACTATCTGCTTCCCCTGCTCTCCTGCTTCTCCCCAGGAGCCGGCTGTTTACCGTGGCCAGAAACGGGGCACAGTGATCCCTCGGTCTGACCTGCTGTGGCCTTATCTCCAGAGCTGGCAGGAAACGGTGGGGCTGGCCTGGCCAGGCCATGCTTTTGGTTGTTAAAAGGAGACCTCTGTACCCTAAAACGTGTGACTGCCTTCCTTTATTGGCCAACCCCAGTGAGATGCAGTGCTGAGAACCTACCACATCAGATGTCCTACCTTCCTGAGCCAGATGTACCCCTCAACCTTGGAAGGGTCTGGAAGGGTGAGTGCTATGGTGACATTTTCATGAGTTCAGGCTGGAGTTGGCTTGAGCTTTCATTACCGGTCCTCCAACACAGCAGACGTGACGTCCTTATCGCCAGGCTGCACCCTCTGACACCTAACCTCAACGTCTCACCACAGAAATCCAGCCCTCTATTAATAAGGATGACTGGCTTGGCTGCCAACCTAAAGGTGCAAGGGGCTGATATAGGGAACACCAGACACTCACATCCTCACAAAGAGCTGGAGGAGGGCAAACACTAACTACGGAAATGACAACATGAAATCACCGTGCCCTGAGACATCCCAGACAGAATAAGCATTAGCAGCACAAGAACCAGCTTAAAAGAGTGCTTCATACTGGCTAATACGCAATCTCCACAGGACTCCCTTAGGGACAGCTGGCTAAGGTCTATGTCAGAGAGATGACTACCAAAACCTCTGGGTCAGGACACCTCTTTTATGGAAGCATCTGGCAGAATGTATCACCACGGTGTTGACTCACAGATGTGTCAAAGGCATAAAGTCAAGCTAGGTGGGTAATGCCGGAGAGTTTCTCTAGAGATCAGACTGTCTGTATCTTCCTAAGGAGTAGTCTGGTCTAGCCAGCATTTCAGCAAGCACCAAGGGAGGGAAACTTGGTGAAGATTTGTGCATACTGCACAATAGGTGAGAAGGTTAAGTTGAAAATACAAGAAACATTTGGAATGAGGGTGCTGGAGATAGAATCACAGAATCATAGAATGGTTAGAGTTGGAAGGGACCTTAAAGATCATCCAGTTCCAACCCCCTGCCATGGGCAGGGACACCTCTCACTAGAGCAGGTTGCTCCAAGCTCCATCCAGTCTGGCCTTGAACCCCTCTGGGGATGGGGCCTCCACAATTTCTCTGGGCAACCAGATACCCTGGTATTTTTGTTTCGGGGTGTAAGCTTTACTGGAACGTTATATCGACTGCATCCCTACCAGATCAGGCAAATCTCCCACACAGCCAGAACTCCAGAACACCAAGAATTTGGAAAGGCCACAGTGACCAGGGGTCACCCTGATAACACACCAGCTGCCCCCTGCACAAACTGTGCCAACCCAAAGCTGCCACGTGCGGTACCCATCCCTACTGCTGGGCGACATGACACAGTTCAAGACTTTCTGCTTCCTCACAGTAGGATCAGCTGGAATCACAGAACAGCTTAGGTTGGAAAGGACCTTAAAGATAATCGAGTTCCAATCCCTCTGCCATGGGCAGGATCACCTCCCACCAGACCAGGTTGCTCCAAGCCCCATCCAGCCCGGTCTTGAACATCTCCAGGGATGAGACATCTACAACTTCTCCAGGCAACATGTTCCAGTGTCTCACCACCCTCATAGTGGAAAATTTCTTCCCAATACCAAATCAGGAATGTGAGCCAGAGCAAAGCCTTTGACTAACTGTAGCACGGGCAGCAGCATGGGGTCCAGAAAGCAACATCCTTTCATGTTTGTGTCAAAACCATGAAACCTTGCTTTGGGAATGGTGAGTGCTTTGGCTGCTCACGGACTCAAAAGCAACTTGAGTGGCATGCTGTATTTTAGATTTCACCTGTAACCCCCGCTCTGTTCTATACCTACCTCAGAAACGTTCAAGCAGATTAGCAAGCTCATGGCAAACATCAGCTGCCGTGCCTGAAGGTTGGCTTTGAAAGTACATTAGAGCAGTCTTTGGGCTGCTCTGGCTAACTTGTCCTAGTCATCAATTTGCCATCTGCAAGCCAAGGAAAGCTAGAGTGCAACATATTCCCACCACATGTCCTTCCACCCCTTCCTTTGCCTCTGGGGCAGGCTTTACAACCAGGGCTGTGGTGGGCAGTTAGTGTGCGATGCTGGGAAGATGCTGAGAAGGGGCTGCGACCTTCCATGAGACACCAGAGAAACCCAGCAAAGCAGAGACCCCACTCCCCAAGCCAAAGAAAAGCACTGCAGTCCCAGTACTTGATCTTCAACCAGCTGCATTCAAAATATTGGATAGCACAGGCCTTTTGAAGCTGCTCTCCAAGCTATAGAGGATTATTGGCTTCAGTGATGAAGAGCACCAGTCAGGATTGGTTGACTAAAGGAATTTATTTTTTTCCCTTGGCATCGCTCTGTGCCATCTTGTTTGATTACAATATTGTTTCCTCTCAAATGTGCATTTTCCTCCTCCTAAGATTTGAACAACTTTGTGTCACAACCCAAAGGTCGACACCTTACGCTGCAAAATATCGCTCCAGGATCTGAATCCTGGGCGTTTGCCCGCATGTCCCGTTGTACCACAATGAACCCAAGACGCCACCCTGCCTACAGACCTGACTAATGTCCAGAACAAGGCTTGGACATCCCCAAAGCAAAGCAACATACACACACGGTCTCCCATGGGAAACGGTGCTCAAGCAAAGCACTCGGAGTTACACGTGTAACTGATTTTTATCACGATTCATTTTAAAAGACCAAAAAAAGGCACACTTTCCAAGCTGATATTCACATGTGATATACAAAAATTCTAATTCTTAAGAAGGGTCAAAAAACAGATTGGAAGAATCAAGGGGAATTTCTGTAGAATCCTGGATCAGAGAGAAGAGGATGAAAGCAGAGAAAAGTGTTGTGCATTCAACTGCTTAAGTCCTGCTCAACTCCACAATGACAAACAAACAAACAAAACCCGTGTCTCTTTTTCTCAGCTCAGTGATTACAGCAAACCCACAGTGCCAGCTTCAGACTGGCAAGGCAACTAGCACTGCTCACAAAAACAAATTCAATGGATTCTTTTTTATTTATTTTTTTTTTATATCAGTTGATTCAATTGTAAGAGTCTCACCTATTTCCTTACCATCCGTCGAGGGACAATTCTGTTTCCACTGCTATTGTTTCAGGCTTATGAAATAGCAAAAAAACTGAGGAGCAAGGTGTGTGGGGGGGGGGGATAAAAAAAAAAAATCATCTGCACATACAGACTTTTCTTTCAAAGTCACCAATTTAAATGCACGTGCAAAAAGGGAACTCAGGAAACTCAGGTTGCCACAGCAATTCGGATCTGCCTCAGAGCTCCTACCCAGGAAAGGTGTCTCTGACGTTACCTAGGTGTCATCCAAACAAAACAGTCCCAGAAGAAGTACTTGCCACCCCTTTTTTCTTCCAATTCAGCACTTCAGCTGGCAGTAAGAAATGAAAATTAAAACTTCTAAAGGAAAAAAAAAAAAGTTATTTATTAGGAAAAAGATGAACTCCCAGGACACCTTAGCGCCTGGAGCCCTAACCTGGCTGCCCTACTATTCTGGGCTCATCAGGACATCAAGATTACTAATTTAGACTTAGGGCATTAGGGAAAAGCTCTCCTGTTTTAAACACGGAAAAGAGTTATTCAGTTATTTCTTGAACAAATACACTTCAAACAATGTGAAGGAAATGGCACTTCCCATTTATACGAGTTTACCAACAACAATCACGATGAAAAGGACAAAGACTATTTCAGGTTTGCAAGGGCTGTCCATTATAACTCGTTGTCCTATGCAGCAGGGCGTGTAGACCTTGTAGGATCTGAGGAAGTTCAGAAAGTTCCCAGAAACCTTCTAGCGAGGCCTCCTGCCCATCGGCACTATAAATGCAATAGGAGATTATCTTGCCCCAAAGTATTATTCATGAGCGTGGCTCTGCCTTCAAGGAAGGAATGAGCCTCTATTTCATGCCACACTACAATTCACTTCTCCTGCTGGACCTGCAAGAGTCAGTTCTGAGTTCATTTATGCCATTGCAATTAAAAAAAAAACAACCAAAAACATTAGTCCTTCAAAGCAACAGGTTCCTGTTTGGGGGTAGATTTCTAGGAGAAGTAGAACCTGCATCCAGAAGTATAACAGGTAATTTCTACTCTATGCAAATAAGGAGAAAACATAACGATGGTAGCAGTCCATCGGCAGAGTTTGGCAGGGGTAACAACAACTATAGGGAGGTAAGATAAGGCTGTAGGCTTTAAAGGTTGGGAAATAGAAGTATCAGGATTACCAGAGCATTTGTAGCTAACTGAGACTGCTCTCCCACCCTCTTCTAGAAAAAGAAAAAAGAGAAAAGGAAAACAAAAACAACCATCCTTTGCACTTCACCCCCAGGGAGGAAAATAATCATTAGCTTTACATTATAAAGACATAAAATAATTATCTCCCTAAAATGCAGATATGCCTAAACCAAGGAATGTGTGTGTACGGCTGCATTTTTTACCACTGTGATATAACCTATGCTCACCATTATCACCTCTCCTTAGGTCCTAGTTTTGCCACTATAAACAGCTTTGTGCGGCGCATTCTCCTTTCAACGACTTTGTAGGTTAAACAAAACTTTAACTGTTTCAGATAAAGACGGGCAGAAGGTGTTTTTTTCCAAACATCCCAAGCGAAGGAGTGCGTTTCCTGCTTCCCTAATTCAACCTACGGCATCGGACATCTGTAACTCTGTTTACATTCCAGCCCTTCACAACTTAATACCGCTTGCAGCATCAATAATATAGGGCACATTTCTGACTGTTCTTTAGATTTTTTTATCTCCATGGGACTTCCTGGCTTGGGATTTTGTAGTTTACAGTTTCTCACTAATAGTAACTAGCTGCAGCATTTGGCCTTAAGAGTTTACATGTTATTTAACTAGATATAGGCAGCCTATTTTAATTACAGCAAAGAGCCGTGTAGAGGGCTCGTCTGTTTTTCCCCCCTCCAACTATATCAGTTGGCTTAATAACGATATTACCAGCTCCCTATAAACCAGGCTGCAATCAAGTA
This sequence comes from Thinocorus orbignyianus, assembly GCA_013400375.1. Classification (NCBI taxonomy): domain Eukaryota; kingdom Metazoa; phylum Chordata; class Aves; order Ciconiiformes; family Thinocoridae; genus Thinocorus; species Thinocorus orbignyianus. The sequence goes on from VXBW01001548.1 coordinate 1,467,078, forward strand.
CTTGGATGTGCTAGTAATTATTAACGCACTTCTGCCACTTTAAAATACACGTCCTATCATAGATCTTCAAGTACTTAGGTGGCCATTGCTTTAATGAAGGTACTGTGAGCTTCCTGTAGCACACATTTTATTTTGTGTGCATGCACATTCCAGCACTTATAAGCAAGTTGCTCACCCTCCTCAAAGCAAGGGGCATCTACTTCTGTCGCTGCATTAGAGCCCACTATTTAAGCATACAGGCTGCACTCTTAGGACCAGCTCCTCTTTCCTGAGGGATGTAGAGCACAGGCTTTCATATAATCATAGAATGGTTAGAGTTGGAAGGGACCTTAAAGATCATCAAGTTCCAACCCCCCTGCCATGGGCAGGGACACCTCTCCCTAGAGCAGGTTGCTCCAAGCCCCATCCAGCCTGGCCTTAAACACTTCCAGGGATGGGGCATCAACAACTTCCCTGGGCAAACTGTTCCAGTGCCTCACCACCCTCACAGTAAAGAACTTCTTCCTAATATCTCATCTAAATCTCCCCTCTTCCAATTTAAAACCATTACCCCTTGTCTTGTCACTAGACTTCCTGACAAAGAGTCCCTCCCCAGCTCTTCTGTAGGCTCCCTTCAGATAATGGAAGGCTGCTATCAGGTCTCCCCGGAGCCTTCTCTTCTCCAGGCTGAACAGTCCCAGCTCTCTCAGCCTGTCCTCATAGGAGAGGTGCTCCATCACCCTTTGTCCTATCACTTTACTAGCTGACCAAGAGTCCCTTTCCAGTTCCCCTGGAGCTCCCTTCAGATACTTGATACTCTCTTCAGATACTTTCCTCTCCCTTACCTGCAGAGCCAGCAAGAGTGCGTTCCTACAGGCAAATTCAATATTCAGCATAATCCTACCACATCATGCCTACATCTCTGGTGCCTTAGGCCTCACGTTCAGGTTCCTTCTTCAGATTTCTAACACGCTCTTCCTACACATGCTCTTTGACCACTATTCAGATAACTTTCCACAGTTTATTTCACTTCTTTACACAGTGAAATTCCTGCCTCAAGTTAGCACTCCGTGCACCTAACCCCTATTTCAGATCAGGCAGGGTCTTGCCGCTGTCAGCGTTTCTTTGAATCCTACACTCGAAGCCAAGGTGAGATACTGAGACTTCACTTTTCTCATTTCACAGGGCGACGTTCTCAAATTAGTACCTGAACATCACCTACCGAATGAAGCGTGCATATTCACAACTCTTCTAACATTTGCAAGTAACATTACTACAAAGGAAAACTCCAGACAGCTTGATTAAGCAACTTGCCCAAGGTCATACAGGAAGTTGTAGAAGAGTTGAAAACAAAAGCCAGATCTTCTCAGCTCCTGTCCAGCCCTCTCTGGAATGAAAAGGCCAAGCTGAGCTGTGGAAATATTAGCAGAGTCATAGATCTCATCGTATAAATTTCATAATGAATCCATGACTTAGCGAAGAAAATACACAGAGCTCCCAGGCATGCTTTCCAAGTAAAAACTCTTGGGGTGGCAGTGGCTGGGAAGGGTTCCCTGAGCTCTGAGCAGCACTGGCTGCCACCTCCACTAAGAAGAAAAAAAAAGAGGAAAACAAGGAATATCAACACCCTATGAGCACCAGGCCAAGCACATGGGCTCTGCCACCCTTATCCTAAGCAATTCAAGAAAGCAAAAACCTGCATCTATCAACAGAGCTGCTGGAGAGACTCAGGAGTGAGTCCGAAATAGTTCGGGATAGCAAAAGGAGCATCCAAAGAGTAACAAAGGCGGTATTTATGTCTGTCCTTCTCCCTGTCTGCGTGGCGCTCGGTGATAGCCACAGGAATAAACAATAGCCTTGGCCCCTTGGCTGCAAACCCTTCTTGCTGCCGAGGCCCAATTAAGTCATTGAAAGTCTAAACACAGGCACAGGAATCCGCTAATGTGGGCAGGCCTGCACAATAGGGTCTCATCCTGGCTTTGCTGAGCACCACCTTGCCCTTAGAAGAAACCACCCCCTCTGCCACCCATCCACCAGCAAGGCTCTTCCCACAGAGAAGTCCTCAAAGCCCAACCCAACCATCCACGTTCCCACCCACCTCGGGGAGGATTTCTGGCTCCATGCAGCACCGAGCTTGTGCTTGGGGACACGGGTTGGGCCATCTCAGGTTCTCCACTGGCCAACAAGCACACACAGGTTGTTAAAGAGGGATCCATCCCCCCTCCCCAAATCTCCCCGACATAAACACTTCAAGCAGCCTCAATAGCAATGCCAAGAGCAGAGAAAGAGGCTTCGACATTGTCTCGGTACACAGGATGCCGGCTTGACATCATTTAGTGGAGACAATGCTCGCCCTCTTTCTTTTGGAACCACGTAAAAAAACAAAAAAAAAAAACTTGGCTGAATATAAAACGACTTCAAAGACACATTTCTGTGCCAGCCAGGATGCATCAAAGTTGGGAAAGGCACGACCCGATTCACCTGATCCGGGGAGCTGATAGAGAAGAGCGGGGAAGCGGCTTTTATCGATGTACCTTCCCCAGCGTTTCCTTCCTGCCCCCGATGCTATTTAAACCCCCTCCCC
>VXBW01001548.1:1474759-1499490 GCA_013400375.1 Thinocorus orbignyianus
TCAGAATGTCAAAGCTAATTTTCTCATCAGCCTCAGACTTATTTAAAGCGCCACAAACTCAAAGCTTCAGTTCTCTTAGAATCATAGAATTGCCTAGGTTGGAAGGGATCTTTGAGATCACCTAGTCTAACAGTCAACCTAACTCTGATAAAAAACAGTAACCCATGTCCCTCAGCGCTATGTCAGCTCACCTTTTAAATACCTCCAGGGATGGTTCCTCAACCACTGCCCTGGGCAGCCCATTCCAAGGCTTAATAACCCTTTCAGTGGAAAAAAATTTCTTAATATCCAATCTGAACCTCTCCAGCACAACTTGAGGCCATTCCCCTTGTCCCATCATTTGTGACTTGTGCCTCGCTACACCCTCCTTTCAGGGAGTTGTAAAGAGCGAGAAGGTCTCCCTCTCAGTCTCCTCTTCTCCGGGCTGAACAGTCCCAGCTCCCTCAGCTGCTCCTCACAAGACTTGTGCTCCAGACCCTTCACCAGCTCCGTTGCCCTTCTCTGGACCAGCTCTAGCCCCTCAATGTCTCTTTTGTGGTGAGGGCCCCAAAATTGGACACAGCACTTGAGGTGGGGCCTCACCAGGGCCCAGTTCAGGGTGATGACCACCTCCCAAGTCCTACTCACCACGCTGTTCCTGATTCAGACCAGGATCCTGTTGGCCTGCTTGGCCACCTGGACACACTGCTGCCTCATGTTCAGCCCACAGTCAACTGATAACCCCAGGTCCTTTTCCACCAGGCAGCTCCAGCCACTCTTCACTAAGTCTGTGGTGCTGCATGGGGTTGTTGTCTTTCACCCAGACTTGGGGAAAACAGCTCAGAATTCTCCTGCTTTACTGGCAGGAGAGTGGGAAAGCAGCTCTGTATTCTTTGCTGTTACACCTTAGCTTACCTTAAACAACCACCGTGGTGACAGGTACAAGCCAGCTATCACATTTCTTTAGTTATTTTTTTCAAACTTTTTTCTGGGTATATCCTCCTTCAGGTAACAATATAGCATCAGTAAGGATTCCAGAAGGCTACAGGACAGATGGGAAAGGACCCTTGATCAGAGAATGTAGTGATAGGATGAAAGGTAATGGTTTTAAATTGAAAGAGGGTAGATGTACTTCAGACACCAGAAAGAAATTCTTTACTGTGAGGGCAGTGAGACACTGGTCTAGGTTGCCCAGGGAAGCTGTGGCTGCCCCATCCCTGGAGGTATTCAAGGCCAGGCTGGACAGGGCTTTGAGCAACCTGGTCTCCTGGGAGGTGTCCCTGCCCAGGGCAGGGTGTTGGAAGTAGATAGTCTTTAAGGTCCTTTCCAACTCTAACTGTTCTATGATAAAAGCAAAGTAAATACCAGTAGTGATGGTTCCTTGCATTACAGGGCATTGACAGCTTAAGCTCAAATGAGAGATCTGCTGGGTTATGGCTTCCTCTATGGTTACCTTCAACCCCCTGCTGCATTATTTTGGCCAGTGTTTGTACCTCCAACAGCAAAAGGAGGTACATGTTAAACATCCACGTATGTGTGTTCCGTAATAAAGGTTCTAAAAGATTATTCTTATGAAATACCTCCAAGCTCATAACATCATAGTAATCTCATTTAGGAAAGCAAACTGGAATCCTGAATTGTTTGTGATTTTCTTTTCTTGTACAGAGTAAAGGCATTTCCATGTATGTCTCAGATAAGAATACAGTGTGTCATTCATTTCCTTTTGACAGCAAACAATAAATGTAGTTGTGCTTTGGAAGCCCTTTCATTTACCATCTTTTCTTTTACTTGGGAGAGGAACAGATAGGCCAGTTGCTATAAAATTATCATGTTTTCCAACTGATAGAAATCAGTGTAGAGACATGGATGTCACCTAAGGGAAACACTGAGTAGAAGGTAACACATGCAGTCGCACATGGAACCAACATTAACACCATGGAGAGGTGGTGGATACCAACGCTACCTCAGTCATGATAGGACAGCATACAGACTACGATAACATGGAATAAAATGTGGAATAACTCTATCATCTTCACTCATGCAACTTTTGAACCAGATACCTCCCTGCTTGGAGTAGCACAGTACCTGTCATCCCATTCATCTTCGGGTAAGAAGGTTCCTTCTTCACCTCCTGTCCTGTACCTTGTACACTGAAGAAAACAAATCATATGGATGAGAAACAGGCCAACACTCATGCTTTGGGCTAAGGAGGTGTTGAACTCTCTTGATTAAGTACCTTGGTGGTACTGAGAATAACTGAGGTGCCAGAATTAAATGTTCTCTCTACTGTCCTTCACCTAAGAGCCACTTTAACACTGCAGTTTAATATTCATGTCATCTCCATTGCTAACTGTTAAAAACCTGAATGATATAAATAATTAATTACTATGTGTGTGCAGATCTCTATTTTGCCCAATATTTCTTACGCTTTTTTTTATTGGAGCCTCAGTGTTCTGAAAGCAAGCACAAATGATTATTCCCCTTTCCGCCTGATTTTGCTGGGGCAAATTAGCAGCTCCAAATCCAGTCATCACAGAGGAAAGAGGAATTTGGTTGGGTATAGCCAAATGGACCAGCCCTGCCAGAGCTAATATGACTCTACTGGGCTGGGACATTGTATTGAGCCTGCATGGCAAGCCAACACATAACCATGGCAGAAAACTTCAAGGTTAGGAGTTTATTTGAAATTAGAGCAAATTTGAGGAATTTACAATAAAGGCACTCTCACATAAGAACACGACATCTCAAAAGGTTCATGATGCAGCTGTAGATTTGCCTTCAAAAAGTAAAACTTGGGTCTACATGCTGAGCGGGCAGAAACAAACTCACTTCTCTTTGCCCCAACAGAACAAACTCCAGTTAACTTGGCAGTAAATTTGGCCCTAGTTCTGCATTTTGGGAGGGAATCTTGAAAAACAACCTGCATCAAGACATTTTTTTTCCTTCCCCTGTTTTTGAAAACTTCATTGGAACAGACACTCATGTGACTGCACTTTTAATCCAAACTCAGTAGTAAAGCCCAGCTTGAAAGAAAAAAAAGAAAAAAAAAGAAAGGAGGCAAGATCAGTAAAGGTCCAATTCTCAGTTTTAGCTTTAAAATTATTTAGATTACAGCAAAACCTGAAATACACCACCACTATTACACCTAGGGCAAGATTTTTCAAGACTACACGCGAGATAAGGGGTGCAGAGGAACACCTGGTAAATTTTCAAATTCACTTAAGATGGGACACCCAGAGTAGTGTGGTCTTCAAAGGGTGTTCTTGCCCTCTCTGACATTTACCAGATAAAAATACATGTTGTGGAACTTCCACTGCCCCACAGTTAATGATGGAGTTATATTTACTTTTTTTATCACTTAAAGATCTGGTCTAATCAAGTACAGAGACCAATTAGTAAAGACTACAAATTTATACTCAGTATGTTCTATATCACCACAGAGACCAGACAATTTTTTCACACCACAGGTCTCTAGTTCAACACTTGCTCACACATCCAATTTTGAGAAGTGCCACAATTTTGAGAGATTTCACTGAAAACTGGACTTTAAGTGAGGTGCCTTTCCTCAAGGTAACATCTTGTTTAGATCAGGAGATCATTTTCCCTTCCTGCTCAAGAAACATTTTGCTATTCACTCGGTGTGTCCTATTAGCAGAAAATAGAGAAAGTTCTGATGCATCATAGCACACATCTGAAATTCCAGTTCTAATTAACAAGAAGTCATCTGTAGTTGTCCAACATCATATTATTAATTCACAAAGCAATAAAGGGATATATTTCAGACTGAATGAGAAGATAGGTACTGAATGGGGTCATAGTATTTCACTACGCATAATTTGTCAGGATCTTTAACTATTTCAAACCTATAGAAGTCAAGTTGTACAATGCCTTAGAGTGAATATTATTTCTCACATATAAAAAAGCAGTTATACTGGCATGATTTATTCTCGTGAATTCAAAACCTAAATTACATCTAAATCTGTATAACCCAAGGTTGCATAAGGAAGTATATTTTTACTGTGAATATGTAGACTTTTGCTCTCTATGTACTTTTGAGCAAGGAAGGCAATTCTAGGGACATCATAGTATGTTTTCTGGCACTATGATCAAAATGGACATTAATTTAAAAGCTATATTTAGTAACAGGAAGAGTAGACTTGGTAATCCATTTAAAAAAGCATGTCTCAGTCAAATTCTATCCAACTTTACATTCCAAAAGTCTTAGGGAAGACTTTATTTTAACCTACACCCCAAAATAAAGACTTTTCAAAATACATTGTCACTGAGTAAAACTTTCTTCTTCCTGCTCATTTCAAAAAAATAAGTTAATTCTAAAGTATAGGGAAACCCAAAATCATTCATTCATTCATCCCTTACCTTTCCAGCAAGAGAATGTGCAGTTACTAGAATTTTGTACAATTAGTGCTTTGAGAGTCCTTAAAATGCAAACCTGTAAGAGGAAAGTAAAAACAAATCAAAGTTAATCGTGACTGGCTGGAAGAAAATGCTTAAATCAATATGACAATGGCTCGTCTGCTCGTCATTTAGCCATTACCTGGGAGACGAGGACCTCCTGCTATGCCTGATTTTTTATTTATTTATTTTTTTTAAATACAGATTTACTGCTGCCTCTGTTCTGCAGACACACATGAAGCCAAAGTCACTCCAGACTCCCCCTGTTTACTCTTTATATTTAATGTCATTCATTCCTGTTTGTTCTTTACATTGGATACGGAGATAAACACACACAAACAATGGGACGTTCAAAAAGTTTGGTACAACAGCAAGAGAGAATACAAGCCACCAGCTCACATCTATAGCATCCTGGAGAAAATGACAACAAAACATAAAAAATTCTTCTGAAGGTGAAAACCCATCTATTAAAAGATCTTTATTTTTTAAACTTTATAATTAAGAGCAAAACTGCACCATTTAGAAAAAAATTGAAGGATTTCTTCTCCATGTACAGAAGCCAGGTCAAAATGTGTTGCTGGTATAACTTTAGAAATAGAAACTTCATTGCCTGGTGCTCAACATACCAAAAACCTAAAGACACAAGACATATAACTAAGGAAAGGCCATTTTGGTGAACCTATGGGCACACAGGGCCTGATCGTTATCCTCCTGCCACCAACAAAAATCCCAGATCTTTTTAGGTTAGTGCTGTTTGACCAGGATCTGCCTGGGATCAGAATCAGGCCCGTTGTGTACACGTTTGGCTTTTATTGGAAGCCACAAAGCTTCCCCAGAAACGTAGTGCCTGGGCTTTTATGGCAACACACATCTGGGCAACAAAGGCTACTTGGTCGTAGTCATGACAAAGCAAAGTCTTTAATTCTGGTTCCCAAACTGGAATACATAAACATCTCTTCTCTTGGGGAGATAAAACAGGCCCAATGGCATCTCTGGAAGGAAAATCTATGATGCAACCTCAAAAGAAATACACTTATTTGCATATACAAACACTGGAGCCTCCTATGTGTCTACTAATATCCCTTCCTTAAAGTGTTTGGAATATCGCATATGCTACAGCTCACACCAACCAGAATAATGGGGGAGGTGTTGTTTTTTGATATTTTTATAAGTTCGTGTAACTCTACAGTCAAAGCAACTCTAGGTTCATCTAAGCTATCACATAAAAAAAAGAAAAAGGGCTGATCACGAGTAAGTTTATTAAATAATCGGCTGTCTTAACTTCAGTCCTCTCAGACCTGCGTGTTATATAGACTTTATTACAGCCTAATCACAGCACAGTTCCAGAAGGGCAAACTCTGAACTGAACAGCTACTGTCACCTCCCTCTCTCTTTTCCTTTCCCAGCAGGTTAAAGACGGAAAATGCTAAAAAAAAAAATAATAAAAAAAAAAATCTGCTGGGAGCACATCTAAAATGAAGCATAAATAGGTATGGAAAACCTATGAGAAGACTGTTAGGGAAGGTGCCTGAATGGCAAAGTGCAAAGGGTGACAAGAAGAAAATTGTGATGGCATACAAAAGGCAAGAGAATAAGAAAGATGTGATACAATAGATAGCTGGCGTGAGCCTATCAACTGGCTGGTAGCTCCTGTTCCACCCACCTCCCTCTCAATACCTTCATTTTTTTTGTTGTTATGATAAAGGACATTCATGATCAGTAACAATGTTATAATGATAGTAAATGCAGGATTTAAGGTATATAAAACCTTCAGCCAACATTAGAAAGCCACCAAGGGGGAGTTACCTTGCACGAGGTTCTATTTAGTGATGGCTCCACTCTTTCACTCCCTGACTGCAAATCAGCATTTTTAGTGGACAATAGGCTCAGCAGTGGCCTTATGATTGCCTCTTTTCAAATGGAAATGGCTATCCTAACTCCTCTGCCAGGTTTTTCTTACTAGAGCACAAATTGCAGTTTACAAGGCTCTAAGGGGGAAAAAAAATTCTTAGCTGAATATCTTTTTTTTTATTCGACAAACTGACATGTAAATTACCCTTTAAGTGCTCCACTCTAGGGCTCTGATCATCTCCTAATTGTCACAGTCAATTGTAGCCAACAGTCTCTTCAATCCCAAGCGCTTTGACAACAAGCATAAGGATCAAAGCAGAATCAGCTCCCTTCAATATCCTTCTGTTTAGGATGCTACAAAAAGCCTGAAAAAGAAAGGTGTAAGGGCATTAGTGGAGAAGGAACTGAGAGTGGAAAGTACTATAGCAGTCATTTTCTTCTTCACTAGTATTATATATCCTTATACGCTCAGTTATTCCACATTCAGCACGAACACATAAACATCCCAGAGAATAAATATGGTTTGAAATGACTCGGATATATTACTACTTAAAAATAAATGCATAATGCATTTCTCCTGCATGCCTCCCTCCCAACCTTTCCCCCTCCACTCTGGGAAGGAATATAACAGCGATTATTTTTTATAAGCAAATTTGTTTTGTTTGGTTTTGTTGGTGGCTTTTATTTTTTTCCCCAAAACCAGTCCTACACTCCCTTCCAGGATGAGCTGGGTTTCAAACCAGTCTAACCTGATGGAAACCTGTCCTAAGTCGTATTCACAGGGCCAACACAACTTAGCCATGAAGCGGGTTATTTGTGCAGCTCTGCTTTTTGCTGTCTGAAGTGTGCCTGTAACCCAAGGTCAGGCAGAGGCTGGAGCAAAACCCTCTCATTCAGCTGGAGTCCAACTCTAAAACAGCCAGTTTCAGTCATATCCAAAACGACTGGGAAGAAATATAAGGATAAATACAGCCGGCCTCAAAGTCTGCCCAGTGAGAGAAGAAAAGAAATTATTTCCTGTAATTCTCAAAGAGGATTCACCTCTTATTGTGTTCCAGACCACTTTAGATCAGCGCCTGCACCACATTACTTAAGTTTTTGTACTACTTGCTGTGTTTGATGATAGGCACTCCAAGTAAGCCGTGTTGAAGTCTTGTTTCTAGGGAAAGGGAGTGAGGCGGAGCTATTCCGAGTCGTGTTTTTACTTCAAAACTTGCACGTATCCACGAACGTAGCAGTAACTCCCACAGAGGCTGGCAAACAGCTTCTGCCACACGGGCTGCAGGGGAGGAATAGCACCACTCCTGCAGAAGATGTGGTGCTGCTGAAGTGGGAGAACGCCTGCAGGAGATCAGGGAGGCGAACTGGGGATGTGCCAAGCTCTAGAGTAACTCAAATGGATCTCCAAGCAGATAACCAGGCTCTGTAGAGTCAGGCAGCTGGGTCCTTCAGGCCTCCACGATGATGGTGTTGCCATACAGAAGGGAAGCAAGAGACTTCATCCATTTTCCTGAAGCTCTGTCTCTCCCACTCCTGCAACACATCCCACAAGAAATAGCTTGAGCACCTGAAAACCAAAAAAATAATGGGAATTTGGAGGTGAAAACCTATTTCCACCATCATAAGAAGTTCATTAACCTCTTACAGCTATTTTTAAGGCACCACCACTTGACATTTCCTTAGGATGATACATCTTATCCATTAGCTCACATGACACTGGAGGAATGGTCAGATGAGACAACTGGATGAGTTCAACTACCTGCTGCCTCCCTGCTATGGGTCCCACTTTCCTCACCCAAATTCCAGGCTTCTGTGTGCAAGATGACCTTGACTCAGATCCATAGACCAGCAGAAAACCACTTATTTGTGTAAGAGGACCCCATGACATGAAATTAAGGTAGATGTTCCTAAACCATCACCTACATCACACTCTCTAAAGGTGACCAAAAGGTTTAAAATGCAAAGAATAATCCTATTTTTACATAGGGAAGACTCAGAGCTCATAGGGAAGACAGCACAGATGCAATGAGGCTTCCTACGGAGCCGCCTCTGCACCCACCTACTGCTGCTTACTCCTACCTCTCCCACCCATCCATGCTGAGAGCCCCTGGCACCACCTTGCAGATGAACATCAAGTTAGAGATACCAGATGTAGATAATGCATTAGATGCAAAGACCGGTGAGAAAAAGAGTGTTTTTGATAATGAATAAGAACAAAAAGTCAAAATTTCTCATGGGAAATATGGTCCAAAAAAAATGTTGATTGGGAAACATCAAAAGCACTCATTTGAATGATCTTGAAATAATATGGAAGGTTAATCTAATATATCATTTAAAATAAATGCAAAACCAAAATTATAAAATTGAAGGGAAACGTTTGCCTTGTTAAGTGGTTTTATTTCCATATTATCAAAGGGAAATATTTTAACTCTTTCTGACCAAAAAATTCACTGAAAAAGACATATTCTAAGGAAAATTTTCCAGCTTAGTTAAACATGCTTTCCCCGCCAGCAAATTTACAAACATTTTGCAGCTCTATATAAAGATCAATATCTTCCCCAGACAGCTGAATTCTGAGGTGGCTCCAGTTAAAATGCACACAATATTTTCCTTGATATTCCACTGCAGAAGGCAAATTCTGTTATTTTCTAGGAAGACTATTCCAAGACACTAGGACACCTTCCAAAGGAAACCTTCCTAACATTAGCAAATTGCTCTGTGGCCATTTAGCTCACTGGAATTAACCTGGGATATGAAGATACTTCCACCTCTTCATTCACCCACAAGAATGCCACATACCAAAGAAGAAAGCTACAAGGTCACCTGGGGTGTAATTAGTTATTTATTATTATTTTTTTAAAACTGGGCTTATTTAAACAGCAATATTTCCAAATAGCAGAACATCAGCTACCACAACCTGCATTATTTTTCTAAACTTACTTTAAAATTCATCCAATTACTTACTAGACAGAACTGTGGGTTCCAAGCTTTGTCGTTGTTGACAGTCTGCAGAGAGATGAGTAGCAGAGTAGTCCTGGACCTTTTCCTTGTTTCTAGCTGATAATTCATAAATAAAGTTAAAATAATACTCTTTTCCTATCAAGACTTTTCCATAGAGATGATTACTGTAGTGTTTGCAAACTACAGAAAGTAGTAGAGGGTCCACATGACCATGAATAGGAGGAGATAAGCATAATGAGACAATTTTCCCTTTAAATTAAGATGCACATTATGGAAAAAGTTGGGGGNTCCTGCCTTACCAAAGAATATGTTCTTTCTTTTGATGCAAGGAGCCCACAGCAACAGAGACCATTAGATGGACTAAACCATTTGTTGCACATGACCACTTCATGACACTTGAGTTCCAGTTTATTACAAGGGATGCCTTGCGTGACTTTAACAAGCAGAAAGGTATCACAATATCGCTTGTGTACTGGAGCAGCAGGCGAGAAAGTGGCTCCTCCAGCTGCGTCCCACACAGAGCAACAAGTCATGGGGCTGCCTTCTGGAAGCATGAGCCCCTCTTCAAAAAAAAGAGCACTGAAAGCCTAGAAGAGGCATGGTTTACTGATAGGATGCCCTTTTCTACAGACTTTAGCATAAACCCCCAATCTGGTTGTAAAGGAGCAGAATAATAGTGCCCATTGTGTCCCTGACATTTCTCTCGGAGGGGGTGGCTTTTCGGTAAGCAGTCATGTTTCCTTACTTAGTTCTTCCCCACAACCATGGATTTTTGCAGCCCCTATTTCTCTGCTTCTGAAAAGTAAAAGGTTGAAAGGTTACGTCTGTGGAGTCTAGAAGTGACAGCCAGAGCATGCTGTCAAGGTCCATGGCTATGTAACCACTTCAGGACTATCATAAGACTACTGATAGGGCTGCTAAATTACCAACCATTAACTGATGTGCTCTGATCATTATGTCCTTGTTCAATTCAGTCTTTCAGGCAACAAAGACATACTATTTCTCTCTGGGATGCCTTGCAGGTATCAGTGCTGAGTTTGCTAAGAACATCCATCACATCATTACCTCTGCAACAGCCAAAGCCATGTGAAGTGCCCCCAGAAATCCTCAGGAAGCCATCTGCTTAAGCCTCAGCTGGGACTTGTTTTAAGGAAGTCACATGGTGCTTTTTAAGTGATTATTTCTAGATGGTGCTCAGGGGCAGGGAGGGAGGGCTGGTGACCACAGCTCCTTCTGTGCAAAGGCAGAGATTCAAGCCATTGAATACTGACAGCAGTGATCACAGGACTGGTACTGAAAGGAGCCAAGTTGTGTGGAACCGCTTGCTCTTGGGGAGAAAAGACTTTCTTGGGTGTCTTCATAGCTCATTAGCACAGTTCTCACCACAGTTAGCTCAACCACAGAGTTTCCACTCTAGCCACATCCTCCTAAGCCCAGGAAAATAATCACAGTCCCATTTTACAGAGGACATAGAGGCTGTTTTAACTGTGGAATCCAAGTCTATTAAAAGCTAATGAGAAGATACGCTGTCCAGTGAGTTCACCAAGGTCATAAAAAAACAGTTTCAGCACCAGGACCGCAGCATGGCAGCTTCCAGGTCCTAATCTGTGCTCAGGCTGTTGGGTATCATGAAGACTTTCCTACTTTTAACTCCTGCTAGGTCAACGCCGGGCAGCAGAACATACATTGACATCGCTCAAGTTGAGGCTCACGCACAACAAAATAGAGAACAAGGGCATCATTCATGGATGCCAGCATTAGAACGTGACTGTAAAGAAAGCTGTTTCAAATAATAACCAAGGAGTTAGAAAAAGCATGTCTAACCACATGTCTGTTAAGGAGAATATTACACAGCATTTATCAGCTCAGACAGGAGCCCACTTCATAAAACTGGTTTCCATGTAGGGTTTTTAAGGATATGGCAACTGATAGAGTGAATATAGACATTATTTTACACTAGGAGGATTTCCATCTATCACTAAGCTGTAATTTTAATTGACGTTAAAGCAAGAAGAACCACAAGAATAGAGTGAGTTCCCATTTCTCACAGCCCCTCTATCTCGCTTATAGCTACTTAGGGCTCATATACCACCAGTTTAGAAACATGCATAATTGCTTATGGTCAACATCGTACCATTGCCAGATCACACATTAAACAGATAACCACTATTATTATAAGAGCAACTTCCTTGACCTCATATTTTGGTCTGGCTCCGAATTCCTGTACTTTACCAGTTTGGTTTGTTGTATTATGCCAGCCTTCTGCCTCTACATGTCATTTTCTACTCCTGTAAGTGACCGGTGCAATAGAGAGCTTACTATAAAAATGCATATTTGAGCACATGAATAGAATAAATTCAAGAAATATGATCACAGTTGCTCCTGCAATGTTTTTATAAACACAGAGTCTCTGCTTTTTTATTATAGTTAAGGTACAGTGTGTTATTTGGCAGAGGAATCTGACTTGAAAATGTAAAAGGTTCAGGCAACCACACATTTGGAAGTAGAAATCTTTCCTTAAAACATGGCTTTGGTTTTTAAACATAGCAAAATTTCTGGAAACTTCAGTTTCTCAGAGTCTGCCAAAATTCCAGTCACATGTAACATATTCTTGGGGCTTACATATAATGTTTCAAGTAATAAACAACATCTTGTTTAGAGGAGGATGGAGAAAAAAAGGGGAAAAGCACTCATTAGGAGTCAAAGCTCTATATCAGTAGTGAAAATAAAGCATGTTTCCTGCAATGAAACCTCTAGAATAACAGTTATAATATATTGATAAGAGATTCAGGTGCTCTTCACACCTCTAACAATTGCAGTTAAAATTGTAGGTTAAATTCTTGCAGCGATTAGATAAATTGCATTAGAAAAGAAAGAAAATTTCACACTCGTTGAAGCACATTCAGGATTTCAGCAACAGAAAGAAAACTTCTGTTTAATTCTTTAACAAACTAAGTTACATATCATATGTAGCTATATGTCATCAGTAGCCTTTCAGTGCTCTCTAGATAGCTCTTTTTACATTCACTTTTTTATTCAGGAACAAGACTGTATTTAAAAAAAAAAATGAAAAAGGTTGTTTCCATACGAAGGCTTGTCATGCAGAATATTCACAGCTTAAATATATGCACAGTCATCTCTACTAGTCAGACACCATTTCAGTCCGCTCATCAGAATGCACATTAACAAAATGATATCGAGATACAGAAATAGCACACCACAGCCAGACTCGAAGCACAGACCGTAATACCTACCTCACTGGGATCTTGTAAGGTTTAATTAATTAATGCTCATGAAGCACTATGAGCTCCTCAGATCATCACTTCAATTCATTATCACCCCCCATTTGTTTTGTGTCCCACTTTCCCCCTTAATTCAGCAGTGAATTTCTTTGGGAAAGTGTTGAATTTATATAGTAATGAACAGATGAAAGCAGTTGGAGTGATTTGGCTTTGCTGCATTTGCAGGAGTATAAGAGGGAGCAGGAAACCTTCTTAGGAAGCTCTCCTAAGTGAAAGGAGGTTGTGGAGAAGTGGGTGTTGGCCTCTTCTCCCAAGTAAATAATGACAACACTAGAAGAAATGGTAAGAAGTTACAGCAGGTGATGTTTAGATTAGATGTTAAGAATTACTTTACTGAGAGGGTGGTCAGGTACTGGAACAGACTGCTCAAGGAGGTGGTGGGGGCACCATCCCTGGAAGTATTCAAAAAACATGTAGACATGGAACTTCATGGCATACTCTAGTGCCCAAGATTATTGGGCTGGGTGACTTGTTTTGTAGGGGGTTTTGGTGGGGTTTTCTTTGTGTGTGCTTATGGTTGGATACAAACTCAAAGGTTTCTTTCAACCATAAAGATTCTGTGAAATCAGGTCTAAGGAGAGCATGGAGCTTCATGCAATGTTTTTCTCAAGAAGACCCCACTGACCAAAAGTGTGTCAAAATACAATCAAAAAAAACCCCAAAATCATAACAGAAAAAAGTTGAAAGCAAGATTGTAACATTAAAGGATTTGGTATTAGTCTAGGAAACCTCCTTGCTCGCATTTATGTTAATTAAAGATGGGCTTGAGCTTTAAAGCTCAGAGGAGGTATGGATGCAGGCATGTGGTTCTTGCCTCATCTCTAATAATTATTAGATACATTGGATGGAAATAGTTGGAAAGAAAATCAATAAGAGAATGAATCAAGAAAATTAATGGCAGATTCAAATACTTACATGTATAGGATTTCACTCAAGGGCTAGACAAGATAAAATTAGTAGTCTGTATTAAAACAAAACAAAATACAGTTTGATCAAACTTCCATTCAGTTGAATCTTCTTTAAAGACTTTACATTTTGGCATGAAATAATTTGGGTTACAGAACTGAACAGAGAAGAAAGGAAAGATTAGCTAGTCAAACTCCAAGGTTGCTATAGACTTTTAAAGAAGAAACCAGATTAAGACAACAAAATTACTGGTAGAAGAAAAGCTGATAAAGAAGACTAGAATTTGATAATGGAGGAATTTAATTATTCAGGTATTGATTGGTATGATAACTATGTGGAAGCTAACAAAGTTTGTTTGTAGTGGCAATGCTATTAGTCCACTGAGCAACCAGTAGCTATTCTGAGCCCCATACTTGGAGATAGGCATGTATATGTTTATAAAATTAATTTTAATTATAAAATTTAACTTTAATTACATTTGATTTCAATATAACTTTTAAAGTTAATGATAGGGAGTTCAAACCTCACTATCCTAAAGATCTTCATAGATTTAAGGGGTAAATCAATAGAAAACATTCTTATCAAGAAAAGCTTGGGAGATTCACAAAGTGAATAGACTCAGGTCAAAAGAACAATTAAGAAAACCCAAATATTCTCTTATTATTCACTCGAAGAGGAAAAGCTTACTAACAGTAAAAGAATTGACATGGCCAGTGGTGGGGGGAAATGTGCCAATAACACACAACAGTGGCAATCTGATAGCAGTGAACCAGGGGAAAGCAAATATTCTTTAATGGGAGAGGTTTTGCAGTTATTCTGGTTAAAGAGTTCTTCTGACTAGACTTCAAAGATGGGACCCCATCTTTCAGGACTTACAAATATAGTTTCTCATGTAGATATTTTTGTTTCTGACATACCAAACCAAGGGCTTAGCAGTTTATAAATGGAGTCAACCTCATGCGATCCCATGACCAGAAGACTGATCTCCAGTTCCATATGTTACATTGATGATATTACACTGGTTAGATATATACCTGGGAGGAGATACTTAAAAATCCAGTTCTCCCCCAAGGTAGAAGAGCTCCAGCAAGAGGAGTGGGCAGCAACCACCAAAGCTGCTTGAAATTGGGGTCTTCATGGTTTAGGTCTCCTTCAGATCAATGTTAAAATTGACTTGGTTTTCCCACAGGCTCAGGACACACTTTCATCACCAACTTATGTGAAAGGAAGCACCAGCAGCTGATAATGATATTTGTACAACTTCTGCAAACTTCCACTCTGCCATTGAAAGAAAGGTGTCTAATTCTGGTTGGGGTGGAGTTTAGGGACCCTCATGGGGTTTGGCATGTACCCAGGATGCTGAGTAATGCATGAAGAACATGTGGTGTCCCCAAAAACCTTCCTGGCTTAAGTGAATGTCGTTTTCCCTTGGTTTGTACAAAAAGCTCAGCTCTCTTGAATCCAATTGCCATCTCATGTTTCTGCCAGAGGTGAGAAAGAGGCGGTCTCACATTAGTCAAAAGCTTTCTCATTGATTAAGAAAAGACAACTTGTTTTCATGAAAACTAATCTTCTTTCAGGGAAAAGTACCGTTTTTCAAAACAAAACATACTTGGAAAAAAATAAGATTTTTCTTTTCCCTGAAAAAAATGTTTCTGCTTGGAACCATAACTACAATGCTCCACTGCTTGTCCCTCACCATGATTTATACTCTAGATTATAGTTCATGCAGAGTATCATTGCACTTCAGCAGGGAGCCCTGCTTATGGAGGACTGTGGCACCCAAACCACAGCACCCATTAAACAGGTCCATTAAGAACCAGATTATACAAATCCCTTTTGTTTTCGTCTTAAATTTTTCATTTTATTTCAATTCAAAGGGAGGGAGTCTTTCCTGTACGAAACGTGAACTTTCCAATATGACAATCAAACTAAGCATGAATGTGATATTAATCACTTACTGTACTTACCAGAGATTGCCAGGTTCATCATTGTAATAAAGATCCACAGATGTGAACAGAAAGCTGGGAAGGATAGAAAACATCCTAAAACAGTCAAACAATGGAAAAATAAAGCACAAGAAATTACTAATCTGAAACAAAATATTATATAACTCGTATAATTTAATAAAACATTACGGATTATTTTTGCAGCAGCAAATGAAAATACACTACTTGAGCCAAAGAAATCCATAAGAAATCTGGATAGAGATCTGTAATAAATCAGAAATGTTAAGAAGCATCTCAACAGTCTTTTTGATCTCTTGGCACTGAAGTAACGCAAGTGCAGTGCATAAGAGTTAACTCCTCAGCTCACATAAATCAAGTTAACACCATTTAAGTTAGCAAAATGTATTCAAAGTCAAATTCATTTACTCCAGCCAAAGATCTGTCCCTAGCTCTATCCTTCGCATTTTATACCGCATTAACTATTTTAACATATTCAGCTTTAAAGCCCAATATATTTCAATACAGTCTCCATTGCATATACACACTTTTGTGTACACATGCATATGCAGAGGAATACATGCATATAAAATATTTTTTCCAAATCATAATATAAACAAATTAACATAACACGATTCATAGTTATGAAAAATAGAATAGGAACAGTTTTACAGGATTTAGTGAGGAAGCACACTGAAAATCCTAATTTGAGTAGAGTCAACCAAGGTGGATTTATGAGCAGGAAATCTCGCTCAAAAAATTTGTTGGAATTCTTCAAAGATATCTCTGCCAAGGTAGACAAGAAAAATGCTACGGATGGTATACAATATGCCTAGACTTTCAAAAGAGTCTTTGATAAGATCCTACACTGAAGATTACCAGCAAGGTACAGAGCCACTGCATAAACGATAACAAACTTTAATGAACTGATAACGGTCTGAAAACAGCATTCACCGAACGACTTAGAGATTGGCAGTCAATACCGGATAGTGCTTCGGTCAGGTTAGGAGCTTGTCTCGTCTCTAATCTATGTAAAAGAATTAAATCAGAATATCAAAGGTAACGTATCAAAATGAGCCGGGGGCATAAAAGTGAACAGGGGCCCTCACAACGATTGTCTAACACCGGTTATAAATGCGAGATCCAGATCACCGGGAAATGCATCAGCACCGCTGGAGCAGGGAGCTGATAGAGCAAAGTTAAACGGGTTTTCTTTCTGATGCAGTGGAAAACATGCCACACTTGGGCCAAGGAATGGAAAGGGACGGTGGAGGGTGCTACGTGAGGGGGAGAGGGAAATACAGGCCCTGCTTGGAGAGAAGGGAAGAACTCAGGGAGGAACTGGAATTCTGGGAGAAGGGAATGAATAGACAAAGAGGATGCTTTGAGCTTTTTAATTTTAGGAGACTAAAAAATTTTCTGAATTTAAACAAAAAATGTGCAACATTTTTTTCTATCCCAATTTAACAGATAAGTGTCTGGGTAAGACCTTTCATCCTAGGGATGGTTACCTTCCGCTTTCACTCTAAGGGCTCTTGGTTATCCAAAGCTCACCCTGTTTCCCTTAAACAAGCCCCATGTATTGCTGAAGCACTGCCAGCCTCCTTATGCCTCAAGGGTGACAGACCTGTCCAGAACAGCTCCATGTAACCAGCAGACCAGGGAACAGAGCAAAAACCTTGGTGATCGTTTCTGTGCTGCCATGGCTCAAGTCTGTGTTGGAGGACCTTGACAGTCCTCCTGCTGCTTTTTTGGAAACATAGAATGGTTAGAGTTGGAAGGCATCTTAAAGATCATCGAGTTCCAACCCTCCTACCATGGGCAGGGACACTTTCCACTAGACCAGGTTGTTCAAAGCCCCATCCAGCCTGGCCTTGGATGGGGCTTTTGGAAGCACCAGTGAGATTATGGCTCCTAAATCCCATTTACGAGAGCATCTCCTCACAGAGAAACAGGATTTGAGTTCACTGTCAGTATTTTCCTTGCAACTGAGGCTGGATCTCCTAGAACTTTGAGAGGTTTTAGGGACCTGGAGAACAGTGAAGATTGTAGCCAGTTCCTGTGGGATTTTTGATATTTCCCAGGGACCAGGTCCATGAAAAGAAGATGGCAAGGAGGCAAAGAAAGCAAGAACAGGACTCTGAAGTCCAATGGTTAGGCCCTTCACCTGGTAGAAGGATATGTCCTCCAATAAATTTTGATGAAAAAAATAAAATTATATTTAAAAAATTGCTAAACTGAGCTGAATGGATCCACTCCAGCATCTGAGATTATTTTTAAAAAGACTTTTTAGTTAAATAAATAATAAACATTTTGAGCCTGATGGTAACTACACAGAATTTCATCAGGCACTTAAATAAACATAGCATTAGTTAGGAATGAGCTCTGCTCACCGTTGTGGTGGCCACTACACTAACTTGAACTTTTGCAAAACAATATCTTTAGTCAAGAAATAAAAAATAAAAAAAAGTTGAATTTTTAGGTCCTCTTTGTATCACCAACTCCCTGGTGAGGTTGGGTCTAATCCTCCAAATTTAAATGCAAAATTTTTTGAGATTTTTACAGGGTTTTCTTAATCAATGTAGACCCTGGACGTAAACATGAAATGTTCTGTGCCTCTAAGATACTCTATACTGATTTTTATGTTTTTTTTCCACCAGCTACATGCCTGTGTTTTCTTCTTTCTCATAACTGTTTCTTCACCTGCCCGAAACCAAGAGATTTCTTATGTTTCTTTCTGTTTCCAAGTTTCTCAAAGTTCCCTGTCCACCCAGCACTGCCATCTTAGTTCCTGAATAAAACCTCCGTGTTTCTCAACAGGCTGCAGAATTTCTTCCCCAATCTTTGCTAGCACTGCTTCTTTTTTTACAGGGGAAAATCTTTAAAAAACAAAAACCCGAAAGCCAACAACCCCCCCAAAAAAATTCTATTCATCAGAAAAGCAAATTGTTTCCCTAGACAAGAGAGCATAGTTAGGTATCAGAAATAACTGTAAATGTATTGGTCTTCTGGGATTCCAAAGCACTTAAACAACAATTTTAGAGTCTTTTCTCGTCTTGCATCACAGTGATCTACTTTGCCTGCTTCCCACTTTATACTTCACTCAGAGTATTTTTGTTTCAGCCTCCTATTGGTCTTTGAAATTTCAAAATCACACAGGTTTATTTGCGACTTGTGTTTCTTTCCCCATGTCCGTGTTCAGATCTCTAATGACATTCTCTTTTGAGTTGCCTCAGAGGAAGGGAAAAACCCAGGTCTTTTAAAATGTCGGCATTCTGAGGAAGCATCTGTATGCTAATTCACTCTCAACTTTGCTAGCAGAAGATTTAAAGGGAGATAGTTTTTAATAAATGAAGACCAGCGAGCAGTTAGAAATCTTTGTAACGTTACTGATTTCTTGGGAGCTTTTTTCCTGCCATCAGCCTTCAAAGCTGTTTCTTGACTTTAGGAGATCATTATAAGTTAATATTCTACTACTAAAAGTCCCGCTCCACCTTAAAAAATTGTACTGAATCTGTCAAACATCAATTTTGAATCAATGCCAATTCAGTATAAATAAAGTGTGATATGGACACTCCAGCAAAGGGTAGTCTGCAAATCAAAAGAACTGTTATCGCACAGGGAACGTGATAAATTTTCTCCAATCATTCCAATTTTGATCACCTTTTCCAGAGAAGAACTTTAGTGACTCAAATAGGAATAAGATATGAAGCAACCGTTGGTCCCGGCTGTTAAAGATGCTTGATAGAAATGAAGGCTGAGCCTAATCCTTTCTAAAAAAGACCTAAACATTAACAGTTCCATAATTAGGATGAAAACTGAAGTGGTGGTTGTATCTGCTGAGTTTAAAAGAAAAAAAAAATAAAAAAGATTATGCCAATTAAAACTGAAAGGACTAAGAATAAACAGTAAATTCACACAGAGATATCCTTTTCACAGCATAATAAAACCATCGAGTGAACCCAAGTATTAACGAAGAGAAGAGATAACCGGACATGTTTACATAGAGAGACAGGGCTGGAGAATATATCGACAACATGGGGAGGTGTGTTGTAATAAACTTGAAGGGGGACAGGCTTGTTGGGCCAAGTGTCCCTTCCCCGTCCAGGAATTCCTCATGTCCTCATTACCCTTTCACCTCTGGACAGCTGCAATATTAAAACCTGGCTCACGTCTTAAGGAAATTGAGTTTAGTGTCCTTAATTTAGTCCCCAGTCCACATATATCCATATCACAAAACAATCATGCAATTTGGCTCAACGGACAGTGTCTGCTCAGGAAAGAGGCCCATCCTGGAATGGCAGGGCTGTTGCAAGGCAAGTTTAAGACCTCTATAAAGCAAACATAGCCTGGGTAATGCATGAATGGCACGTTCACACTTGAGAGAAACCACCTCCTTTTCATTCTTTTGGGTTTTTTCTGGTATCCTTTGTACGTAGCATTTTAACTACCAAAGCAGCCAACGTGCTCCTATATCGTGATAGCAACCAAGTTGGACGAGAGTGAACGTGACCTCTTGGGTTTCTCCTTCTTTCTTCACATCTCAATGGAGGGTAACCTCAACAAGGGACAAGTTTTGAGCCCGATTCAGTAGGACTTGCTCCTCTCCAAAGTGTAGATGAGACCTGCAGGTGATGAGCAGAGAAAATAGTAGAGACACGTATTGGTCCCGGGATTTGATATGCAGCGCTCCAAATGCAAAGTCAACTGCTCAATAATCTGGAGTCAGGAAGGGGCAGAGCAGTTGTGGTGGTGGGGAAAAAAAAAAAAAAAACATAGAATGTGAAGGGGATAAAAATTAATCATCAAAAAGGTTTTATATTTTACGTTAGTAAATCATTTTAACTAATTGATTACATCATTTCTCCAGCCAGGCTTCCGATTTGAAATCTTGAGGAATTGGTGGGCAGGGTTGAAAAAGGCGCTTCTTCTCTTCCCGTGGAAAACATCTACATTGCATGTTTTCCAACATTGCGATTTTTTTCCTCCATATCTTTCTTCAAGAATATTTTTTATGCTTTTGTGATGATTTTCTTCTGATCCTTTTGCTTGCCAATGTAAGAAGCATAAAAGAGTATGCAGAGGCTTGAAGAGTATTAGTAGAAATGTCAATGTACTGAGTGCATTTTGGGGTGGAAAGAAGGGTGTAAGACGGAGGATAAGTCTGTCAGCACGAGGCAGAGGAGACTGATTTGTAAATAACAAAATTGTAGGATTTATTCTTTTTGATGCACTGCACTTTTATTAAAAGAAAATCCCCTGGAAACCTCTGTAAATGGCATGAAACATATAATTAGACTTAGCTTTTCTCACTCTCTGCTTATTTAAATGCTCAGTAACTTCGGCGGCGATTCAGTAACAACTGATTTTATAGAAACATCTGACAATGAGAACAAATATTTGCAGTGTTTTCAGTCTCTGCTCTGTATTTCTCCCTGCTCACCATGAAGCCCGAGGGAGAGCTCGCCTTCCCTCTGTGTAGCTCAGCGCTACTTTCTCCACTGCTCCCACCTCTAACCACGACTGCTTTCCAACACCAAATATCACATGTGTCTTTTCACACCATAGAATAGAATTTGGGTTGGAAGGGACTTTTAAAGGTCATCTAGTACACCCCCCCTGCACTGAGCAGGGACGTCTTCAGTTGGATTAAGATGCTCAGAGCCCCATCCAACCTGACTTTTATTCATAACCTTGGTTTTTACCTCCAAAATGCTGCCCACCATAATCCAGACACAGACCCCACTGATAGCTGCTGTCCTCCCGAAACTGAGTCCCACTAGCAAGGCAGGCTTTGGCATAAGCAAATACACCACTGCCAGGCACAGCTGGTGGATAAGTGGTGGCACAGGAGCTGACTCACACAGGCACAGGCACTCTTCTGCCCCAAGAGCAGATATCCAAGACTGTGCCGTAGTTGGGTTTGTTTTCTTTCACCTGGGCTCCACCACTTCTACCCTTTCCCTTCTTGATAGGGAAAAAGATCCTGCAAGTGGAGAGCCATTCCAGCACTCATTAATATAAATGAGCCTTAAAGTCATCCAGGGTTGACTTTGCTCTCCTAAACTTCCCCACCAGCTCCCACAGCCATGAAATCAACCTACGTAGCAAACCCTGGGTCTTCTCACTCGTTTTGTTTTCATCCGTTTGGGTAGCAATGTTCAGCTCAGTTTATACTCCTGCAAAAGCAAGTGCTAGGTAGAAGAGTGCCACCAGGATGATTACCACCAAGTTCAACCTCTCCGCTCAGGACCAGTCACTCCAGCATTGAGTGCAGTGGTTGTAATGTCCGATTCCTTGTCCCCTCTTGTCTTGATGTCTTCTGGAGAGCATGGTGGGCCCATTCGCACCTCTGCTGGCTTCAGTGGCATCTGCTGCCCATGCCAAGTGGAAAATTAAAGGGTACATAATGAATACCACTCTTCTAGTGTGGATTTATTTGTGGGGACAAGGCTGAGACAAATTATGGCACAGGAGAGAGGGACCCAGAGTTACAATCCTTGACTCCAAGGAGCCAAGGACATTCATACTCACAGCAACCTAATCCAGGCTACCAAAATTATTTTGGAGACCATTCTTCCCTAGCCCGGAATTTGGGAAATCTCATCCTTTCATAACCTCCTTGTGGGAGGCACATTGGCAGGTGGATGCACTGGGTGCACCCCAAACAATATTGCCATATTCTGCCTCATGCATTTTTGCACCCATTTCCAAGCTGTCAGAACAAGGCAAAAGAATACAGTCAATATAGTCACTTCTGAATTTGAAAAAAAAAAAAAAGAAAAAAATATAAAAATAACCATTTTTAGAGGGTTTCAGGTTGAAGGTTGCTTGTCAGAATCCAAGAAGAGAGCAGCAGTTGTTCTGACACTGCGCTTTTCACATCCTTGTCAGAGATTTGAAGCAGGATAGCTGATGTGTGTTAAAAAAGGCTGGTGAGGTTTAAAATAGTCTAGATGCTGCCTGAAGCAAGTTTTAAGCCATGTAGTAAGAAGCATTGGTAGGAGTGTACATGCACCTAACACCATCCGTGTGGGGAAACGACTTCTTCAAACGCTGGTACCTTGAACGTGACACAGACCTGGAAGACCACAGAGCCCAGAGAGGCATCAGGAAATTTCTCAATAAATATTTTAAATACAGAAATTGGGGAGGGAGGGAGAACCTGGAGAAAACTTGCATGGCAAGGGGAAAAAAAACAGAAAAAGAAAAAAGCTCTCTCCCATTTTTGACAGCTCTAATAACCCAGAGTCTAAGATTTGGGCTTGGAAAGGGGCCAGTTGGCCATGCCTCCATCCACAGACGAGCTGGAGATGATGCTGATAGGCAGAGGGAAGCAAACAGAAGAACTGGCAAGTCCGATGCCACCCCTGACAGAGGGGACGTCTGCCAGTTCATGGTGGTGAAATCTGCAGTTTAGGTGTGCAACAGTCACTGGGACGTGTCCCTCTGCTTCTTCTGGGGTCTGTTACCATCAGCAGCCACTCGCAGAATGGCAGCAATTTTCCAGATATTGGGCAATTCTGTAAAAACGGAATTTCTTTGAAAACTGTGCTGCGATATCTAACTGTTTCGAATCATTCGGGCTTTTCTAAATATCTTTGTCACCCCTGTGTTTCTGTTGATTGTAAAATATACAGAATAATCTCCTGAAGTTGCAGAGGGAAGAAAGTGTTCTCTGCAGTGATAAGAATTAGTTGGGGCAATCTATTGATGCTAAATTTTTTCAGATGGTCACCAAAATATCAGCTCTGCACCAAGATTCCCTGTCAGTACCTTCACCTCTGTTAGCTTAATTAGTAACCAGGGGTGGAAATAATGAGGCACTAAGAAAACCAGGGAAAAGTGATTTGACCTAGTCCCAGATAGGTAGAACAAGGGCTGTTCTGAAATTATATCATTTATATTCACCTTTCAGCCTGGTTAAAATGAAATAAAACACACACACTCAAAAAACAATCTCCATTTTCCAGGGTAACAGCTCCACCACGAAGTTCTCCATCAGCCTCAAAAAGGCATAGTGACATCTGAGGGGCTTTGGCTGATGTTCTCAGTGCTGGACGTTGTCACCTGGGCTCCCCTGCTCTTCCTTCTGCCCACAACCAGGGGTGATCCCCCAATCCCAAAAGGCATCACTTTACAGAGAAGCATGGGTCATTTGCTCTCTCTTCTGCTTTCAAAACCAAAAAAAAAAAAAGAAAAAGCAGAGCTTTAACTCCAGTTCCCACCTGGTCCCTTTGCAGAGAACTTGCTGCCGTGGCCACCACCCTGATGGCCAAAGCCATGGCAGGTCCAGGCTCAGAGCTCAGCCCTCCACGCTGCAAGAGTTGCTCAAGTTTACCGCTATTACAAATTCAACCCCCAACCGAGGAGGGGAAAAAAAGAAAGGAGGGGGGGGAAATCTGTTATCACTGAGCATATGCAACTGCTAAACATCCTATTCAATATAACTTCAGCCTGTTCTGAGAACTACATTTCACAGTTTCTTTATACAGTATCTGTCTGTCAGATATTGCCCGCTAGATTACCATAGTCTATATAATATAATTCCACCATAAAAAGAAAAAAAAAAAAAAAAACAACCCAAAAAGTGTCTTTTAAATGCCCAGTATCTACTGGGTAGTATATTTTTTACTACTTAGTGTGAAAAAAAAAAATAAAATTAAAAGTTTTTTATTTAACTTTTGCTTTTTATGCATACTGCCTTCACTACGTAAACTGCACTCAGCAGGTTTAAACACTGCCTTGTATTTGGGTCTCCAGTTTGGTGTAATCCCTCATAATCTGCCAGCCAGGAAGGGTTCTGCATCCAGTTAAGGTATTACTAGAGCATCCATTGTCCTGGTTCCTTGGTATGACTACAAGGAGCCAGCAACTTATGGTCAGAATATTTGGGCCCCCTCTACATTCAAAGAAATATTCTTAAAATCCTTCATTTTTTAGTAAACCAAATTCCAACCCAGATTAAGTGAAGGCGTCTCCTTGGGCATTGGGCAGTGGGACTATCGTAGTAATTAACCAGTGGTGGGAGGTGGTGGAGCAGTGGCTGGTCCTTTAATTGCTTTATTTATGTAAATCCAGGGGGTTTTTTTATACTTTTCTGGTTATGGTTTTGTCCAGCTGTCCCTTCCTCCTTTCTCTTCCCCCTGCGGCTGGGCTGGGCTCCTACCAACCCAACGCCGAGCTGGGTTGCACAACCAGCACCATTACTTGCACCTATTTGCTGACCAACTTCTAACCGACCTGCAACCTCTCTCGTTGTCTTATCACCACCAGCTACAAGAGAGGGGGAGGGTCTCCAGGACCAGGATTTAGGTGTATTAAAATATCACAGGAACATCCCCCGGGAGACCACAGTAAAAAAAAAAAAAAA
>VXBW01001548.1:1520100-1562600 GCA_013400375.1 Thinocorus orbignyianus
TCCGGGCTTTTTTTCTTTGACTAAAACCTGTTTACTCGCCCTCTTTGTTTTTTGACGTTAAACGAGTTCCCATCTCCTACTCCTGCGGATCTCTAAGAAATAGATAAACCATTATATTTCCCCCTTTCCCCCCTTTTCCCCCCCTCCCAACTCGTATTTTAAAGCAGCTATCCTGACAGCGGTACTATTATTGCACTTTATGTTTTAGTGGATGTTTGCTGTTGCTAGTTACAGCAACACTTATCATAAGACAGCAAGAAAAGAGTAGTCCCTGGTAATTAAAGTAATGAAATATTCATTTACTCTACCTTTTCAGTAGTCTCACAAATTAGGCTGCTACATTTAATGCCTGCACTGCCTCTGTTTTTATTATAATGGCAGCTTTCGCATCTGCAATTAGGACTAATTCTGACAGTTACAATTTCTGAGGGATGGTAAACAGTGAACGAGATGTGCAGCAGTGGTATTACACGTGAAAAGCCCTTGTCTCTTTAACCTTGTTGTTTTTTTTTCTCGCAGAGGTTACCTTTTCCCGATGGTGCAAAATCGACTTGACATAACTGTTCATCAGTTTCAGGGTTTTCCCTGGAGGTATTTGCATCAAATCAGCCCAGTCAAGCTTCAAGTTGAAATTGGCAGGCCAGAAACTGACAGGGTAGGGACTGGGAAAGAGACAGCTAAAGTGCAGGCAGCGAGCTGACAGCAGCGGCGGGCAGGCAGGGGGAGAGAGTTCAACACCCGGGGCTGCCTTGTCCTGTCCCCCCTTCCCTGGCTCCCCCAGGACCCCTCCGATCTCTCCTGGTCACCCCTTGGACCTTCCCCATCCTCCCCACCACGGTAGTGGGGTGAGCATTGGGATGTCCACCCCGCTGGTCCCCAAAGGATAGCAGCTTGGGAAGGAGGAGGGGGTGTAAAAAAAAAATCAAAAAGTAAAAACAAAAAACCATAAAGGGGGAGGAAAAAAAAGGTGTTGTAAAACAAAGAGAGAAGTTGGCGTCGCTAACAAGCTTCTTTCGCTGCAATGCTTTGCGGAGCAGCGTCGCGTCTCTGCTCTCCGACTGTTAAGAGAAGTGACGGGGAATGAAAACATATTTTGATCAGCTTAAAAAAAGAACACCCCCCCAAAAAAAAAACCTACCCAAAAACCCACCCGACCCCACAACCAACCCAGAGAGACGTTCATCCGCAAAGATAATTGCATCAGAATCCAACCAAACATTCCCTCAAATATGTTATTTCATTTCTCCTCTGCCACGGGATGGGGTGGGGAAGGGGGAGCTCCAAGTAGGACGATGTCAAAATGCATTTTTAGGAGAGCATTGGCCAAGCAGAGATCGTTCCCTGGGATGCTTTCCCCCTCACCCCCAACCCTACCTCGACATAATTTCACTTCTTGGAAAATAATCCCAGATTTTATGGAAAGGGAGCGAGGAACAGGCAACACCATCAGACTCAAAGGTGAAAAAGAGCAACACTGTGATACCCTCCTGGGGAAGAGCACTGAATATATACATATATATATTTATATATATATAATTTTTTTCCCTGAATATCTATATGTAGCCTTTAGCAGACGATTGAAAAATCCCTTCTCACTTTTCCCTACCAGACTTGGGCTAAAGTAAGCCTTGCTTTCAAACAGTTTTTCAGCTGTGTGTGTGTGACAGGCATTGGCTGATCTGCTGATGCCCATTCGACAGGCACTGTTGAGCTAAAGTGGTGTGACGGCACAGTTTTGTTAAGCTGTGAACAAAGGGCTGGAGATGCCTCGCTGGCATCATCCATGTGCATATTGGCCTTGTCACAGTTTTGCTTGATTTAATGCTCTGTTTATTCCTAGATATTAGAACTTAAAGTCCAAACAATATGTTTTCCTATACTGCACGCAAACTTTATTTTAAAAGCTCCGTCTCCCGAGGGCTGCAGATCCGTTTGTCTGTCCAATATCCATGCAGCAAACATTTAAAACGTAGCTCCTAGGGAAAAAAAAATAATAAAATAAATAAAAGAGGTGGCCGCCGTAGCCTCTTAACCGTTATCCAGTTCAAAAATAGGATTTCAGTTTAAAAAGGGGAAAGAAAAAAAAAAAAGTCTTATAAGGGTAAAAGATTTATTTCTTCTTTGATCATTTTGTGGAGAGTTGTTATTTATTTCAACAGTGGATTTTCCTCTAAGCTCCTCAGGAGAGGTTACCCCGTGTGCAGGCAGGGCAGGCAGGATGGACTTTTCAAGTGCCATCTCATCCCAGCGGTGTGGCGGTGATAAAAGCAGGGCTCTGCAAATACCTGTAAGCGCAGTCGGCCGACTGTTGGCAGGCAGAAATGGAGCAAGCTGGGTTCCAGCAGGTTAGTGGAAGGGAGAGGGGAAACTGGATGAAGCTCTTGGAAAAGAGCACATGTACGTGTTCGTTAGGTGGCCACAACTTTGCATCTCGGGAGTTCATCCAGAGAAAACGTGAGCATATGGAGCTATATTTAGATTCTGGTTCTTTTCTTTCTGAGATGCCGTAGCCTTTATCCGTAGAAAGTTGGGATTTTCTTTCTTTTCTTTTTTTTTTCTCTCTTCTTTTGGTTTTCTTTCTTTTTGGTTTTCGTCGCCTTTTTAAACTCTGCTTCAGGTTTGCTGCAAGTGTTTGCTAAGAGATTAGTTCGCCAGCTTCCATGGTGGAGGTAGCCCTGGGAAGCGGCTGGTCGCTGGGAGGAATGCTCGGTAGGTCAGGGCGTGAAGATATAAGGAGCTGCCCAACTGGGGCTGGGGATCAGGTATTTTCCTCTTTGTCTCCTATCGGAGACAAAGTGCTCATGGAATGGTTTGTGGTGAGACATCAAACCCCAGCAGGAGCACAGATGTTCCCACTTTTTACAGGCTTACCAATGAACATTTCAGCTTGAAACAAGTTTATGAAACGGAAGAGTTATTTATTTTTCCTTTAGTGGATGCAGCATCTTAGTTTGATTGTGTAAAGATCGTATCTCACCGGCCACTCGGGGTTATTTGGTCCAGGGCAGCGTGCTTTACTCCAGGGGTGGGAGAGAAGGGAAGGAGGGGGGAGGAGGGAGCAGATCAGCGAAATGAAAGTATTCCTTCTCCAAACAGTGCAGCCGAGAGCCTAAATCTGAAATTGAATCTGCTGGGCAGAACCTGTACAATTTTTCTACCTGCCCTTAGCCTGCTTCCTTTCAACGATGACAGTTTTACTAACTGAAATGAATGGGCTTGCTTTCTCCCGGTACCTTTTCTCAGTCCGCGTTTACATCAAGTACTTCAAACAGAGAGCTGGGTGATATATGTAGGGGGACAGCTTGCACAGAAGAAGCTTTAATGGTTAATTTTCGTATAGCTTTATAAATGAAAGGGACTTAAACCTACTAGCAGTATAGATCACAAGACCTTATGTGGTCTATTCTTCTCTAGATGCACAAGAGATTTACGTGCCTAAGTCCCATAAGAGTTAATGGGAGTTACGCATGTAAATCTCTTCCACAGTGAGATAATAGACCCTTTTATGTATGGATAGCTGGATTCTTACTAAAATCACCTACTGAACAGTAGACTTTATGTCCTTCCCTCTTAACAAATATTTATAAAGCCAGCAGGCCAGCAGATGAGACCAGGAACCCCCCAAGATGTCTCCAAACCACAATGACCCCACATGCCCCCGGGGTGGGTGGTAGTACGGGAGCTCTGCCTCGTACCTTGGGTTCCGTGTCCTGCTTTTGGCCCTCTGTGGGTGACATGGCAGGTCTGGTGGCCATGGTGCAGCACACGGGCTGCCGTGGTGCCTCACCTCTTGACAAAGTCCTAGTTGGTGGAGACCTCTCACTCCATGGGTTGCACAGGAGGTTGGGAAGGGGGAGAGCTGTCACCTCTCATCTGGGGAGTCAAGAGGAACACAGGTAACCTCTGGGGTGCACTTCTCCCCACTGTGCCCTATCCCACCTGGACTGGGGGATCCATAGCCTGACACCCAGCAGGACCATCCCTGTGGTGGTGGCATCATCTCCCACAGCCCAGGTGCTGCTAGTGCTGCACATCTGCTCCCTTCCCGCTCCGGCATGACCTCCTTCCCCGAGAAAGCAAGCAAGCTTTGCCTCCGATGGGGATATATATGTATATAAATGTATAGAACTTGGACGATCTGTATCCTGCCAGCCAGGAGTCAGATCGAGATCTTCTCCCCCTGTAACATCTAGCCGGTGCCACGGCACACGCGTGTCAGTAACGATCCTTGGGTTTTGTGAACCGCCGCTCTTTTTGCCATCATTCTTTCTTTCCATCACTCGCCTGCTCCTTCCCGAGAGCGATCTGAGGGAGTTGGGCAAGATCTGAGACTTGCCAGTCCCTCAGCTCCCAGGCCTGGCAAAGCACAATCCATTAAAAAAAAAACCAACACACAACAAACCAACAAAAAAACAACCAACAACCCCAAAAACAAACAACAAAACCAAACCAACCCCCTAAACAACCCCCAAACTTACGCCATGAGACTATCAGGTTAAATCCAAGGGTTTCTACCAGCGGCGGGATGGGAAAAGCCCATTGTTTGTTGATTATCATTATCATCAGCTCCGGCTGATGCAAGGATGCTCCAGGAAAACACACTTCGGTTACAGTTGATTTTATTTTTTTTTATTTTTTTCAGATTCCAAAATGGTGCTGCAGAGTCTGTGCATGCCTAATTATATTTTATGCTAGGCTGTGCAATACAAAATGTATGCTGCAGCAATCAGGGAGTTAACAGTATCAATCAATTTGTAAACAGATGAAGTCACTCATTCCCAAACTGGTTTTCCAAAAACAATTACTAAATTACAATAGAAAAAAATTGTACAGTTACTGTATTTGTGTGCTGTGTTACAATCAACATACCAGGGAAACAAAACAATTTAATGCAGAAAAATCATCATTCATCTACATTATAATTGCTTCTTTTTCACATCTACAGGGCGGTTAATTAAAATTGTGATTAAATGCGGTCGCGCTGCCTAAGATGTCTTGCCCAAAACAGGTGGTACAGAATTTAAAAGTAAAAAAAATGTAATTAGCATTGGAAATTGAGAAATTGCCTGTAAGAATCAGTGTTAATTTCAGTCAGTGAT
This sequence comes from Thinocorus orbignyianus, assembly GCA_013400375.1. Classification (NCBI taxonomy): domain Eukaryota; kingdom Metazoa; phylum Chordata; class Aves; order Ciconiiformes; family Thinocoridae; genus Thinocorus; species Thinocorus orbignyianus. Next base: position 1,525,200 of record VXBW01001548.1, read on the forward strand.
GAGGTAATTTATAAATGAATGCAGTGGAGGCTGTGCAAATGCACAATTGCCTTCCTGCCTATTCTTAGCATTCTCAGCATGCAGGTGAAAATGTTTTCAAAATATTGAGGTAATTTGAAAATCAATCCGTGCGTTTGGTATCTTTTTTTTTCCTTTTTTTTTTTTTTTTAATGTATTTTTTCCTTCCTTTCCCTCCCCTCCCTCCCCACTCCCAGCAAATGCTGCCAGAGATGGCACGATGCGGTAGTTTTGCACTTTTTCTTTTGGAGGGGGGGAATGACATTCCATGCGTCGTGGCAGCAGCTAGAGTTTAACTCCACCAAATGTTGGGCTGAGATCCTTTACAGAGGCCAAAAAACGTGAAGTCCCTGGTAATCCCCACTGCCACCAGCTCCGGTGTGTCTTTAAAGGATGTGGGATCAAAGAATAAAATAAGAAAATCAAATAAAGTAACAGCAACCTGCAGTTGAGTTGAAATAGTGGAGGGGGAGATACCGTGGAATAAAAGATGCTACTATGGCATGGAAATTGTACTGGTTTCTTGTTTAAAATTAGCACAGGGCACTGGAAAAAAAAGCCTCGCTATTCTCGATGCTTTCTGCAAAAAAACTCTCTATTTTTTTTTGTTTAAAACACGCGATTCGCTTCGATTTTCATCCTGCAGCCGTAAAAGAATTGTTAACTAGGTTATGCATACAGAGATTTTCCCTCGGATGAACTTTGTTTATGGGTATTTCGATGCCTTCTCTAAACTTTCAGCTGGCAAATGAGAAATGCTAATTCCTCAGGAAAAAAAAAAAAGAAAAGCAAAAAATTAAAAAGAAAAAAATACGACCTGCAGATACAAAAAGCTGGAGGCAAACCTGACAACAAACAGATATTAGAGATTTAAAATCTTCTTGACAGTCAGGAAAAAAAAAAGAAGAAGAAAAAAATGACGAAAAATCCAAGGCACACGTTGCTGGAACTGACATTTCCATGATTTGAACAGTCCTTGTTCCCCCTCCACGGAGAGCCCTGCCTTGGTTATCTCCGTGTGTATATAAAAATAACTCGGACTTTCGGGAACGGCGGTGGCTGGGCCGGGATCTGTGGAAGCAGTTTGGATTTTTGAAGAGGGGGATCCAGGTGTTGGCCTCAGGTTGCTGGGAACCAGAAGCACCATGGCTTTTGAACATAACGTGCTTTGATTAAAGCAAGCTGGTCTTCCTGCAGCAAGGAGGATTTAGCTGTGTAATTTAACTATTGAAACCCTTTCTATTAATTTTTCCTTGACGTATAATAATGAACTTTCCTTCCGGCTGGCACTTGCTTGGTTGCTGTTGGTTGGCAGGTGGGTGGGTGGGTTTTTTTTGGCTTTTGCACAAACCCCTTGCACTTTAGAGGTCATTTTGATGCTATTATTTAATTTGCTCCTGCAAAACACCCCGCGAAGGGATTAGGGTCCAGGAAGGGGACCAAGGGGCAAGGCCACATCGTGATGGTCCACACTGGACTGCTGTGATGTGGCCGGCAGGAGGATGCAGGATGGGATGAGATGGATGGGATGGGAGAGATGGGAGCTGGGGAAGGTGAGCGCAGCATCAAGTGGTCCGTGTGCTCTGCAGTGAGTCAATTAATGTCTCGTTTTCCCTCTCTATGAGACGGGGGAAATCCTGCTGGACTCAGTCACGGGGTTTCTGCTGATCTTAGTGTCTCTAAAGCACCCTGCCAGTCCCCGGGACTGCAGAGGAGAGGGTATCACTCCTCGTTTCGATGCCAAGGAACCGGACTGAGAAAATTATGAATGTATGTTTCTAATAATCAAATCCTAGGAGTTTATTAGACAACCGGTTACTCTAATTTAGAGGACGATATTCCTTTTAACTCGCCCTCCTCCTCCCCCCCAGTTTTCTGCCACTGAATGTAAAGAAGCTAACGGTAATCACTGAAGCAATGATGATTATTGACTGAAAGGTATTTTAAAATGTGAGCTCCGTTATGTGGAGCTTGGCAAGCAGCTGCACTGGTGCATTTGGACTCCTTATTTCGGTGGCGGGGCTGTATAAAATTACATTGAAATATTAGCGAGGCAGCGTGGGTGCCAATCCCAACCCGGCTGCAGCTGATGGGGGTGCAGACTCCAGTGGGACAGGGACCAGAAAAGTCAGCTTTGACGGGCTGTTTTTACTGGAAAGCTGCAGGATCCCACTTGTTTGGAAATTCAACCTCATTAAACCGAATCTAAGTTTGGGTTTTTTTCACTTTTCTATCTCACGTGAACGCCAAGGTACAGCTCTGCTGCCACACGTTAGTCCTCTCTCCACCCCAGGGTTGGATCTTCGGAGTTTTCTGGGCCCGTTCCCATGAGGGAAGGCTGAATGCCACCAGAAACGTGAGCAGGATTTGGCCCCGACCAGGCGTTGCTCACTCCATCATGAACCCAGCCATGGCCATTGTAGTGGTGGGGAAGTGCAGTGAAGGAAAAGTAGCTCGGCGGGTTCCGAAAATAGAAAGTAAACATAAATATTTCTACTTTGCATGTCAGATTTCAATCACCTCTCAAAACAACTGAGCTTCTTGATTTAATTAATGACAGCTTTTTTTTTTTTTGGCTTTGCTTTTTTCTTTTTTCTCTTTTTTTTTTTTTTTCCTTTTTGGTGTGTGTGTCTTTGGAAAGAGCCAAATGAAAATATCCTCTTTGTTTCCCCTTTGTAACTACCGGAGCTTTCCTCGAGTTTTTTAACTCTTCCGCCACCCCAACACCCTCAGCCTTCCTTCATTTTCTTTTTTTTTATTCTATGCTCTTCTTATCACTGCCGTCCCATGGCAAGCCCCAAAAGCCTGGAACATTTTGTAACGACTATGTGACAAATTGTTGGGCTTTTATTCGCCTCGGACATCTTTTGCCAGGATTGCTTGTTGTTTTTTCTGTTTGGCTGTGTCATGGGACCAAAGGTGGCTGCTTTTGTGCAGCATGTCAAATCTGGTTAACATGCAGCCATTTATCTTTAAAACCCACTCCCACACAATGGCAGGGGTGTATTGGGCCACTTGTATGGGCTCCAAGCATCAAATATATGTATATAGATACATATATATATATATTTTATATATTTTTTTTAAGTGCCATCCTCTCTATATGTGCGGATGCACCTCGGGCTGCGGCACTGCGGTGAGCAGGTCATGCAGCAGACAAGCTGTTTCATAATTTTGGGAACCTTTTAGAGACAAATCGTACAGTGCAAGTGTAGTGTAACTGAACTGCTGGTTGCCCAGTGAAGTGTAGAAAATCAGATACAGCACAGCCTGAAAGAATGAAAACGAGAATTCATATCTATGTACCTACGTGGTGCTTGATAAAGAATTCACGCTCAGCGAAAAAAAAAAAAAGGCATTTATTCCCTTTTTCTCTGCTTGTATTTGAGGATTGTACGAAGTGGGGGTGTGTGTACAAATGTCTTTAGGGGCACGGTATATATTCATGCAAATAATATGCCAGGAGATATGGGAATAGTTGTATGTGTGATGCATTTATCCGCCTAAGTGGTAGCTTTGCAGGTTAACGCCCGCTTGACTCCGTGCGCGTGTAAATGATGGAAAGGTGCTCAGCACCACGAAAAAGATGAATTATCCTTGAAATAACATCCAAAAAGCTTCAAACTTCCACAGCAAAGTTTGCAGCTTCGTGTCCTTTTCCGGTGTTTCACTCAGGCAAAAAACCTTTCTGAGGACAATGATTTCCTTACAGATACAGTGATAATTAGCAAAGAAAGAAGCCGGGAAAGAAATGGGAAAGTTGGATTCAAGGGAAAAAGCAAGAGCTGGCTGCAAAGTCCTGGTGCCTTTTTGCAGTTGAAGCATTCGAGGTAGCAGGACTCAATGTTTTTTTAATGATTTGCTGTGTTGTGTAATAATTATACATATAGTGCAGCGAGGTTACTTGGAGAGCACCGCTCTCTGTATGTGTTGGGTTGTTGGGGGTTTTTTTTGTTGTTGTTGTATTTTTTATTTTTTTTTGAGTAAAGGACCCAGGAGATTGCCTTTCACTTTGAAAACAATCCCTAATATCAGGAAAATGCTCTGTTTGTTTATGCGTACATAATGCAAGTTTGTCCGCCTGGGAACTGCAGCAAATGGGAGAAGTATGCATGGATTTCACAGGTAACAGGATTACGTGGGCACATAATTGATCCATTTGGAGAAAAAAATGACAGTGCTCTAAAGATGCCTAGGCTTTGGAGATGGAGTTTATGAAACAGGCATTTGTAAATTCAAAGGAATCAATATGTCAATTTTATTACATCTCGGGACCAGCTGGGCATTAAAGGAACAGTAGCCTTTTTAAAATTGCAGCTGCGTATTCTTGCATTGTGTACCTTTCTTAAAGGGCTTTGAATTTTAGAAAATGTACTTTTAGCAGCGCTCTGCACCTTTTCAGTGACCGGTTTGCAGGGGACAAAAGGGGACACAAAACATTACACTAGGCCGGTTTTCCTCTTTAAGCCGCGGTTGGTAAAAAACCGCTGGGCTTCAGTCAAACCCCACAAAACTCTTACCAATATAGCATACCAATATATATTGTATACCAATATACAAATATATAGGCTGAAAGAGACTAATGTCTGTTTGTATCCCAAATATTGAAAAAAAATATACAAATTTGGGACTTTGAACCGAGGACTCAGCCCATGTTGCAGAAGCAGCATCATGATGTGAGATACCTGGAAGGGTGTGTTAAAGACCATGTGTGAAACGTGATCTGAATCATAAACCAGTATCTTCTCTTTCCTTCTCAGTGAAAGTTAAACCCCCAGATGATTAAATTTAGTGTAAAGTTTAGGTTTTGTTGTTTTTTCTTCCCAAGTAACAGCCACATTCAGTTGAAAGGCAACTTTTCATACACGTTTGCAATGGGTGCTGTGGAGGGAGATGTTGGATTGAATTTTGGTGGCACTGGTGTTTGCTGCCTGTAGGCTCTCAAGGCCACCTCAAAGAGGCTCTAGATCCAAAGGTGCGTTCTCAAGGAATTACTGATGGCCACGGTGGTTTGAGGTTAGTCAAGGAGCAGCTGGGGCTTTCCAGAATGTGTTGTGGACTCTACCTGAAAGGCATTTGGTTGAGGGACTGTGTTAGTAAAAGTCACACTTGTCTTCAGCCTTCAGCAGGCATTCTGTTGTCATCTCTTTTCTCATTGCTAGTGATGTTACTGATGGCTACAGCCTACTCTGCAACTCCAAATTTCTAATTAACATTTCCAAAGCCATCACTGGTTTGGGGTACCTAGCTATGGACCACTCTAGAGGTTCAACACATCTGAAAGCAGACTTCAAAATGTTCAAGTTTTTAAGTCCCAAGAAAGAGGTATCTAGGATCAATGGCCACTGCTCCCTGAGACTTCTCTGCCTTCTCATCTTCCCTAGCTTTGCCATGATCCTCCCTGGTCTTCTATAATGTTCTTCCAGCTCCTTTTGCACAGTTTCTTTTTCTTTGAGCTCATACTTTTCAGACCAGCCTGGCTGCAGACAAGGTCTCTGTACGCCACCCCAACTTGCCCAGTAATTCTATTTTTCCTTGAGTGAGGATTTCTGCTTTCCATAAGGTACGGTTCCAGTGTTTCTCCAATGGTCTGCTAATATTTAGACTTGTAAATATGCCTCGGATGATATGGGATCACACCATAAAGGGTATTATTACATTAGTGAGCAGTGTAGAGTACTCTCTGTATACATCTATTCTACTATAGCTCTATCTTCTCCAAACAGAAGTATGAAGTGAACACGAAAGAATAAAAACCTTCAGTTTTCCCTGAAAGGGTATGGAAGAGCAGATGCAGGCAATATAAGCTAGTTAAGTAGTGGTCACAGACTTAGCATGAATTAATACTTTGTGATGCAATGGTGTGCTTTCAAAGCATTTTTTTAATATTCAAGTGCTAAGGAAGACGTGGAAAGAGAGGTTCAGAGTGTTTTCATAGAAATTTGTGGCATTGTAGGAAGTAAAGATGACCTTCTGCCAAGCAGTGATGCTCAAAACTAATGCTAACATACATAAATGAGGTGGAGAGAAACTGTATAAACTCAATAGATTAAATCTTACAAAACTTGAGAGGTGAGACTCCCTTTCAGCGTAGCTTTGCCAGTGCACTTAGATGTGAAAGGTGTGATGTGCACATCTTGTTCATCTCAGTATCCTCCACCACTGATGAGAGGCCAAGGCAAGCCTTCTCTCTAACTACTTTAAACAAACATGTTCCAAGCCCCACAGCGATCTCGTCCCAAAAGATGTCATCCCTTAGAAGAGTGTAAAGGGAGGTAAGAAGAGTTGAAGTGATTTGGTCAGCTGGAACTAAAAACCTGGAACTAATAAAATCAGAGGTCATATTCTGATCCTGGTTACCTCCATGCAGTCCCAGAGCCGCTCTGCGGGCAGCCTTTACATTTTGTCAGTTCTTTGAATCTAATTCTAGAAGTAAAACAAAGCTTCCCAGCGATAAGGTGGAAAAATGGCAAAACGGAACCCTGTCATGGGCCTGATTGATGGTCCTTCCACCGAGATCATAACAGCTTCTTCAGAGACTTTTACAATCTCTATAGAAGTGCAGGAGGCACTGCCAATATCCGCAGATCATTGGCATGATAGACCGTAACGGCTTCTTCAGAGCCGTTCTGGTCTATTGTGTCAATGCGTACTTAGGGAGTCCTCAATGCATGGATCATTGACACGGTACTACATAACGGCTCCTTAGAAGCCATTACTGGGTATCAAGTCAATGCATACTTAGGGAGCCCTTAATGCACGGACCCACGCAAGTTGACTTGCTCTGAATACTAACAATCCTGTGGAAGAGTAGTTACTGCCTATGGCATCGAGGGAGATTACTAACACCCGCCTGCGAGGGCTCAACTCTCGCACCGTGCTCCCCAACGCCTCTATGGGAGAGCCTGAACTTTCTCCGCTCCGCCAACATCATTTTCCTTTCATAAAATATGTAAAAAAAAGGAAACGTTCTCAACTTGAGATGGGAAAGCCAAGAGGCAGCCCGGGACGATGCATTTAGAGGTGGACTATAAAACCTTGAGAATAAGTGGATGCAATGGGAATGTTGGCAAACCCTTTCACGTGGAGTAAGAGTCCAGCATGTTTTACCCACTCTCAACTACTTTACTGTAGTTATCAACGATCTGATGATCCCTGCAAGATACTTAGCATCATGCCCGCAGTAACAAGACCCTTGAAGGAGAAATATTTTGTCCAAATATTGAGGAGTTTGTCTGGATTCGTTGACCCCCTCCTGGGGGAACATCAGCCAAGACTTTCCCACTCCTCTCCATGCCTCTTGCATCAACCTGCGAAGGCACATCCCCTTCCTTTGGCTTCCCCCACTCCAACGCGAGGAGATCTCCCCGCGCCGAGTTAAAAACGCTTGGAGTTTGCTGTTGTTGATATTTTTCTTTTGTGTTCTGCTTACTGACTGACATCTGCTATCATGCTAAGCAGGTGTTCCTGTGTAAACGAACGTGCCCTGTTTGTGTTTCGCCATCCTCGCTACTGCGCACCCAAATGAGCAGCATGATTAAGAATCCTGTAAATTTTTGAAAGGAAACGGATGGCTGCCCTACTAGAACATAATTACACCGTTCCAACATCCGCAGCTCACTGCTGCAGCCGAGTTGGAGAACAGCAGAAATTAATAATATATAATAGCATCATTCTCGTAATTTATAAATGAAATAAAGTAGAGAGGAGATTCTGCTGATATGCATTTTCTTCTTAATTCTAAAAGACAAAGTATAGATTAGAATTTTACTGGGGTGAAACCTGGCCAGCAATATCACACTAGTTGCAAAGCGCAGGGCCTGATTCATGAGAGGGATTTTGCTTAGGGAAAAGAGCTAATATCTTTTATTGGACTAGGGGAAAAAAAATGAGTATACAAAGCCCTCTTAAGGCAGCCCCTGATGAAGGGAGGCTGGGAACCCTCCACAGATCATGCACCTTGTTTTTAGCTTAATTCATTTGTAGGTATTGCAGGAAGACTTTGCTGCATGCTGCAAATTTTTATTTATTTTTATTTTCTCCCCTGACTGAAATGATAGACTATCACAGGTCACCCCCTCCGAGAGGAGAGAGGATTAATCAGTTAAAGATGTTGTCTAATCTCCTATTTTTGTTGAAAAACAGCAGTGTTTTCAAAAACAATATTTTGAGCTGCAGAGGTGTGCCAAAAGGAGCTGTAACTGCAAATCACTACTCAAGTCAAACCTTGGAGTTGGTGCTCTAATGACACCTCTCAGCTCCACTGAAAAAAAACAACCAAAAAAAAAAAGGACACAGCTTTCTGAAGATGAAGACATACTATTTGTAAAGACTAAGCAGTATGACTTCTATTTTACCCCTTGCAAACAAACAGTCAAGTTAGTTAGATGCTTTTTATTTTCCTTCTGTAGCTACCCAGATACACTCGCCTGGGTGATGGCCCGGCTGATTTATATTTTCACTGGGATAAACTCAAGCGGGAGAGTTACCCAAAAGAACACAATAGTGTTTACTTGCAGGTTAATTAGGGACATTTTTTATAATTTTTGACACTGTGAAACTCTGGAGGATGATAGCTACTTTGATGGAAAAGGTCAGCGTGGATTCCCTGAGTTTAACCCAGTGAACTCGAAGGTACACAGTGAGCCCAGAGAAATGCTTCTCTCCGAAACTAATGGATATGTTTGAGTCGTGTTCTTCTAAAGGGCCCCCTTAATAATTTGTTTTTGAGGAAATATGTGCATAAACACATTTATTTCATTAACAGGTATTTATTTAAGTGGGCTGCACTGTATTTAAATCTCTGAATAGTTTCCATTACTTCCTCAGCTCACTTACTTCAAGTTGACTAATTTTAATAAGGCTAAGGTGCCTAGGGTCTTATTGAGTGTTCGGTTTGATCAATATGGCTAAATTAAAATAGTGCAAAATATAAGCAAATGTACTCTAACAACTCAGTGAAAAATGCGGAGTGCACCAAACATTGATTTAGTGTTCCACAGACATTAATTTGTTGCTTTAAGTACACTAATGCTGCTCAGAAACCACATCTACCTCCATTTACACCCGTGCAGGCTGGGTACTCATGGACCACGTTTTGCCCATCACAATCCAAATGGCTTTGGTGGCATCGCCCACATCTGAAGCCATAATTTGGCTCTGTGTCACCCAAAAACCCGGGTCTCGTAGGCAGTATTTCCCCCTGGGCCAGATTTGGGCCATTCCAGTAGGAATAGCATCCCTGTACTGCTCGCAGAGCCAGCCTGGATCACACCTAAGGGAAGCAGAAGGAGGACAGTTGCGATTATTTGCACGAGTGGAGACTATTTATATAATCATATTCATTATGAAGTCGGGGCTATACATCAATTCTATACGTGTATTTTTAAGACAGGCCCAGACTCTTAGGGAAGTGGTTAGACGTACAAGAAGATACTTGGTTTTGCCCTCCTGTAACACCACAATATTATTGTCATAAAAGATTAATGTCAACCCCCACCTGGTATTAAATTGCTTTCGGTAGCCCTCGCATTCATGTCTGTCTGCACAAGACAAAAACACTTTAAAAGTAACTACATGCATCTTCAACTTGAATTACTGCTATTACTGGGTTAGGCTTTGCTTTTTTCAAGTGCCTTAGTTGTTCTGGTAGGTATTTTTTCCCATGGATATGATGTGCTGAATAAGAATAGGGTATCAGGAACTTAATTCTAGGGCAAGAAAAAAGCGTACTTTAGAGAAGACGGTCTTATCGTAGCCTTGCTGATAGATGTTGCACATCTTAATTATATGATTTTTTTAATTTATTTTTTACATACTCCAGTGAAAAGCTGTGTTTTCCACATACTAAAAATAATTTGCTTTTCTTTCCTTCTCTTTCCCTTCCTTTTTCTTGGTTAGCAAAAGCATGAGATTACCATGCTCCAACATCCAATGCTTACACAGCCAGTTTCTAATGGTTTCTAAAAATATGACAATAACTTCTTAGCAATCATACTTCTACATAATTTTAAATGGTTTCTGGTATCTTTCTTGGTTTTTCCAGTAGTTTTTCCTTCTACCTGTAGTCTGATCTCTCTGCTTATCTTTAATCTCCTTGGTAAGTGATATTTGCTGTAGGAGTTCTTCCTTTCCTTGATACCATCTTTCCCTATGCGGTCAAAAAATAATAATTTCACCTAAGCAGAAGCTCTTTTCATCAAAAGTAAATCAGCAATGTGTGTGCAAGTAAGAAAGAAAGGGGGAAAAAAAAAGAGAAATAAACAGGAGGGACTTGTGCGTTAAAAAAACCCTCAGCAACTTGAAAGCAAATGCAGTCACATTTAGGAGAAGTCAATTCTGTGAAGACGAAGTCAACTATGAAAAGCATTTCTCTAGTTTAAACTGACCAAATAGAGCTATAAACAGCAGAAACATTTGAAGTTCCCCTTTTTTAAATTAAAGCCGGAGCTCTAACTTCTTAACCTTCAACACGACGAGTAGAGCACACTGTGCAAAAACAATTTGTAAGTCTTCTTAACAAACATCTCAAGTGAGGAGGGCCAGCACAAGTTCAGAAGAATTGAATTTTCATGTGTAGCTATGCCAAAAAAAATGCTTAGGGCTTTTTTTTCTTTGGTGGTTGTTGTTGTTGTTTAGCTTTGGTGCATGACAATCTTGATTTTTTCCAGCGTTTTACATGTTTAGAGTTTTTAATATCAAAGGTATTGCTCTCTGTAAACAAGTGTAAGTTTACCGAGGCAGCTTCACTTACACTCTTCCCTTGTAATCAGATGTGAAAATTACACCCTCCCTTTTGGCTACATGATAATTACACATTTCAACATACAAAGAATTGTCTCTGTTTCAGTTGCTGGAATGAAACAGCGGAGGCACTCAGGAAAATATATTATTATATTAAAGCTCGGTGCCATGGCTGTTTTTAGTAAAAGTGAAGTTTGTAATCACAACTGTGATCAAGATACTTTGGAGATTTACATACACACACATATATATATGTGTGAGAGAGAGAGCAGTTAAAAATAAATTGAAACTAAGGTGGGTGAAGCTCAGCTCATGCACCAAGGGCCAGCAAACAGCCTACTCCCTACTTAAATCTCACCAAAGCCCTATTTTGAGGGTGAATTTTACCCCGAAAGCATAAATTATGGGTAACAAACAAAGTTCTTCCAGCTTTCACTTGTGGTTTGTTGTTTTTTTTTCCTCCCCTTTTTTCTTTCTCCTGGCTATTCTGTTTCACTCACCTAGAAACTCAGCCTGAATTTCTTGTGCATCTATCGATGTCCTTGCGAAAGCTGGGTGAGGAAAGAATTCAGAATTAAGCATTGCTCGGAAAGAGCTGTGGGAAAAAAATTACATATGCAGCAAAACATGTTAGAGTTGTGTTTTGACAGTTTCATGACCAAGCCAAAAAATATACATTTTTTTTTTGTACCTGGCGCAGTTTCACAAAAATGTCCCTCGAGGGAATAGTCATTTTTTGTCAGAATCAACTGTTTATTTACTTAAAAATCTAAAAGTTTTGCCTTGCATTACAGGCAGAGTTGCTGGAGGTTAAAGTTCAACATCAGCTCGTTGCATTGCCTTCACAGTAAAAGCATGGTTTGTGTCACGGGAGAGGGATAAAAGCATTAGCATGGACACAGGACAAAATAAAAATGCCATGCATTTTAAAAACAGAGCAGGCGAGGTTCGTCAGGTCTCTTGCTGTGCATTTACAGCCATGCCCTGGCTTGCTTGTGAGCAACGGGTGACCACCTTGGACCTGCCACCACCGTGGTCAAACATGGCAGTGATGATTTGGGCTGGCAGTAATTAGTTTATCCAGCCAAATCGAAGCCTAGTAGGGTTTTGATGGTGACAATGGTGTTGAGACCCTTGTTATTGCCCATGGAGACATTCATGGTAAGCAGGGATTTGAGTGTTCTTCCTCATCTGTGCCTTGCCGGGCTGGAGGGGTCAAAAGGGACACGGGTGGCCCCCAAGTTCTGCACCCCATAGGGTGCAAACTATGGGAAGAAGTAGCCCAACGCTGACCTAGTCATGTCCTACTCCAGGATTCTGCATCAAAACACCATCTAAATGCCCTGCAATGCAGGGCATGATGCTGGGGGAGTCCAGGAGCCTCCCATGAGGTCTCAGGCCATATACAGGCACGGGATGTAACCCCAGATCACACTCATATGAGAAGATTTAATGACTTTTATGTGACAGGAATTATACCAGTAAAGAAGAATTTGGTCTTCCATCCTTAAACTGAAGTTTTTCCCATAGTAAAACTCAGTCTTCTCATCTGAGGGGTGATTTTTTTTCACTTATTCTTATCTATACATATACACAGAAAATTAGTTGTTTGTTTTTTTTTTTACCTATAATCAGTTTGTAAGATTGTGGGGTTAACAGAAACATGCTATGTTAAATATGCTCTTTTGCATACATATTTACCTTGACCACAGCTCCAAACTGGTGGGACTGGCAGGCTGACCTTTCACCCTGGCTACCAGCCATGTTCAGTGAAAGATTTAGAAATAAATTTTTTTACTAGGATTTTTAACATAACTTTTTTTATTTGGGGAAGCAATTTGCATCAGAGGAAAGAAAAAACAACAACCCAAAAAACAACCAAACCTCAAACATAAATACAGATTTCCCCAGGAGATTAAAAATAGTCCAAAACTAATAGCCTGATCTGATTCACATAGTGATCATTGCCCGATGTATTACTGGGTCTAGTCCTTCCCTTGTGGAGCATCTCTCAAGTTAGAGATACCTGTCTGAAGTTTAGTTTACCCTTCATATCCCAGTTCCACCAGGGGAGCAGCTTTTGTCTCTATGGTGAATAATATTTTGCAAATTAGACCTCGTCTATTAAAAAAAAAAAGCAATATATAAGGTGGAGAGGGAACTTCTCCTGACTCACACTCACGGGGCGGAGGTCACAGCCGGAGCTGCTCTGGTAGGAAAGAATCAAGCAGCGTGTACCAAAAAATAACATGAAAACCATGACTCAAAGTGAGGAAAAGGGATCTCATCAGAGATAAGGATGGCTCTTGGTCTCTACTGAGTGCTCTTGTTAGCGTGGCAGTTAAAGGTATTCCTCCATCCTCATTAACTTTGCATTTGTCCCCTTGTATTTATTATTTCCTCCTTTTCCCAGCCTCTCCTGCATGTTTCCCTTGGCTAATGAGTCAATCCCAGAGCCAACTCTGGGCTGACCTCTATGGGGTTATCAGTGGCCTAAAATGGGCAGGACTGAGCCCAAACTGTTGCCGCTGGTGGGATGTGGGACGCTTGGGGAGGTGGGATGAGATCTCCTTGCATCTCCTGCTCCCCACCACTGCTGGAAAAGTTTTGCCCCAACTTTTGCTGCCGAGCTGAGAAGTGGGATCTGGTTGGCCTTTTCTACCCAGAGACTACTGGGATCCCAGTTAATGTGCATACTGGTGGGCCCAGTAGTTTTTGAGGTGATGAAAAAGCAAATTGCTTACTTCCACAACAACCATCTAGGAAATATTTCCAGTGACCCCTCTCCACTGCCTGGGGAAATTCTTCCCCAGGTGACAGAATGAAGCAGTATCTGATTTTTCTTTGCTTTTCCCCAACGTAAACCCAAAAATAGCCCCCCAAAACCCCCTGAAGTGTTTGTCAAGGTGGCAATACCTCTTCCACCAGCACGCAGATATGATATAGCTTTAATTTGTATTCAACTTGTCCACTGGGGCTAGAAGATGGAGGAGCTATTATGAAACCTCTTTTTTTTTATTCTTCTTTCTTTTTTTTTTTTTTTGAATTTGCTTTATTCACTGTTTACTATGCCGGGCTGACATGATATGATTTGTGCGTTGCGGGGTCACAACAAGCTACTTGCAGGACAATTTGCTGAATCAAGAGGGTGATTGTGTCTGGTGCCAGTCAGTCGCAATTAGGGCCAGGATCAGGGAGGCCCAGAGCTTGTGTATCGTCTTGGGCAAACCTCATAGAAATCAGCTCACCTGAAACTAATTGTCACAACAGAGACCTTATGCAAATGAGCCCTAGGGTTAGCGTGGGAAAAGAAAAACTGTCGCAAAGATAGGTGACCTGCTGAGCAGGGGGTCTGTTGCTGGGGAAATCTTTGTTCAATGAGTTAAAAAAATGTTCGCATTGTTCCAAATCCAAGAAAAACGTAGCAGATCCTCTCCCTAAGAAAGCGTGGCGAGCACACTCATCTGAAAGTCCAATAAAGTGGCAGCCAGCTTTCGAGCCGGTAATAAATTGGAAGTCTTTATTCTTTATAAGGGCTGCGGCAGGAAAATGATTTTCCTTTGCAAAGGGGCCTTTAAACTTTAGCTGCTCGCAGTTTAGCCAGCGCTCAAAACTTCACCGCCGAAGCTTTCGCCCGCCTAACCTGTTGGATCCCAGCAGAATTCCCAACCTGAGGTTTTAGCAGCTGGGAAAAAAATACCCAACAAAACCCCACAACCCTCCCCCTGGCTCCTGGAGTTGCTTTTTGGAGGGTCTGGCTCTCATCCGGCAGCGAGCCCTTGGGTTCGAAGGGCAGGTACAAATTAGGGGAGCAGATCCGTGGAGTTTCTCCCTTAGAAATCTCCAGGGGATTTCCCAAGCTTTCCAGCTCCCAACCCCTCCTTGCTCAGCGCCTTCCCAAGCAGCACCCGCCAGCGAGACGGGCAGGTTCGAGCGTTGGAAACATAATCGTGAATTAAGCACATTTAACGACAGGCTCATTGACGTCTGCATGCGAAAACGGCTGTTTCTGACATGCTTTCCCTCTCCCTTTTTCTCCTCTGCCTCCAGCCCAGGCAGAGAAAAGCATAATTTTCAGCGAGCGGCATTACACAACATTTGTCTTGTTCACTCCTTCCTCTTTAACAAATTTTATGGGGGTTGCTCAACACGTTCTAAAATAGGAATGGAGACGATATAATAAAGTGCTGAACTGATGATATACGCGGCAGTTTGTGCTGTCAATGGCAAACTCAAAAGGAAGGGATGCAACACACTCCGAGTGAAGAAATGCAAGCCCGTGCCCTATAAGCGCGTAGAAGGAGAGGCAGCCAGGGTATTTTCGCACATCGGGCTTTTCCAAAGAGGAGGTTGACGGGGACAGAGGCGAGATTAATTGCTCCCGAAGATACCGGGGCAAATTTCAGAGCCACGAGCTGCTCCGTGCTATCATGGAAAGAGAAAGAATAGTTATTTTGTTTGGTTAATAATTAGCGCCGCGCCTGCGATGGCGCTGCTTTAGAGGGGTGAAATGTAGATGGTATCAGACCAGCAAGTTCGGAAATTGACTTCCTACCCACCAAACATCATGAAACGAGGATGGCTTAAAAGTAATGCAGATTAATCACCAACTTTTTTTTTTTTTTTTGATCTCTTTTGTCCCTTTACCACTGTCTGAAATAATTTCCACAAATAGGAGACGTTTCACAGTGGGTATGAAGTGCTCAGCTTTCACTCATCAAACTTTAATCGGAACTGCATTTTAGTTTTTGAATAAAGAACACTTAAAAAATTTAGATGCAAATTATTTTGCATTATTCATGCTCTAAGTGTCCTTGTAGATTTAAACACTTCTGAGGCCACCTTGATTCAAGTAATTACCTAGGCCCTCACTGCTCCATCATGAATAAGGTATTTTGTACAAGTAAAGTATGCACCCGATGAGCTTTTAAAGTGGCTTTACACTGAACTTGTGTATTGCTTCTCCTGCATGAGTGATTCGAACATGCGTCGCAATCTGTCTCAGGTGGGAAATCCTGGCAGAGCATCCATGAGTGACGGGAGGAAGCCTACCAGCCTCGCCGCACACTCTTTCTTTGTCTTCGCAGAAGAATCTCAAAGTGATTCTCTCGCTCGAGTCTGGTGGCTCCTCTTGAAAGTCCGAGGAAGCAATAGCTGCTGGCAGGGAAAGAAATGACAGTCATTTTTCACTTAACCCTTCATTTCCCATCCTGCCTACCCCCCCCACCCTCCACTACACTCAGTCACTTAAGGCGTTCACATAAGATAATATAAGTCTTTCTACTTTTATGTAGCATTGTACATCTGCCTCCCCATCTGTCCGCTCAGCCTCCTGCACGTCCCAGCCCTAGGTACCACCTGAGTAGGGTTTTTCACACAATAGAGCATCTCCCAACAGAAGCAGCTATGGGAGGGCGAGCTGAACCTACAGCCACCCATACATTGTCAGCAAAATGAGCCCTCAAGAGTTAAATTTAATCGGCTGAATCTTGTAGTTGGCGTTTGTTGCAAAGTGCCCGTGTGTTTTTTTTTTTTTTTTTAATTCTTTTCCAGCTCCATTGCTTTGAAGAATTATAGGAATTTTATGATGTGCTATTGGAGTTCCACTGGCAGAGATTACAGAAAAGGGGTTAAAGTTGGTTTATGTTAAAAAAAAAATTATGCAGAAACCAATAAAAATAAACACACTCCAGTAGACTAAACTTGCTGGGCTTTTAGTTTTAGCTTAACAATAGAAGTTTAGACGAAATCCAACATTGCAGCTTTTAGAAAATTAGTTGACACTCACAGTTGATCATCTTTACTACACAGCGGTATAATTAATATTTAAACATTCTAATAATGCAGCTTGCTTTGCATGCACTTTTCAGCCCCACCACAGTATATTTTATCAGGAATACTGCTAGCATTTTCTTAGGTAATGTCATTTTTTTCAAGTTATATTTAAAATAGGATATTGGCTTCTCGCTCAGTGCAAAAGAAATATCAATAGGCCAATAGGTAGCTTTCATGCGTCAGTTTATGATTAAAGTACATCTTTACAGAAGACAATAGAAAATATATAAGGGGCTATTTCATTGCCATCATCATAATATAAATATACCCAGAGACTATGGGTTTAGAAAACTGTCTGGAGTTGTTAATTTTTCTTCACCCTAGCTATAATAAGAATAACTTTTAATACCTAGATGCAGAGCAAAATCAGGCAGTGACCCACAGATCTGTGAAATACTGCACCTCTGACACCCACTCATTTAGAACCAGGGAGCATTTGATAAAGAAGTCAGGCAAGTTTAAAAAAAACAAACAAACAAAAAAAAAAAAAACCAAAAAACAAGGGGAAAAAAAAAAACACCACCAAAAATCAAGTGGAGAGTTTTCACATGGGTGTTGTCAGGGTTAAGGTTTCTGTCTGCTTGGCAATCTAGTAAAATGGCCAGAAATCATCAAAATGGAAAAGGGCTGTGCTGGTTTATTTACTTAGGAGAGCCTTCTTCCTCTTCCAGTGGAGGTGGGAAAGGAAAAGTTGTTTCAGGTGCTTTGCTCATCAGCTTAATCCCCCTGATCAGTGCAAGGTGCCCTTTATTCCCCGGTTTTTAACTTCTAGCAAGGTGGGCTGTCCTTCTCTGAACTGATTTGGATTTTCTTCTAGGGCTCTCTCCTCCAGCCTTTCACATGCCTCCTGATGTCAACCGGAGGGTTGGTGCTTGCGTGGCTATTATTAACCACCACTGGCAAAAACCATCCTCATGGCTCCTTTGGGCTGATTCAAGGAGTTAAAAAAAAAGAAAAGTAAAAATTAAAATAAATAATTCACAGGCAGATCTCACACACCCATTTTGGCTGCTGCGTGACGTGAAGAGGATGTCCTGAGTTTCTCAGCTGGAGAAAACATCCTGCGAAGTGAGCTCCTCGTGTAGCTCCCAGCCTTGGAGGTATTTAGTGGTGTGCCCAAGGGGGTATTTTTTTGGTCTAGGAGGTGGGGTCTGGGGGGGACATGGCATCAGGAGGAACTGCGGTGGGGTTGCAAAGGTGCCTGAAGCTCAGCTGAGAGTCCAGCCCTGGGTTTTGTCACGTTTCATTGCAAGTTTGAAAGCAGGCCCGTTTCTATTAATACTGTTAATAAAAGGCATATGTTTTGTCAAGCAAAACCGCCCTTTCATTAAAACAAAGCATAATTTCATGGTTTGGGGTTTTTTTTTTTAACATTCATGCAAAAATAGCCGTTTCCCCAACATGTCCCAAGAAGCAAAGCTGGAGTGTGTGCTCACAAAATTTCACCAAGCCACAAATATTTTCATGCCAAATACCACTGAATGAAAACGCTCAGCGTCTCACTGCTTTAAGCTAGTCCTAGGACCTCGGCCTAATTGCCTGGGAGGCAATGGGAGATTTTAATTTACTTTTTAAAAAAAAAAAAAAAAAAAAGTAGCAGAAAGGGGCTTTAAAAATTCTGTTTGTGCAAGGACTGCATGAGATCCATAGCATGCGTGAAAGTAGATTGCTGAGAGCTTTCTCCAGGCTTTGCTATAAGGTTGCTTTCCATCACGTGTGCCGGTGAAGAATTTGGGGACGGGGTTTTGATGGAAGACGTCGTGGTGGCTTCAAACAAAGTGGCCTTGTGCTGGCAAAGGGTGCGTGGGAGCTGCCCTGCCGCGTGTGCGCCGTCCGTCCGTCGGGCAGGGGTGGGAGTGGGAGTTTTAAGGAAACAGATAAACAGCGAATAGAAAACGCTTCAAAACAGGGTGCCCTAACTTCCAACCTTGCTCTAATCATGTAGTTAACGGCCAAGAGCTGCTCCTGCTCTTGCTTTTTCCAGGGAAAGCGGTGCCTCGAGGTTCTGCAATGGAAGAGGTTGTGTTTGAGGTGGGAGCAAGCGTCCTTCCATGGTTTGGTGTGCTCCTTCGTTATCGGGTTTTGTTGGGGAAGGCAGTTACACACACCTTGGCCGCAAATAACTATCTATTTTAAACCTGCTGCTGAGGTGGTAAAGAAGAGATAAGTTGGAAACCTAGCTGCTGTCTCGCTGGTGTGTGTGACAGATACGTCCAGAAATGGATAAAATTAAAAGCATTTTTCATATGCTAATAGTAACCTGGGTGAGGGAAAAAACACAGGGAAGGGAGCAGCAAAGTCAAGAGGTTTCTATCCCAAGAGTATTTCTCCCATTACCCAAATTATAGGACTTCTTTCCCCAAACTGATATACATATTTTTACTGTGTCTGAAGGAAAATTCTATAGTAAAGTTTGATTTCAGCATCAACCTTATGGCAGCCATGTGGGAGTGAGATTATGGGACATGTGGAACAAAAGTCTTCCAGCCAGAGGAGGCCTTCTGAGCATAATGATTCTTATTTAAATTAGTCTATGTTTTATTACTCAGTTGGGGAGGGGAGAGGGAAACCAAGGAAAAGAATATTCCTCTAAAACCCCGGTCACCTGAATTGCAGATGAAGAGAAATTAAGTAGTTTTCAGCCTATAAAACGGACAAACACTTTCACATCGTAATACTCATTTCCAGCAATCCTCAATTTGATTTGATTTTATTTTTTTAAATTTTACATTTCAACTTGTTTTTCCTGTTGGCATGCCTGCCGATTCATTTGTAAATGTGCTTTAAATTCCTTTGTATATTACAATGAATGCCACCTCTTTAAACGCTCTTAGTAATTTAGCGAACTTCTTTGCCAGTGGGTGAAAGTACAGTATTGTACATGCATAAGAAAAGGTACATTCATTATGCTCCACGTATGAAAAGGTATATTAGGAACGGTTTTGCTTAAAGTGGAGGGGTGAATGGAGGAACCCCTGATCCATCATAGAGCTTTTGCATGTGTGAGAATGTGTCTCTGGGAACCCAACTTCCAGAAACGCTGGTCGGGAACCTACCGGCAAATGTGTGCCTGTGAAACCTGAGAAGATTTATAACAAGTAGGTAATCGTTTCAGGCCTACGCGAGGGGAACAGGAACTAAAAGCTCACGCTGGGGCCGAACAGGAGCTTTAGGGGGAGAGAGAGACGGAGAGAAGAGTTGGGGGTCTGCTTTCTTCCCTCTTCCTCCACGGCTGTCATGGGGTGCCATGCCGTGCAATGGGAAGAGGGTCATGCAAGGAGGAGACTTGGGATCCTCTTGGGATTTTTGAAGCGTGTTTTGGGGTCAGGGTTGACCCTCGAAGCTTGCCACGTGCCTGTTTTGTGGGGTGCAACAGGTAGAGGGACAGAAATGAGGTGGCCCCAGGAACATTTACCTGACTCCTGGCTCCCAGTGTGAGTGGGAAGGTTCAACTAATGGAATTTTTCTTAGTGTGAGAAATACCTTGCCATGATGCAGGTTAAAGGGAAGGAGTGCTGAGGCACGGTGAGCATGACCAGGAAGGGACAGCACCTCAAGGCCAGAGTGGGCCAAAGCCAGCTCATTTTACTTGGGACCCCTCATTTCAGTAAGGTGAGCAGGATTCATGCCATTGGCTTGGCTTTTCCGTAAAGAACAACCACAGCATTACGGAGAGGGTTGGTCAGTTTATGGCCAATAAACATAAAAGCTGAGAGGGTTTCAATGAAACATTCCTCTCCAAACCAGAGGTCATTCATTTTGCACTTATTCCTTTATGTGGTTTCTGAAAGTTTAATTTTAAGGAGAGGATGTGGGTATGCTCTGTTTGTTTTCTTTCTCTTTCCTTCTCTTTCTTTCCTTCTGAGCTCTTTACTTCGAATTAATTTCATGGAAACGTGTGCGAATGCTTTCCAGTGGCATGCCAGCTGTCACTTTTCGATCGGGGAGGTGGGGGGGGAGAAAACCCCAGAGTTTATTTTCGAGATGCAATTTTAAGCTTGATTCATTGTAATAAGTGTCACTGTAAGGCAGGCGAAGGAGAGTTAGCTTTCATTAACATTCTTCAATTCTGGAGCCCATCAGGAGGTAGATAAGGTACCACCGGGTCCATCCACCTCCCCGGACCACAGGAGGACAATGCCAGGAATGTTTGCAATGCGTTTCTATTTTTGTCACACCTATGTGTGGCCATCCATCTGGTCTTAATCAATCAGTCTCATCCCGGAGCTTTGCTGTTCTCCCAGCTGAAATAATACACTTCTTCAGCAAGAGCTCTGCCTCAAGGAGGGTCACTACTCACCATTCCCCAGACAAGGCATATTAACAAGGCTTACATATTTGTAAACATAGGTAAACCCAGGAGGGGTGGTTGGGAAGGAACATTTTGAAATATGAATATTTTATGAATAAACCACTGGGTTGTTTACTTAGCGATATTACACAGGAAAACTTGATGAAGTACTAGAGGTAAATTTGTTTTAGAGGGAAAAAAAAAACAACACACACCAGAAACAACAACCAACAAGCCCTCTGAAGCACCGAGACAAAGATAAATGATGAAAGAGCAAATGATCCACCACCCTACTTAAGTAGATGTAGTGTATATAAAATACGTTTCTGAAAGAGCAGAGAAGTGGGTGGCGAATACTGTAAAATGTGCCATTTATTTATTCAGATTGCACATCAGGAGATAAAACAAATGAAAACTCTGACTTGTTAATAATTTACATTTAAGTGGAAAATTCTTACATGCTGTTCAGATACCTCCAAGACCTGACACCACAAACGCAAATAATTTACATTCTTTGCGCGCACACAACTTCGCTTGGCTGAAAAAAAGAAAGAAAGAATATTCAAATATGTGTTCAGGGGGCTATGAAAACCGGGATACGTTCACACTCTTCTAATTACGTTTATTAATTTCGGATGCCTCTCACTTGAAAGCCTTAGCGGAGCTGACCTTCCCATTCATCAGGTGTTCCTGGCTGAGAATCTGCTGGGCCCTACCTCAACAACCTAGGAGGTAGGAGGTGTGAGGAGGGGGGATTTCTTTTCAATAAGCAGTGCTATTACTTTCCAACCCGCCTTCCTCCCCCCCCCATCACCCTCAACAGCTTATGCAAAAAGTTTTGTGGGGGAGAAAAAAAAGCCCAGAACAGGAAAAAAAAAAAAAAAAAAAAGAGGAGTGTGCATAACAATAACTACCTCTGTCCCTTCTGTTTTTGTTCTTTTCATGTCAGGGAACTTTTTAGCCGTGCTGCCTGGGTAACTGCTCTGGAAGGTTGGAATATCTCTTGTTGAAGGAGGTTTGTGATTGAGGGCCCTCTGACACAACCTTTTGTTGCTCTGAGGTGTTTGATCCTCTTTCCCTTTCTTCTAAAACCAATCCCATCCCTTTAAAAAATGGATAACCAGCACTTCTTTTACTTATTGTCAGCTTTTGGAAAGTTACTGTGGGGGGTTGTAGAAGTTTAACTAGTTAACCCCTTGCGTCCTGATAGCGGGTTGCCATTAGTACTTCTTTTTTTTTTTTTTTTCACTCCTTCCCTGGGCAGGGAATATTTCCATAGCTGCGTCAGGTATGCAAATCCTCTTTTATAGGGAAGCCATGTGACGGGTTGGCTTGCGGACAGTTTGCTGGCTGGTCTTTCTTTTTCCCCTGGCTCGGTGGAGCTCTCTCTGGGAAACCAGGTTCCAGCTGGGAGCTCCCAGCACATGAGCTGAGGGAGTCGGTCCCCGAATCGGGATGGTGGCTGTTCAATTGCGCTGAAATTTCAAAATGAGTCAGAATTTGTAGCTGCTGACTTTTCTTCTCCTCCTTCCTTGAACTGAAACTTGTGAGAGTCACCACAGGCGTAGGCTGATACGATACACTTCTTTCTCTTTTTTTTTTTTCTTTCTTTCCCCTCTCTCTTTAAGCCAAGCTCTGAATAACAAGAATTCACAGAGTCGCTCTTCAAAAGTGTGTGGCCAAATCTGAAAGTAACAAAGGAAGAACACCTTAAAATGAGATGTGTAATAAGGACACTCGCTCAGAGCCTTGCGATTAAAAGTGGGACTTGGTTTTGGTGGGGTTTTCTGGCTGTTTTTCTTTTTTCTTTTTTTTTTTTTTTTTTCAAAGGGAAGGGACACAACCCAGGCTATAGGAAAGCAAAGCAGCTTAAATGGATTATTTAACAAAAAAGCAACTTGTAGCTCCTAGATAGTGACCTACATTCTGCACACAATGATGATGTTTTACGGTGGTGATAGGGTTAATAACCTAACATCATTCATGTAGTGTTTTTTGAAAATTGAATTTTACTGCTACAAAGTAAATGTAACAGCCCTCTGGAGACAATATTACAGGCACTTTATTGTTTGCTAAGCTGATGTCATCTTTCTACGGACTGACTTTAAAACAAAGGCAGAACATTTATTACAAATATCACTGTGTGAAAGGAAATCTACTGAAATATTGTTTAGAAGGTGGACTGATAAAAATGTATTAATACTTGGCTTTGATTATCTGCAAAGTTATGCCTGTGGAATGCTTTCTCGCGTGATCTCTGCTCAACAGAAATGTTCATCTTGGATATTACACCCACTTTTATTTTAATGTTATCCATCTCTGAGCATGTGTTACTTTTAAAGTGTGTTTTATAATATAGTCTACAGCTCATTTATAAAACTTTGTCGTCTCTTTGTAAGAACGTAAATGAGGTTTTGATCAAAACCTAAAATATTTCCCTTCAAAGCGTTTTCGTGTAAACAGGGCCACATCTTCCTTGCTGGAATCACTGCAGCTGCTCACGTGAGTGAGACAAAAGAGACTTGGCCCTCTTTTAGGGCCATGGTTTGGCTCTGATCTGCCTTCTGCTGTGAGTTTTCCCGGTAACCCCAGCCCATGTAACCAGTAAGGCCGGTATTTTCTAAGCTGGTTCCCCAGTCAGGTGCCTACACCAACATCTCAAGATGTTGGGGACTGAAGGTTCAGTGCCTACAAGTTACGTGGGTTAAGTTATGGGGCGTTCAGTCCTTGGAGAGCCACACAGTGCATTTTCATACAGAATCTTAATGAAATCAGCAGGTTTGAAAATTTTAAGCTGGCTGCAGATGACCCTGAGCTTTATGAGTTTTATCATCCCCGCGCAGCCCTTCTAAGTAGGTTTCAAGTGAACAAAATACATTTGTCCTTTTTGAGAAGAGCGAACGATTCATTTGCAAATAATTTAATATCCATTAAAGTTTAAATTTCCTTTGTTTCCTCACTTGTAGAGTAAATCAATGACCATTTCAAAGTAATAAGTACAACGAGGGGAAAATACATTTTCGCGTATCGCTGTTGTGGCTTTTGCAGGTGAAGCATAGAGGGATGTGAACAGCTTTATGAGGACGGGTGTCTAAGCAACTGATTAGCTCATCTGTGCCGAAGGAAGACTGCAAGAGAAGTGTAGGAAAGAGGGACTAATTTAGAAAGTGAGCAGTGGAGTTAGCAGTAAAACCGGCAACTTAGTAGGAGTCCGTGATATTAGTATCACTTCTGAAGTCGGCGTGCAGACGGCCAGTGCTTTGCAAAGGTGGACATCTACCCACACTCCCGAGCAGAAGTTTGTATTCATACCTCCCTTGTTATATATTTAATGCTGACAGGTTGTGGCAGTTTATATCAGTGGGATTAAAACTGGCAATCGGACGATAACAGTTTACTTTTAATATCCTCAGAGCGAAGTTTTCAGATTGCCAACAATTATCAAAGGGTGTCTTGCCTGCTTCATTAATGCTAATATTCTTAGATGTTTGAATATGATTTTGCATGTCAAGCCAATCTATCTGGAAGACCGCTGGACATCCTTTGACTGGTGCTGTGTGGCATTTTTTGTTTGATCTTTGGTGTTGCTCAGATAAATTTAATCCTGACATAAGTGATACTCGTTCTGACATCGGTAGGATCTGCACATAGGTAGGGCAGCAACAGCAGGCTCTGCTGGAGAGTTAGAAAGGAGTTCCAACTATTTAAAAATGTAATCAAGAACAGACTGTTAAACTTTGGTTTAATCAAGAAGCAAAGGTTTGTCTTAACGTGACTGAACACAAATGTCCTTGTGTTCCTATACAAAATAGCTTTAGGAGCCTGTCTTCAGGAAGACTGAATGGGTCTGACCCAGATCCCGTAGGAGACAACTCAATGGCTTCCAGGTCCCAAGAGACCTCTTCAGCCAAGCCTAAAACTCCAAGGTGTTAAAAGATGAGAAGGGCTCTGTGTAGAGGCTGAGACCATGGCTTTCTCCAGCAGATTTTCTTTTCTGTAAGAGTTGGAGGGGAAGGGATGGAGGGTTCCTGGCTCATATCACTTGGTGCTTCCCGATGAAAATCAATTGACTTGTGGCCGTCGATGCCAGCTCCGAGTTTGACTCACATTGGCCACTATTCCCAAGGTCTACAAGAGAGCTATATATAACTACAATATATAATGGTTGCTGTTAAATGCATCAGCCTTGCAAATGGATGCACTAGACATCTCCTTTCTGTCTCATGCACCACAATTGTTTCAATTGTTTGAAGTCGAGTGCTTTACGCCGCTGAGAAAGAAGTCTCTGTAATGTTTCCCACAGAAGATAACGCCAGTTGTAATGAAAATAAAGGTGATTCTTTATTGAGACCCGAACACAGACAGGACCTTGTAGCTCTCTAGCTGCTCAACTGGAATAGTGTAGTCCTAACACCATGGTGCAGGGTCCTGAGCTTGTAGTCCTGGGAAAAAAAGCCCCAAAACACAGAGCAAATGCACACAGGAAGGGAAAATAGGTACTTTCAGTCTAGGGGAAATGTCGAAACAGCATGCCAGGTTATACAATTGGCATTTCTTCATTATTTCAGTTGTGTTCGAATTCAGAAAGGGTTTGGGCTTTAAAAAAACACCCAACATCCCAGCAGCGACAATGGGTATAATCACAGATTGGAACATAAGAATTAGTTTTATGCAGCGTGCCAGAAAAACCAAAAATCTTGAGGAGCACTTTCAAAATAACCAGAGAAAAATAAACCATTCCTTATGTCAGTCTTGTTAGAGAGGGATTAAGAAACTGGCAATTATTTTGGCGACCTTAATTGTTGCTCTGCAGGAAAATATGTAATTAGAGCACGTTCGCAGGCCTGCACACCTGCAGCACATCCTACAGTATAATGTCAGCTTTCAGTGCTTGCTGGTGCCAGGTTCTATCACAACCAGGCACAGTGATGCTCTGAGAACATTTCGGACTCGTGTAATGTAGCTTCTGTGTATGAAAGAAGCAGGCATTTACACTGCCATACAATGGAGTGCATTACTGCAACACTGGTTTCATTATTTTCCGACGCCTACCTTCAGCGCTGCTCTGGTTTACTCAGTTTGAGGTTTTATTGTTACGGTATAATAGTCCTGTACATTTCTGAAATTCCCTTATTATTCAGCTTATTAATACAGTACTGGCTTGATTATCAGGCTGCAGTTGTGAAGGGGAAGATTCAGCGAGGGAGCGAAGTCAGAAGCTGGGTAAATTCCTGGTTATAATGAGAACAATTGTTTGACGTCTTCCAGCCCGGCTCTCCGTGTCCATACTGCCACGGATGCCAATGTACGTGCATGCTTGGGGTGCCCGTGTGCCGAAAAAGGGGGTGAGAAACCTTGGAAGCCAGCTTTAGGGGGTGGGAAAAGAAAAAATCCAGTGAAAAAAATAAATCCCTCTTTGCGCTGCTCCTTGCCTTCGCCTCTTCCCCGTGTTGCTCCACTAGAAAACTGGAAAGCGAGTTAAAATAAAGGCGCAGTGGAGGGAATAGCTGTCTTCCAGCTAAATTCAGTAATCTGGCACGCTGATAGTTAACAGACTTCTCCCCCTAAGGGAGATACACTGTATTTTGCTATCTGACATGTTGTCATATATAAAGAAATCAATTGGTAATTAAATGATGCACCTTGTGAAGATGACAAAAGGCATTTGGTTGCGAAAAGAGAACTGGGTTGTGAGGGGTTTGTAATGAAGGCCTAATGACTATTCATAAGAGATTTTCAGTCCGTTGATCCACTTGACTGGAAAGTTCTGCCCTGGAGAGTTAGTGCTGTCAGATTCTCTCACCTCAGAAAGCCGCCGCGATCGACGGTGTGGAGTATGAGCGAGAAATTATCTAGTTGTTGCTTCAGGCCTGTCTTAGGTCACATGCAGAAGGCACACATCTGGCTTCCTGTAGGTGCAACCTCGGGACATAAACTTTGACTAATTTTTAAACTATAAATATGTAAGGCTGACACTGAATAAGTTACCTTTTATTCATGTTTTCATAAATTTTCTAGCGCGTTAAAGCCCTTAGCAGAGCTACCATTTTGGACTTCTCAGCTTCTGCTCCTCTTTGCAACAATTTCATTTGCCTTTTGCCCGACAAATGACATTTTAAGAAATTTCTCTGGCGCGGATGCTACCCACGCTACCTCCCGTCTTCTTGCCTTCAACCCGTGAACCAGCCGGGATTGTTTTGGTAGGGTCACCTACGGAGAGGACCTGGTAGAGATGTCAGGAGGCATTACAGGGTTGCAGCGCAGATTTTTTGCCCCCAGTGGAGCTTTTTCTCGGTATGTGTGTCCCTGGTCACTAGCACTCAGGATAACCATATCAGATCATCTAGAATCTCCTCCTCCGAGGTATTTCCTGATCTTTTCCCCTTTACAGGAGGTCCCTCTGATGGGGATTGCTTGGAGGTGGCACACCAGGAGGTAGATACCCACAGTGTCCTAGTTAAACCAAGAGCTGCACCTCACTTGCTGAGGCTGCAGAGACGAGCACCTTTTACACATCCGTCATCTCCAATGTTGCACCCTCTTGAGTGAATAAATCTCTCTCTAGCGAGTGGTATTTTATAATTAAAACTGAAAAGGAACAAATTGATTTCAGGAAGCTATCCTGAAGCGCCAAGACGTTGTCCTAGGCTGATCAAATCCAGCACAGCTCCTGGGTGAGAGCCCTGAGCTCTGTACATGTTTGCTTTTGAAAAGTGGCCATCCACCTTATCTTATCAGGCAGCTCACCTTATCAAAGGTAAACATATTTACCACCTCGTTAAAGGTTCTTTGCACCAGCACTGGAGAAAGCCCTATTTGTGGACAAAAACCTGTCAAAGTCGTTGTTTAAGAGGAACAAGAGAACCTTATGGCAAACTTTGGAGGTTTCAGCCTGTCAGCCGAGGAGCAGCAAAGTAATTCAATACATTATGCATATTTGAGATGGCCTCATTGGTGTTTCCTTCTTGTGTATTGTGGTTACTGGATTTTGCTGATGTGTTTGCCGGAGCTGACAAGGTAGACCAAATGAATGGACAAATGCCAAAAAAACAATTATGTTTATTAATGTACATTGATTGCTTGTTTAGGGTATAAAACAAATTAAAAAATACATTAGTATTTAAACCTTCTTTTTATAGCTGGCCTAATGACTGCATGTAATATAGTGTCTAGTAAAGGACAATCTACAGTACCTATAACTCCTGGCTTTATTGTCATATTATTTGACTTGGATTTAAAAGGATGTTTCTCTTGTCATTTCTTTAAATGACAATCTATATTTTATTTTTTTAATATATTGGCCTTAAGACAACTCGTTAAGGCCAGAATCAGCTATTCTCATTTTCTTTTAACCCAGTATCAACCTCAGCTGTGAGCATCCCTTGGTTTCATCCCATCTACCTTCCCACATACCCTTGGCCCTAGTTGAAAGCATGGTGTGGCCCCAGCAGTTCAAGGACATAACTTGCTCTAAACCCAGCACCATTCCTGCCACCCTGCTTTCCCCAAGGAAGGACAATTCCACAAGGAGACGGGGCAAGCCCAAACTTTTGCCCATATTCACTGGTTTTGTCCTCATTTCCGCTGTCCCCCCTGAGCTTTGAGCTCTTCAGAAGAGGGAAGTCATGATCTTCCTGGTCTTCCCCCTGCTTCACCCCATTCCCATCTAAGCACCCAAGACCCACCACACATCCACCATCAAAACTCAGCATCTAATGGGGGGCTGACTGAGACACAGGAGAGGGCTCTGGGATTACAGCCCAGTATTGTTTATGGCACGAGAAGTTGCTAAATAATTTTACAGTATCTCTTTTAAGTCTGGGCAAGAAAGTTATAGCGCTTTGAGTTGAGGGCAACATCATTCAGCACGCTCTTAGAAGTACTGCCAAATAGCAAAGTGAAAGCCATAAAGTAAACATGACTTAGCGACACCTGGACCTTTCAGGTTTTATAGCGATTGTTTATAATGTTGGACTGGCCTCTAAAATATGTCTGCAGAAACGGTGCCGGAGCTTTATTTTACCTAACTTGCTCACTTTTTATGTTCTACCCAGGTTCTACCCTTCGTTATTTGCACTCATTTATGCAGTCCTGCTTTCTTCCTTTGCTCTTTTACTTGACTTTTTATTCACTGGCCGAGGTGGTGATGTAGATTTAGCAGCATGGTTTCCACATTTAACGGGTGTCTTTCAGAATTTCTCGGCATTATCAGCTCATCTGGCTCAGAACGTGGCTCCAAAAGACATTTTTGCCACATTTTGGGGGTTCCTCCTCTGAAAAGCGGAGATGCCCTTGTTTCAAACAGCAGCTAAGATCTAAAAAAAAAAAAAAGAAAAAGAGGAATTAATTCCGAATCCACAAAAGTTCCCATAAAATGTTTTTTTTCCCTGCTCTGTTGGAAACTCTTCTCATACAATGCCCCTATAAACCTACCTCGGTACTACCAGGCCCTATTGGAACTAATGGGGCTTGACAGTTCTTCAGTTAAAAATTATACATGAGGGTCACTTTCCCTTAAATTATCTATTGTATGCCAGCTGTTCGCAACTACAATGGTCTTACTTTCTTCCCATTGCCTAAAATGGTTAGCTTCGCTGCAAAGCTGTCGCGACTGGTACTGTAGATAGCTTTTTAAAGGCACTACTTCGTCTTAAGCAACACCTTGATGGCCCTCCTAATTTCAGATAGATTTTTATCGGTTCCAGGGAATGTTTGGAGCGTTCGTTTCGCTTGTTTCGTGTCACAACACTTGAGTTGTATCATAATTTCTCATTTGCTGGACAACTTTATTCTATTTTTATGCTTCTGAGTGATGCTGCTTTAAGTGCCCATGAGTGGTACTTCCGGACCATGAGCACTATCAGAGGCAACCTCAGGCAGATAAAACTCCTTGTCTTTTTGTTGGGGAGAGGAGGAAGGGTCATCGTCAAGTGCTAGTGGGTTGGTTTTTTTTTTTTTATTCCTTCTTTTTCCCCCTTGCCTATTAAAACTGCAGCTTTTTTTCGTAAAGAGAGACTACACTTGGGTCATGCTTATTTCAAAATCAAAGACTTCATCCTCAAATGCTTCTCATTACTTGCTAAAGTCTGCAGTGGTCATCTTTGGGCTGTAATTAGAAAGCCTGACACTTTTAAAGGAGGTCTGTAGAATGAAATATTCCTCAAAGGGGTTTTTTTGGGTTTTATTTTTTTCGGGGAGAGAGGGGGAAATGTGCTGATTTGAAAATGAAAAGCAACCAACTTTCCTGGTCTGCTCGGGACTTAAATAAACCTGCCACCCTTATTTCCATAGATTAATGAATAGCGCAAAAGACGTGGCAAAGGTTTGTGCTTGTACTCTTCCCTGCCTTATCAGGGGCATTCTTTTTAATTCTAAGTGTGCTTTAGTAGTTATTTTTGCAACCTGGCAGAGCATCTGTAGGGTTGCTTGAGTTGTTTTTTTTATAATGTTCACTGGTTTTTGCAGCTACCTGTGTTTTCCATACCTCCACGGGACGGAGGACCCTACAGCAGCACAACTAGCTGCAGTTGAGATTTGGCACAGCTGCTTGGTGATGCTTATCATTAATTTATTTTTAAAAAGAACCCAAAAATGAAAAAAAAAACAACCCGGTCCCTGATCCACAGGCTGCGGCAGCTGGACAAGATCCCATATTGGTTGCAGTTACACGTTTCTCCCGCTCCATTATGTGATCTTTCAGGGGGTTTTGGGCTCATTAATATGCAACTGTTCTGTTTTCTTTCAGCTGGCTTGTAAACTCTTTAACCAGCCGAACAGAGTTTGCAATTGTTGCGGGGCTGAGTGGGTGGATAGGAGCCGGGGCCGCAGCCTTGTCCAGTTGTAGATAGAATAAAATTGACAATGATGCAATGGAGCTGGCATCTGGACAACTCCGTGGGATGAATGGCACTGCTCTCGCAGTCCCTCCGGTGGTTGTACGCCTTGTAATAGCTAGCGTAGGAAGGGTGGTGAAAATTGATATGCACTATTACTACATGTATAAAACTTAACACTGGGGCCATAGCACAGGTGGGGGGTTCCTGTTTATTGATTTTTATGACTCGGTTAGAACATACGGCTAATGCTTTTATACTCCAGGAGCTCTGGGAGTGCTCACCTCAGGTAATAAACCTCTCCGTACTTTGCGGTAGTTCACAATTTACATGTGAGCTTACGTTACGCTGTGCAAAGTCTCCCCTCTCCCTCTCATAATATGCGGCTGAAAGGGAAAAGAAAGCGACTTAGAGCATTTATTTCAAATTTTGAAAACTCTCCTCTCCCGCGATGGAAATGGTCCCTTATTCTAATTACTCATATTTCCAAGAAAATTAGTCACACAAACTTATGTTATGTGTTGTCTCAGAGGTTGAAAGCAAATTAGGTTTCCAATAAGACAGTACATCAAACAAAGTAGCGTGTTCTTGATGCAGATGACTTTTTTTTTTAGAATTATGGTTGGACACTTTTGGCAGACAGATTGTCTTTTACTCTATCAAAATGACAGTTTCTTTTGTAACTGCTACATTCATAATTAGAAGGAGAGAAGCAATCTGCCCAATTTAATATACTAAAAGAAGTTTAGTGTCTTGTGCTAGTAATTTCATTATTTTAAAATACGAATTAATTGTCTTAAAATAATATTGTTAGAAGTATAACTAGTAGGATTATGGAGCTAATTCTCTTCCTTTTTTAAAAAAGAAAAAAATCAAAGCTCCTATTAATGCACTTCAGGCTAGATTAGGATTTTAGGTTTATGTCAGGTGTTCAGTTTGAAGATCCAGGGGAAGAGGCTGGGGAGGGGGGGAAGAGCAAATGCTGAATGTGAAATTCCTCAGTACAAAACCCGAGCTCTCCCAGGTTTACTGTCAGCTTGCAAAGCTTAACTTGAGGTAATGAATGAGGAGAGCTAGATGGTTTAGCAGCCTGGGAGTAGAAGAAAAGGCCTTTCACCTCAGGTTCATGTGTTTTCCTCGGGTAGAGCAGTGCCAAACGGGCTGCTTTTATATTTTTTGGGTTGTTGTGAGGGGAACTTTCCCACATGGTTCCCAAGCTTTGCTCTTGGTGTTGATAGAAAGGTTATTCCAGCGCCCAAAACTCTGCAGGTTTGCAGAACACGAGGTCTCCCGTCCCTGTCAAAACTCGTGGGTGTAAGATGTAAGCCAGCAAAAAAAAGACCTCCAAACCCCCGATTTATACTTTCTTCAGAAATACTACTAAACTTGCCAGTTTGACTCTCCCCCATGAAATATCATCCTCACACGGGGCAGACTTTGTGTTTTGTTATAAGAACGAATAACTTAAAATTTCAAGTAGGTTCTTTTCTGTTAAAAGTTCCTGTTATCCTTTCACCTTGAGGTGGGCACTGGCTGAAATCTGAATCAACTCAGTGGTGACCAAAAGGATGTTGGTATCTCAAAGCAACGAGCTGAGGGTTTCACCAGGTACCTGGTGCAGGAGGGAGCCCATCCTCAGGGATAACGGGCGTATATTTTGACATGTTAACTAGAGGATGAGGCCATTCTGCCTGGCCAGGTAGAATCCCCACCAGGGAGGGAACTGGGAGAAGAAAGGAGAATTTCCTTCCCCCGGTAGTGGAGAGTTGTTGGAGCTGGGGGAGGTTGTGGCCAGGGCACCGCTATTAATACCACATTTAAGAAAGGGAAAATAGAGAAGATGGAAAGAAAGGAAAATACTGGAAGGCTTGAGGTCTAAAGCCTCGCTCCACATCCTTTATTTTACCTCTTAACCACAGACAATGCCTCTAAAGTTTACATACTTAAAACAACAACAACAAAAAAGTAGTACATTTTTAACAGAGGTGTTCTCTTTGTTGGGAAGGTTCCTTCTCTTGCTGCTCTTCCCTTTCGCTTGGTATCAGCTAAGCCCTCATCCTTTGCCATCAGCTCCATAGGAAAACAGCTGCAGAAAGCCTTATCCCAACCGGAATAAAATCATTATGACACAGCAAACCCAAACATGACGTGTGGTTTCAGCAGCCTCTTATGCCCAGCTCTGCGTTTCCTTGTGGCTGGGAGGATAAGGTTGGGGAGGAGGAGGACAACCAGCCTAATAAGAACATTTCAGCTGACCATGAGGTACATGGAGATAGGAGAAACTTTGAGCCGTTTTAAGCTCAAAGTCTGGTGGGACTCCACATGCACACACTACACATGCTGGCAGCCAGGATTTTCTCATGTGTGTGGCAACAAAAACTCATGCTGGAAGAGCATCAATAGCAACTTGGAGGATTTCTAGTGCTGCAAAGGGTGAATTTTGGCCTTTTTTTTGCATTGATTGGGATCTACTGAGTGAGACACCTGATAGAGGGGGAAAAAAGTAAAAGGGAAAGTAGGTCTTGTGCTTGATGGAGGAGTGAAGCTTATTTCTCGCTGCCCTTCTCAGGTGTCTCGTGGAGGAGTCGGAAATCACAGGTGAAGGGTGTTGGGGGAAATTCCATGCAGGAACAAAGCCAGAGCTGACCTCCCCTCTTCATCCTCCTCCTCACTCTGGCACCTTCCAAATGCAAGAACATGACCACACTGCAGATGTGAGCGCTGGTGCTGGAATGAGCTCAGCTTATCGATTTGGTATATTACTGCCCTTCTCATGAGGAAGGCAAGCAACAAAAAGTTCCCGGGTATTTAGGAGGTCCTTATCCCTGCAAAACCCAAGGAAAACACCACGGGCATGCAGAAGGCATCTCTCCAGCCCTGGGACATGGTCCCTGCCATGTTTTGAAGGTTCAGGCTGAACAATGGAGGCTTTAAAGCCAGTTAGAGAGGACAATCAGATATTTTTCCCCTAACAGCAAATGCTGGTGGTTTAGATATATGGGTCACTGCTAACTCTCCCTCTAATACTTTCTGCTCAATACATACCAAAGGGGAGAGCAGTCCGAGGCATGTCTGTCCTTGGGCCGGAGCCAAACGTTCATTTCAGTAATGCTATTTACCGGGAGACATCTTGATTAACGGAGCTTAATACTACATGAAATCGCTACCAGTTATCTAGTCCTAGTAATACCTATGCTGTTGGCACTTTCGTTCTGATGGGTTTTATGTATTTTTATTTTTTAAAAAATTTTTGGTAAGCATTTCTGCCCATAACCCTCCGTTCCCCTCAGGCATCGTGCCCTTCTCTGGGACATCAGCATCCCACGCACCCTCGAAACCCGACGGGAGGTCGCTGGGCCACTGACTCAGAGGGCCATTCCTACCTGTTCTTTAAAGCTGGTAAATGTTTTTTTTTGCACACATCTCAAGAGTTTCACATCTACCCGCCTGATGCGGGTGCTTTTTGATTTCTCACTAGCTCCCAGTTAGGCCGACGCACTCATTTCTGTAAATTCAGAAGCTGGTGGTGGGAGTTTTTTCACACAGCTTCTTCAGTGACCCCCCTAACATCTGCCTAACCCTTAAGCGTACACAAACCATTTCTGACTTGGGTTAGAGGATAGAGGGATATTTTTGCCATGCTCTTTTGGAAAGCATGTTTGTTGTAGCTTTAGGCCACTAATTTTTTATTATTCTTTTTTTTCCCTAAGCATTTTTACCTAGCATTTATATACTCTCAGCATCTCTGGTCATCTCTTCCCAGTGAACAAAGCTGGTTTTCCCCTCAATATTGAGTGCATCCGAGGCTGGCTCTTTTATCCCTCCTTTTCTTCTCGGTGTCTCAGAGTTTCGGAGTCTTCCTCCTTTGTCTCAGAAAGAAGCAGTGCTGAAAGCATTTCCACCTGGATGTTTAAATTATTTAAGTTGCAGGAACCAGACCTTTTCCCTCCTGAGTAGTTGTGGGTTTTAAAGGCTAAAATTGCTTCATCATGCCAAAGTGAAAGTATGCATAAATTATTTAGTTAAACCTGAGAAAATACAGACTTTTCTCAGTGATCTTTCAAGGGCTGCCTACTTAAATTTCAGAAGAATGGGCAGGGGTTTCTCGCTCTCTCTCCTCTTTCTTTCTCTTGAAAAATATTTTAAGTACCTATTCAACTTTTCCTGAGATAAAGCTGTGACCAAAAATTGGAGGGCTGGGTTTTGAGCAAGTGTTCATAATAGAAAGGAAAATGCTGTAGAATCCAAAGTACCCCTACTTCATCACGAACCTATGAATTCTCTCACCAGAGCAGGTAACGGCCAGTGGTGCCTGTTCCCGGTGCCAAGCAGAGGTTTGTGTCAGCATTTCCACTCTGGCTTCTGTTTATCAGGAGTTTCTAAACTCCTCTGTAAAAATACAGCGGAGGAATTATTTTTTTAACTCACTTTCAGTTTTGGGTTGTTGGGTTTTGTTTGTTTTTTCTTTTTTTTTAATTAATTTTGGGCCAGATTGTGGCCGTCTTGGTACCCTACACAAGAGGAATGCCTTGCTGTGGGCAATAAGACCACCTAAAGAGTCAGGTAGTGCTCCTCCTGTAGCAGAATCCATCCCTTTTAAGTTTTAAGATGTAATACTGCTGGTATTGAAGTTAACAAGAAGGCTCCCTTGGGCTTCAGGGGAGCAGGAGTGATGTTTAAACCTTCTCCAGGCCACCAGAAGGACCCACCAGCACGGGACCTGGTTCTGTCAACATGGCAGAGTTTACAGGACTCATCCCCTGGGTAAAGAAACCTGATCTTTACCCGGCTGATGTCAATATTTCTGTCACTGACTGTGGGATCTAGATCAGGGTCAGATATAGGGATGTAAAAGAGGAGGGGGGAAGAAACAACACGTTTCCCCGCCAAGGCGGTTATTTGTTTTACCTTCTTTTTTTTTTCTTTAATACAGTCTGTCTCTCAGGTGGTGGGAAAGGAAGGAGTGAAAAACGCTCCTAAAAGGAGAAATGCAGACCCTAGATGCTGGAGGGAACTCTGTTGCAAATTGTGAGGAGTTATCAGAGGGATAAGATTGCTGCAGGATGCGTTTTTTCATTTTGCAAACAATTAATTCGTCCTTTAAAATAAAATAAAATTTAAAAAAATCCCACAAGCCTATGGAGAGAAACGCTGTGATCTACAAACTGGGGTTTGGAGGAGGTGAGGGGAGGTGAGGAAGCTGGTTGACCAGACCCTTGTCCCCTTCCTTGGAGCAGGGGACAGGGTTGGGAGCTGGAGGGAGGGGGAAATGTCAGGGCTTCAGCAGGGTCTATCAGCCAGTGATTCATTACATGAGAGACACCAACATCGTGCATGGCACTGACTTCATGTTTTAGGGGACCACAGCACGCCCCGTGATGAATATGTATTTTCGGGATGAATGTGCAC
The DNA here is from genome assembly GCA_013400375.1 of Thinocorus orbignyianus. Taxonomy (NCBI): domain Eukaryota; kingdom Metazoa; phylum Chordata; class Aves; order Ciconiiformes; family Thinocoridae; genus Thinocorus; species Thinocorus orbignyianus. The sequence continues at coordinate 1,561,329 of VXBW01001548.1, forward strand.
ACCAAAATCCCTCCAGTTTTTAGTCAATGGAGCCCTTACAATCAATCAGGTAGATGATACCATATGTGCAAAACCAATAGAGATCACAAAAATACATATTTATCCAAGCTGGTCCTTCAAGCTGTTGTGGGTAAGTCAGATAAATTTTGCATGTTTTCAAAGCTGGAGCAGCGAGGGGCAGAAAGCTGGAAAGGATGTTGGGAGCTATTTCCTAATACAAATCCTAAACTCTTCCTAGTTTCTCTTACCAACTCCCATCTACTTTAATCAACAGTTCTGGGGTGGTGGTGGTGTATCTCTTTTGTGCTTTAAGGGGAAAAGGAGCAATCCAGGGAGGAAAAAAAAACAGAGGCTTGGGAGAAATAACTTTTGTAGCTGCAGTTTGGCGAGGGAGTAGAGAACGTCAACCTTTGCGTGCAAGCGGGGAAATAAATTGTTAAAAATCACAGTGTGAGATGGGGAATCAGCCGTAGCTGCAAATCTCATTGCTTTGGTTTAGTTTCTGCCACAACCTGCACATTAGCATTTCCTCTCTCTCTCTGAATTATTGCAAAGATTTGTATTATATGTAATTACAATACAAAGAGGCTCTGCCAGATAAAGCTATTTGCTGAAGTACTGTTTTCAAAAAACACAGAGTCCTTTCACACTTTAACTTACACCTTTTCATTACCTGCTAATAAAAGTACAGTGGATAGATTTGCCTAAGCATGTCTCGCTCAAGAACATTAACCCCATGGGTAACTCTGGCCTTTTGAGATACCAGCTTTCAATTTTAATAACGTCTCCTCAAGAAACCAAAATAAATAACTCTAAGTAAAGATGCTGAACTATTTTTGCCCCTTTTTGCCAACGTTGTAAGCGTCCTCGTACTGTAGATAACAGAGTTAAGTATAGAAAATGCATCGTGGCCAGGCTCCCAGATTCACTACTGCCATGTGAATTATAAATCTTACAAACAGGGGTGATACATCATTTTTTATTAAACTTATAACCTGACTGCTGCACAAATAGTGTTTACATAGAAGGGTATACATTTAATTTACTCTCTGGGAACATTTCTAAAGAATATAAATTGCGCTTTGAAAGCTTCTTTCTCCATAAAGTTCATCAATATTATTTTTTCTCTCCTTTTTTTTTTCTTTTTTTTGCATTTTAATTGGAGTGGCCAAACTGCACACCCTTACTCACAGTATCAAAGACCAAATATCTGTTGAACGGTTATAAAATCAACTCTAATTTTCTTCCTATGAAGTACCAGATAATCAGCCT
>VXBW01001548.1:1567600-1572600 GCA_013400375.1 Thinocorus orbignyianus
CAGCTGGCCTCGGTGGGGTGGATGTCTCTCATTGTGGAAAGGAGCACATTCTCCCGCCTTTTCTCTTTGACTATGGTTTTCTTGTACGGCTTTTCTGCAGGGCTTCCATCTGCATGCCCTTGGCCCAGTGCGTCCCAGAGGGGACAAGGTGGTTGTTAGACAACTTCAGTTTCATCACTTCTTAAATTTGGGGTTCTGATTGCGATAGTATGCACATAACAAAATGTACTTCTCCAAAAAGAAACGGGAAAATCAAGCCAGGAAGTCGTGCATGAGGGTATAGAGAGTCCTCTGAAAAGCAGGTACTCCTTTTCCCCACGTTTTTAAAATATTTTAGGTTTCGACACATGTTGGCCCAAAATAATTATTTACTCTGTACAACCAGTAGTAAAAAGAACCCGGAGGGAAATTCTGGCAAAGTTATTTCCACACATCTTCAACTGAGCCTGATTCTAGTGGAGGTTATATTGATGTAAATCATGGTCTAAGCAGCTTGATTTAAGTCAATAGTTACACTGGCATAAAACTTGCGTGAATATAATTAAAATCAGCCCTCCTTGGAGCTGTGCATGTGTGGCAAAATTTGGACCCGAATGTTGCAGAAATGAATTAATAAATGCAAAGAAGGGTTCAGCAGTTGTAAAATTAAATATACATCTGTGAAAACATCTAGCCAATTACGTAGCTGCACATTTGCAGGATGCATTTTACACTTCATGTGGAATTAAACTATTAGTAAAAATCTGTCTGCAAATAGTGACACTTGCTTTAAGAGATCACATGGACTTATATTGTTTCATAATGCATCTAAAATAGCAGTTCCTGAAACATCACTTCCACTTTAACAAAATGTGTTACTCTCACACTGGCTAAAACTCTATTTTCCTGAGGAAGGACTATTCAAGTACAGAAGTATTTAGCTGGGAAGGGTTGGGTTAATACATGTCATTTCTTTTCTTTCATTGGACTTCCTTTTGCCAACTTTACCTTGTATAAATAATTTTGCCTGTGAGAGTCTTTACATGGAATGCAGATTGACTATTACTTCCTGAATAGATTTAAATTTAACACCAATTTAGTCACTGTAGTATTCCTATATTGGAAATAACAGCTTCCATAGGACTTCTACAAAGTGCCAGAAATATGATCTCATATGTGGAAACAAATTTAAATGTGTTTTCTTTTACATGTTTTCTTTTCGTATATTTTTCCCACCTATGTTTCCCTTGTTTCCCAAATTCTCTCCTGAGCACTGGGGCTGTGAGAAATCTGGAAAATTAGCCAGTGAAAAAAAAAAACGCTAGCTTTTAATAAGAATTGCCAGTCTTGTAAGCATTTTTATGTTAAAACTTTGTTTTAAAAAAAAAAAAAAAGAAAGAAAAAAAAAGCTATTTCTCCTTCCCAAACACCAGATGCTTTTAAGATAAAGCTGGGCTGTCCCGTTCATAATTTCTGAACTCAAACATGGATGCCAATAATAAAAAGAGGTTTGATGGGGAGTTTGGAAATCATTTATTTAGCTTGGATGTTGCAAAAGTGATTGGCTCCTGCTTTGGGAAGTGGCATTTCCCATGGAACTGCTGGGATAGCCCTGGCTGCTGGGCAGGGCTTGCCAGCCAGGGCAGGGGCTCCGGGAAGACTGTGGTTCCCGGCTTTGTCCTTTGCTTTCCGTGGGGACATGGAGGGACCAGGTCTTGGCTTTGAGGCTCTACAGCTTACGTGGGAGGGCAGCGTGGAGTTGCCACCCCCCTGTCCCCCTGGCAGAGCTGGAGAAAACCATCCCTCAGGTAGAGCAGAAGCTCTACGGGGATGAGACTAGCAGTGACTTTCCCTGCTCTCCTCCATAAGAGGAGAACATGTTAATGTGAGAGTTAATCTTTGTTTCTTCCTTTCTTTCTCAAAAAACCAAAACCCAAATAAAACAAAAAAAAAGGGGAAAAAAAAAAAAAAAGTAAAAAGAGCCCACCTCAGAATGAGATCATAGCTCAGTACGTTATGGTTTGGATGCAAATGTACATTTTCAGTGGGTTCCTTGGCTCATATGTCAGGCGCTATTGGAATTTTTGTAGTTATTTGGCAGTTGAATAGTATGGTTTCCAACTTCTTCTTCATCAGCTTTTGAGGCAAATAGAAAAGAGCTAATAATACACTTCAGTTTGCTCTCCAGGCTTGGAAAGCTAGCAACCAACTTGCTGGAACTCTAATAGTCTTTCTCCAGCATGCCTCCTGCTCTTTGCAGTCGGAAAGCTCTGTAGGTATAGCTGAAGACCACCCTCTGTAGGTGGGCAGCACTTTGGCTGCTCCTTGGCAGACAGAAAAAAACGCTGTAGGTCAACAAGGAGGCACACCTTAACCCGAAAATTGTCTTTATTCCGCTTTTTGCAGTGTTTTGCTTGATGTTTTTGTAGACAGGGTGCACCTTGTCTGCTTTACCCATCTCCCAGATGAAAAGGAAAGCAGCGCGGTGTTCACAGCCCAACTTCCACTTGCTCCTGCCACAGATACCTGTGACTTGTGGCCACCACAGTTGGTCACAGGCTGAGCACACGTCAGGGTCCAACAACGATGCAACCCCTGACCAGCTGAGCTACCCCTCACTCTCGGGGAGGGCTGGCAGGGCTGAAAAGGGTTTTAATCCCAATTTCTAGATGATTCCTTTGCTTTATCAGTCGAGTTTATCTTTACTAATCATGTTGAATGCTTTTCCAAGCTTACTAAAAGTTGTGGCACAGGAGTGACAAAGTAGTAGACCTCACCACGGGAGATGAGTTGTTCAGGGAGCTGGAGAGGAGCTTCTCTGAAAACCCCATGTTCTCCTGATGGCTCTGGTGTTCCAACAGCCATAAAATTTGCAATACTCCTTGGTTCTCAAGCTACCTGTCAAGTACGTAGTATAGAGGGCTGTGTTGGGTGAAAAAGAGGGATATTGATTAGCAGATCATCTGCCTGATGGTTTGCTTTGCTGCCTTTTTCCCTCTCCATCTGTTCTTCTCGGGTCACCCAAGGATGCTTCTTCCATGAGTTTTGTTACCAATAGGAAGCAGTGAAGCCCTTGAGGGTTCAAAGTAAACCGGGTCAGAGGTTGACGAAGGAGTAACTTGAAGACAGAAGAAGAGCAGAGTGTGGCCCATAAGAGAAATTGATTAAGATCTGTAGAAAAATTAGGGATATTTGAAAGAGCTACAAACTCCTCACCCTTTCTTCTGCCTTCCTCCTATAGTGGTGTCCTCTGCACCATCCCAGCTCATATTACTCCTGATAATATGAACAATGTAGGAGGATATCCATAGCTATTTGACTTCATTGGTCAAATTAAGAGGAGATGCTCTTTGCTGAGATCTGAGGTGTTCCAGAGTTGCCATCAGCCTGTCACATTAGCGGACAGGCTTGTAGAGCAGCTAAACAGGATTATCTCCAACGGAGCAAAGGCCAAATTGGCCGCTCACAATGTGGCAGCAGGAGAAGCCACAGCAAGACACTGGGAACCGTAATCGTGTACGTTGTGTTTAGGCTGCAAAAAAAAACGTAAAACTGATTGCTTCTGCATCAGGAGCAAAGAAATGATTTGCACACTTCATGCAGGTAGCGCAGCTAAGGAGCTCTGAAAAGCCGGTTTTGCAATTGGATAAGCAGCTGCAGAACTGCCATAAAACTTCTAAGCATGTCCAAGGGCAACAGTTATTGCGAAAAAGTATAATTTTATCATTAGGTCTAAATCTGTCCCTAGAACAAGCAGCGGTTAGTAACTCGAGTCTATAGCCGGCAAAATGTAAATTAACAATATCAGCTCCTGCAGCTAATGGCAGTTTTACCGGAGGGAGTATTGCGGGATTGGGCTCGTAACAGATTTTTACAGACGAGAGACCCTGATTCAGTACCGAGTCCCACACGGGCACAGGGATCCCTGCCATGTGGCGCTCGTCTCCGATTCAGGATGACATGTGTCCACTCCGAGGACGTAATGGCTAATACGCCGCGCATTAAGTTAAAAATATAACAGCAAGTCTGCATAGTCGGCGTGCCATTCGGGGAGGAAAACACTCACTCGAGCATATTAAACTGAATTTCTGCGCTCGTTTTTTACATTTCTTTTCTCCATATACCCCAAAGGATCATTAGGGACGAATGGTCTGTACATCATCATTTTATGAAACAAAGATGTGTTTGTTTTACACGAAGGCAGCAAAAAATCCTCGCTGACTTCTATTATTTTTCCCTGTATCGTCATTTAAACAGAAGTAAGCAAGTGTTATACCCTTTTATCTCCCCGCCCCCCATCAGAAACTACCTGCTACAGATGCAGACCGAAACCTCACAATGGCTTTGCCAAATGCCATATAGCAAAAGGCCTTGGTCCTCTAAAGCCTTGCACGTGGGCACTGCTTCATGTACGTGGGCAATTTCATTGTCCTCTACGGGACATAATTCTCTATAGTTCTGTGGTTGCGTGAAAAGCTTGGGTTCACTCCAATTTATTTTAATTTTTATTTTTTTTTGCAACTAGTTTTTAAACGGCAACATACTGAGAAGGTATGGTTGATGCCCGTGGTGTAGTCCTTCAGAAGAGGTGGGTAATGAATTCCTACAGTCCTCTAATCCCACTTTTAGGGAGTCCTTCCTTGCCTTCATCAAAGTTTTTATTGCAAAAAGAGAAAGTGTAAAGAAAAGTCCCTTCCTGATTTCAAACAAGGGAGAGGGGAAAAAAAACCACCTTCCATTTAAATGGATCTATATCTCTTATCAATTTAACTAAGCAAAGTAAGGTGTTCATTAGCTAGGCTGGGTTAAAAAATAAATAAATAAGTGAGCAAGAGAAGAGATTGAATGTGGAAGAGTGAGAAGAACAAACAAGTCAAAGCATTTGTTCATGCTGCAATCTACACATCAATTATCCTGCTGTGCTAATTACCACCTTTCCATACCCCAGGTACCTAAGCATTCGCACTTACTCACTCTTTCATGCCTCTGATCAAAAAAAAAAAAAAAAGAAAGACAAAGAG
>VXBW01001548.1:1580100-1587600 GCA_013400375.1 Thinocorus orbignyianus
CTACTTATTCAAGGTTTTGTTTCCAAGGTCTTATTACTATAAAACTTAAAGCGAGACAAGGTCTGCCCTCATGTCAGATAACACCACCAAAACAATTCTGATGGTTCAGTAGCTTATTATTTCATACTTCCAGGTCTTAAATAAATTACAGTTATTTTCACATTCCTCCTGAATATCCTTCAGGCATGATAATAAGTGCATTTTTTTTTTCCTGAAAAGACTGTTAATATTTCTTTTCTTCCCATTGATTTTAAATATTTTGTTGAATTGTCATGTGCAATAATAATTAGAGGGGGTCTTGCTAAATTTCTTTCAGTGTGATGCTTATATTGTTTAGGTTCTTGACATATTTTACTAATCATTGCAGAACTGTTGGCAAATAGATTGCAAATTACACTGAAACACAGAAGTGCAGCAGTAGTTTCAGCATCTTTTCTCCAGCATTCCTCTGCTGCAGCCTTGCAGATTCCTTTTTCTCTTTCTTTCTTTCTTTCTTTTTTTTCATTCAATCATCAAAGGCAATTATTGACTTGGGTTTTGAAGTGCAAATTATCAAGGTATTATTTCCTTAGAAGTGCAATACTGTAGATTGCAGAAAGCAAGAGGACCTGAGTAATTTTCTAAAGAAGAGAAGGCGCTGGTCTGAATGACTCAATGAATGACACATGTTTAGGGTTGGGGTTTTTTTCCTGAAGCATCAGTATGATGCTTCTCTTCTCTTCTTTTTTTTCTTTTTTTTTTTCTTTCTTTTTTTTTCTTTTTTTATTTTTTTTTTTTTCTAAGGGGTTAAATAGGGTAATCAACACTGTTAGAATTTTACTAGAGGAGAATAAATCCACTTTTTTCCTTTTTTTTTTTTTTTAATATGTAGTTACAGGGTGGATATAAAGTTACTGTATTACAGAATAAAGGAATCTGGGCAGTTTAAGATCTGGCTGAGCAATGTGAGGGCCAGACCCTGGTTCTAGTTCCACTGCAATGAAGGAGATTGTATCCAAGTGCCCCAGAAGGAGCAATCAATACTGAAAAAGAGAAGTTGTCCCAGAATGATTTAATTCTTTTCTTCTCCCATGAATTACGGTGGTGTTTCCAGTAAAATACAGAAGTTATTAAAGTTAGTTTTTCCTCTTTTTACTCCATCCTAACCTTAAATAGTAGAGATGACAAGGCAGGACGGTCGGTAGCATTCCAAGCCCTCCTGGCTGGCGTGGTGGCCGGACATGGTTTTGGTCGAGGTCCCAAGGGCTCTCCTCTGAAACCTGAGGTGAGAGGAATTGGGAGCATGCTAGTCATTTGTTTTGTTAGGAATAATATCAAATGCTGTGGCACTCACTTCTGGTCAGTGTGTCTCCCTTGGAAAAATCACTGCTGCAGCTGAAGTTTTGCAGTAAGTGGGATTTATCAAATGATGGTGCCATTTGGGTCCGTTTACGAAGGAACTTTTCATTCGCTTTAGGTAACCAAGCTGATACTTAAGTACAAAAAGTGTGTTATGTGATATTTTATAACTCTTCCTGGCAGTTATGTGGATGTTACTACCTGTGCACTTCCATGGTTTGAAAGATGGATGTAAATCTAAGCACATAATGACAGCTTTGAAGAATAGGTCTCATTTGACAGTCTTAAGGGATCTCAGGAAATAATTTATTGGATCTTTTTTATTTTAGTAATAAAATCTTCAACATACAGTATTTGGGCATTTCTACCTTTCTTTCTTTATTCCCACCTGCCTATCTAATAGGCATTAAACATGTAGTAACTGCTTCTGCCCTTGTGTTAACAGTGGATTTGACTTCCTCTTGACTGAGAAGGAAGGACAAGTTGACTCATTTGACAAGACCATACAAACCACTCATCCACAACCACTTACCCACCATCCCAGCCTTTCTTGACTAGAAAAAAAAATAATGTTGCTTTCTTGATCTAAATTTACTTGGTGGGAAGAAAGGATGATTTTTTTCTATACTTCTATTTATTTTTTTTTTTCTATAAAATACACTCTAGGTAGATAAAACAAGGTCAAATATATTTTTACCTCTGAAGTTCAGTACCCAAAGACTCCCTTCCCAGGTACTGCCACCTCCCTCATAACAGTGAAAACCTGAGAAATTCTTCTACCCGACTCAATTCACAACTGGAGAAGAATTATTCTGCTGGCAATTATAAACTTGAACTCTTTGCAGGGAGATGGTGGTAGAGCTGAGTTCCTAAGAAACAATCATGTTCAGCTGTTGTAGCCCTTCCTGGGTGTGATAGCATTGTGAAAACTGTATTTCAGGCCTGTTCTCAACAGGTTGATAGACACATAAGGTGGGTAAATGGCAATATACTATCTTCCAGAAACTGTCATGCTCACATATTTCAATAGAAGTTATCCATTGCTGGAAAAAGATACTGTAGCAAGACTCCCACTTTTCTCAGGACTCTTCAAGAATGTGAAAGATGGTATTCTTTAGAAAGTTATACACAAAAATGCATAGGCCTCAGAAAACATATTTTCCTTTAGTTAAGAATCTTTTCTTTCTACATAAAAGCTAAAAAAAAAAATAAAATAAAATAATGAAAATGATAAAAGTGTCTCCGGGACAAAAGATAATAGAGAACGATACACAGTTCCAGCTCCTCTTTTATCTCCTCTGTCCCTCATCATCAGTCACTGCAGTGAGGAAGGAGAACTATCAGACTTGGAACTGTTCTAGTCCAGTAAAAAAAGCTTTGATTTTTTTTTTTTTTTTTCTCCTCACTACAATTCTTAAGCACATTGCATAGGAGTTATCACTGCTGTTTGCAAACAGCCAGGGAAAGGAAAGGGGATAAAATATTCACCTCCAAAGTCAACACTGAATGAAGCTACATGTCTTTATGTCTCTTTCAAGGACATCATCAAAACTGGTAGAGGCAAAGCCATCCACTGCAAACCATGAGGCTGTATAGATTTTAAGGTAATAAAGCTAACGTAACTCTCAGACTCCAAACTGAAACCATGGCAGCCTTTTTAACTAAAGACAAAGTTATTATTTTTTTTTTTTGTTTTCTGAAGAGGCTTCTTCTTCAAAGACCCTATTGATGGGAAGGTAGAAGGAAACCTGACTTCATTTTGGATTCTTCCCAGCCTACCTTCAGGCACCTCTTTCTACTGCTTCTTTCATGGAGGCACTCAAGTCTTAGTGTGACAATTTAAAAAATATGAAGCCTCTGGGCTATTATGAATTTCTGTCCCCAGAGAGAAACACAGGACGAATCTGAGACACTGGAAGACTTGGAGGAATGATCTATTTTCCCTTATTTTGAGGCGGTCAGCTTGGGGTGTTTGTGTGAAATCTGCATCAATTTTTACAGGGGTAACTCTTAACTACATTGGAAAATTTGGGATTTTCAGAAATACAGGGAAATGAGGTAAGAGGTGTAAGGAAAAGAGTGAGAAGTAAGAGAGAGAGGGGTGGTGGAGGATATGTTGGCAGATGCCAATGGACAGCTTGGGTGATTCTGCGGGTGACATGTGTTTTCCAGACAGAACAATGGCATCCAAACTGCTAATCAGAACACAGGGCTGGCTCCCTCTCTCTGCTGTAAATCTTACATTCTTACGTCTTGTCTGCAGCCATATTTTTCAGTCGGTCAGCAGAAAAAGTGGACCAAATTCTGTAGTTATCTGGAGACTTTTTATTGAAGTCCATGTAGTGGTCTAAAAATGCAGATATGAAAATACCAGTGATTTCTCCTCTGTAGAGAGGAGAATAAATCCAAATAAATGTTGTGAGCTAGGGACTCTGCATTCAGTTTTCCAGTTCCACAACATCTAGAACAGAAGAGCACACACATGGATTTTGAAAAGTGAAAAGGGTTATTTTAGGCCTGTTCATCAGGAGCAGGACACAAATTGAAGGAATTAGCATTAAACACAGGAGAATCCCTCACAAGTCTTCTTCACTTGCCTCTTCAGTCCTCAAAAAGATTATTCTTGTGTTTTTAAAGTATGTCAGTAGAATAACTATGAGAATAGTCCTTTTCCCACTTTTAAATTTGAAGATAAAGAGAAGCAGATTTTGGTCAGGGAAAGAGAAATGGGAATGTATTAAGTTGCACTATTATGGAGAGAATTTTCTTCTGCCATTTGATTCCTCATAAGACAATGTACTCGTGATTTCTTAAGACTCACAAGATGTGTCCCTAAATACTTAAAAATCATAAAAATCAGATCAAAGATACCGTTAAGCAGCAAAACCATCATCTTGAACATCATGAACATTAGTAAAAAAACAATTCTATACTCATTTCAAGCAAAAACTGAAGGTAAATTGTCTTCCTCCAGGCTACGCTTTTGTTTCTCCTGTGAACAAGCTCTGTAATCTACCAGGAGAAAAGGCTATCTTGAAGGATAAATAAATAATCAATTATTTATACTTCTAAAAAGCATTCCACTATGCTCTTATTGCTGTATAACCATTTAAAACTACGTATTCAGCAGAGAACTTCCAGTGGGGGAATCTAGTGTGTGTGATTTAATCAACACCCACAAGATTCATAGGAAGACAAATCTGCTCCTGGTCATCAACATCCAGTAACTGTCCTATCACTTCAGGGCCAGGACAGCCACAAGAATAGCAGAGATTGCTTGACCACACAATCACCAAAAATTAACGTCTCCCAATCGAGATATATAAACCTTGATGAATGCCATTGTTGGTAGCAGGATCAAGGAAACAAATGCTTCCTGGAAAGAGAAGCCAAAAGCCTCAACAATTTGTAGTGTATCTCATCTGACAGCACAGCTTGTGCAATGCCCTCAGTGAAAAATATAAGTAGAAGAAATATGAAGTCGTTTGCTTACATGATACAGGAGTTTTTCTTATTACTGGGGTTCAGAATATTATCACAGTCTCTTGCTGAAGTCTGTAGTAACCTTAATTATTTTAACTTAATGCGCATGCCAAAGTGCTTATGTGTAATGGCAACCTGGCAGGGTGAGACAGAAGCCTGAACACCAACCTTTAGGCCTCAGGACCAAGCAACCCCTGAGGTCTGCATTTCAGGTTTCTCTATTTTCCCTTCCTTTTAATATCACAACTTAAGAACAGTTGAGGTCCTGCCTGTTGGAAAAATTTTCTCTCTGAAATCCTGTGTTTTCTTGTTTGTAGAGTTTATGTGAATATGGGGCATTCTATTAGAATCACCATTCCCATACCAGTTACGGCTGCTTGAAAAGTTTCTAAAATTAAGTGTATTTTTAATGTCAGTGTACCTTCCCTGAGAATGGTATTTATTCTGGTGGGGAAAGAGTGGGTGTACCCTAAGCTTCCTGTCGTACCACTTGTATTGTCCTCATTTCTCTTAGGATGAGAGACACTCAGTAGTAATAGAACAGAGGAGATAAAAATCACACACGCACAGAAAGGAGGTAAAGACCTTTTCTGTTTAGAGCCCGTAGATGACAAAAGCAAGGAAATGCAGGGGTAATGCTATTACTTCATTTGTAGATCGTATCATTTATACCAAATGTGCTGCAGAGTGTTGTGAGTGTTACGGGACTCTGCTATCCACACAGTCAGAGCGCATGAACAAATTACTACATGGAGAATTCACCCACACGTAAGTCTTTTCTCCCTGAATCCTTTCCACTCTTAGAGTCTTTGCCCAAGTCATGGCTTGGGCATGTCCAAGAACCAGGTGGAAGAAAGCAGTTTCTTCTCTCTCCTCTTTCCGGGTTTGGGCAAGCTGCTTCTAGGGCTTCTCCTGTGGTTTGTTCGGAGGTGTCCTGCTATGGTCACCCCACCAGCCATTTCTGACCAGGCCTGTCTGCATGTAGATAGGTCAGACGAGTGTGGATTGCCTTAGGTGGGGTTGAAACAGAGCTTTCATCATCCATCAAGGAGAAGGGCAGATTTTCATACTTAGATGGACACTTTCATTTTCAGCTCGCTTGGCAAATTAGTTGCCACCTTTGAGGATCTTTGAAATTATGGAAAAACTAAGGATTGATACAGCCAGTGACCTGACCACCTAGAACACCCAAAACAGCTGGGGATTTCTCAGAAAGTTATAGAATCATAGAATTAGAGTTGGAAGGGACCTTAAAGATCATCCAGTTCTAACCCCCCTGCCCTGGGCAGGGACACCTCCCACCACACCAGGTTGCTCAAAGCCCTATCCAGCCTGGTCTTGAACACTTCCAGGGATGGGGCATCCACAACTTCCCTGGGCAACCTGGGCTAGGGTCTCACCACCCTCACAGGAAAGAATTTCTTCCTAATATCTAGCCTAAATCTCCTCTCGTTCAGTTTAAAACCATTACCCCTTGTCCTATCAGTCCACTCCCTGACCAAGAGTCCCTCTCCAGCTCTCCTGGAGCTCCCTTCAGATACTAGAAGGCTGCAATAGGGTCTCTCCAGAGCCTTAGCTGAGGGGTGTGCAGGACAGCTTGGAGCAGAAGGAGAGTGGCCATCCCCATCCCGTGGCAGAAGGACACAGGCTGCCCTTTCCCATCCTGCCTTCTGCAGGGAGCCGTTTGCATAAATTCCTCGCGGAGCAGGGAGAAAATTGATCCCCTACTTTTCAGTTCCCTTCTTTTACTGGTTGTCACAACCTTAACAGTACTTGACATCAATGGGAGTTACATTGTGGATTGGGGGCAGTGTTTGGCCCTTAAGCGTAGTTTTTGCATGTTAATACATTAGCAACTGATGTCTTATTTGTTCAGTAACTGACAGAATAATGTACAGAAAGCACGTAAGTATGAAAAGGGGCTAGTTAGGTAATGTTGAGCAGAACATCTTCAAGACAACACAGCAACCACTGTATTTCAAATGTCAGGCTAATTATTATCAACATTTAAATGTTAGCGTGGGCCATTTTTAAGAGTGGAATTTTTTTTTCAGTAGGTACCATTACGGGAAGAAAATGTCACATGTAGTTCTGCCATCGTATTGTTCAGAAAAAAAGTACATAAAACGAGGAAAATTTTTTCTAGAGGCAGCAAAAAGACCATCTTGTTTGCTTAAACCTAGCTGTAAAATTAATCTTCCTGATGATACTATTTGGGGTATCGTTTCTTTTATGGAGGCATGGAGAAAGTTTGCTGGAATACCACAATGTAAAATGAAAATAACACTTCTTGGCCATAAAGCCAGAGTGTTTTACATGCAGTTTTGTGGAGATTCATACTCATGGAGGTCCCAGTTGTTCTGGAGGCAGTTGAAGTCTGAGCTGTGCACTCCCTGGTAACCCCTTGACCGAAAACGAAACCTGAATATGATTCAGCACAAAATGGAATGCAATGCCAATGATTCAGATACTTCTCCTCCGGTCTGCTCCGTCCCTTACCATGTAAACACGGCACCAAACGGCAAACACCGCTGCGACCCGGGACAGTACCTGGGGATAATTATGAGCATGGTTTACTCATGCAACCGTTACACAGAATTATCATTATTTCCTGGGAAGTTTTGGATATTCAATATTCAGTACTGCTTCTAAGTTGGCTTTTTATTGCTATACCTGAGA
>VXBW01001548.1:1595239-1605960 GCA_013400375.1 Thinocorus orbignyianus
ATTTTCCACAAAAAAAAAAAAAAAAAAAAAAAAAAAAAAAAGAGGGACATAAGAATTTTAATGCTTTGTGTATCAATAAGATTTTAATAGCGGGCTTTGATCTTCTTGCCAGTCTCTCACTCGATTGGCCAAGCAGCATCCATCTTCCTGAATCATCATTGACTTGTCTTCATTTCTGGGAAATTCTTTTTTTCTTTTTCTTGGGGTTTTTTGGTTGTTTTTTTTTTTTTAATTTGGTCTTTGTTGAACCATTAGTGGGTGCCTTTTGACATTTAATGTCTTAGAGACACAGCTAAGTGACAGATTAAAGCAGGTTTTTCACCGAAATCTCAAATACTAAATTCTCTCACTTCAAAAAAATAATTAGAGATTGTGTGTTCGTGCATGTCTTCAAATAAAGGCAGGCTGGTGCTTAGGAGAAGTTGAAGAGGTGGGAAAAAAACTGGTGTATACAGTTCTTTTTTGCCTGTGAAAAAAGATTTACCCTTTGGAGAGTTAAATCTTAAGGGGGCTGTATGTGCCAATACCTGTTGCACATGAACTAACAAATTAAGAGCAAGAAACCAAGTTTGACAGGCACTCCCAGGCAGGCTGAAACATCCAGGAGAAGAAGTTTTCTCCCCAGTGATGGAGCTGCATCCAGCTGTTTTAACTCACCCTGAAACCCCAGCTTTGTGGAAACTAAACCCATCCACAAAAAATCCATATACCGTGCTCGTTTGCATGTGAATTAACCCAATTTATGGCCGTAAAGGGCAGACGTTGTCAGCACGAGGGGAAGACGCAAACAAATCGCATGGGCAGAGAAGAACTGCCCGCAGTTGAAAATTTGTCACATTTCTGCACCGCTTGATATTAATACACGCCGCGCTTCAGATGAGGTTAGGGTGACGATGACAGCTCAGAAGATCTGTGTGATGATAGATAGATAGAAAGGGAGATACAAGAACCTTCTTGCATCTTCCTTTTGTATTTGCAGCTTGTTCCAGGTATAGATCTCGCAGTGTCAGTTGAGCGGTTATTTCTTTTAAACAGGGAGGAAAAAAAATAAGATAATAGAAAAATAAAAGATGAAGAAGGAAAAAAATTCCCTTTTTATCACCCGACTGCTTATTAGATTTGATATGGGGGAAAGTCCTATGTTTACTCCGAACAAATAGGGTTTTTTTCCACCACTCATTGTCATGTTTAAAGTAAATAAGTTTCTCCTCCATCGGTCTCTGGAACAAAAACCACTGTAGAGGGGGGTCCACACCAGCCCTTTTTCTCTCCTTCCCTGAGCAGCATCTTCCCTCTCCCCACAGCGCGCTACCCTAGCTTTGTAGAGCAATTCAATGCCGTGCAAAAACGCTAAAAAAAAGTGTGCCTGCTTATTCCGCAGAAGAAATGAAGGAAGATTATGACACTATGGGGCCTGAAGCCACAATCCAGAGCGCCGGGAACAACGGTACAGGTAAGGCAGCCGCACCGCCTTGAGCGTCCCTTTCCCCCTGGATCATGTCGCGTTCCCTGTAGCAAAACAACTCCTTTCTTGTTTTCAGTTGAGTGATTGGGAAATGTTTATATAATTCCCCTGTTTGAGCTTGGTTTTTTTTTTAATTTCCCCCCCATTTCAACCACAAAGGTGAGACCCCTCCCATGGCCCCCATCCCCCTTGCCCCCCAACTTCTCAGCCCCTTGTAACTACATCCTCAGGAGCTAATAGCTTTCTATGCAGCGTGAGGAGATGTTTTCCCAGGGAAGGGAGAATCTCACAGAGTTTAAAGTAGCTGGACCTATACACAGGAGTCTTTTAATGGGAGAGACTGTACGAAGAGGTTGGTAATGAGGTTGGGGTGCAACCCTTCTTGGCAACCCCAGATTTACATGGTGCACAGAGGAGGCTACTTCAGAGACTGGACACATCTTTTCAGCAAGACACACACAAACCCCTTACGTAGATAGTACACAGACACACACACTTTAAATGCATATTTATGAGATTATTATATTTATGGCTAATCTTTTTTTCCTATTTTTTTTTTCTATTTCCCCCCTCACTTTCCACATCTCTTTCTTTCCCTTCTTAGAAATCAATACATTTTGTGGAACAAGAAAGGGGACTGAGATATGTAGCAGGCATCATCTCTTTTTTTTTTTCCCCTCTAGTAGAGGAAAACAGCAAGAGGTTTCTGTTACTCTTTTCTAATCTAGATGGATTCAGGGG
Organism: Thinocorus orbignyianus; assembly: GCA_013400375.1. NCBI lineage: Eukaryota > Metazoa > Chordata > Aves > Ciconiiformes > Thinocoridae > Thinocorus > Thinocorus orbignyianus. The sequence goes on from VXBW01001548.1 coordinate 1,597,446, forward strand.
TTCACCATGTTTTCCAAAGGCCACGAGGCCCCACTCCATCCTCAGCTCAGCTGAATGTCCTACATCACCCAAGGTTTCTTCTGCCTTTTGCCACAATTGGAGATGTTGCAGGTAGCCCTGGTTTATACAGTGAAAATGAAGCATTTTCTAGCAGAAGTCCATTTCTAGGCATTCTGTCATGAGATAGAATGCTCTCTACAAACCTTACTGTAAAAGGTGGTACCTAGGTCTTGCAAGGATTTTATTACTCACACTTTCCTCCTGTTGTCAACACCCACATGAAACCCCAATGCTCTTATTAAGTAACACAAGAAATTTTCTTTATAATTTTTGAGGGAGAAAATAATAGGAAAATAAAGCCATGTCATTGCTTTTTTTCATCCATTAACTTTGTTATGCATGAAAGGAGGGTGGCACCGAGTTACAGCTTACTGTTATATACACACTTAACGATGTTGCCATACATACAGAACTGGATACATAGGTATTTTAAAAGCTTTTTTAGTTCCAAGGGACGTTAATAAAGTGACAAATTGTGCTTAGGGCTTGGAAAAACAGGACTTGAGAAGACATCTGATGCAGAAATAAGGCTTGATGGTTATCTGAATTACCATTACCAGAGCTTTTGAGGTCCCCTATCAGTCCGTGTGACTTCCTTTGCACATATTTTTCTTACCATAACAGGCCTTGACTCTTTCATACTTGCAATGTGGTCTGCTTGAGGGGGAAAACTTCATGTCCTCTTAGCCCCTTCCCTTCCAGTATCTGATGGTCTCTTCTGCCTGCTTGACTCTGGCCTCACGGCATCTCTCTGGGGGCAGGGTGCCACCGAGCCCTGCCACTAACAGGGTCAGATCCATGGCTGTGGGGTGTCCTGCCTCCTCCAAAACCCGTTTTCTGGGGGAAACGATAAAGGTTGCCCCTATCCGGCTTGCTGCACTGCAAACAGAGGGCTTTGCACCTGGCAATTCCTTCCCCAAATGTCCCCTGCAAAAGTCCCTACCTCTAACTCCTGCTGCTGTTTGCAGCAATGGGTGGCTTGCTCAGATTATGAGTTTTCCAGTGCTCTGCTAGGGTTTAGTTTAAATCTTTCACCACTGAGGTGTTCAGAGCCACCTCCTCCACGCAGTGGAGGCTGTGTGACCTGGGTAGAACATGTTTCTCTCCTGGCTGCAGTCTTTGCAGTCTCTTAAGAGCAATGTCAGGTTATTTAGTCATACTAAATCACCTAATAAACTAAATGCCTTTGCCAGTCTTTTCATCTGGAGTGGAAGATGCCAGGTGACAGCATCCTCCGTTAGGAGTTGAAGCATCCTTCATGCAGAGTGATAACTCCCCTGGCTTGACTGTCAAGGTGTCCCAACCATTATTTGAGGAGAAAAGGGAAGAGGACAGTCCCTGAGCCACTGGGGATCCTTCCTACCTCATCTGGGAAATGGTCAAAGTTTTCTTCTTCATCCTCACTGTAGGCTTTGGGCCTGTCTTGAGTGTTTGGCCTTAATTTTTCCCTGCAGTTAGTGGGGGGATTTAACACTGATGTTTATTAAAACAGCTGAGGAAAGTCTGAGGCTCGACCCGATGAAAGAAATTGGATCAGTGACTCCATCTTCAGCCGTATTGCAGTGACCTTCTGGTGTCCAAGAAAGCTATTCGGGTCTTTCTGCAGATTAGCATGGGCTCTTCCAGATGGGCCAAGGAGTTTTCTCTCATTTAACACAACCTCTTGACACCAGACCTTGTAGAACTCTCTAGACCTTGTAGGGCCTCTCCCTCTCGACACCAGATGTTGTAGAGCTCCATGACCTGGGCTGTGCACAGAAATGGGAGATAGAACTTCAGACTCATTCACTTACATCCAACTGGCAAAGCTGCTGTAGGTGCATGCAAGGATTTTTAGCATCAAATTCATTGCAGAATGTCATTAGTAGAGAAAGAAAACTAAAAGAAAAAGCCTCTGTTATTAAATTATTCTGCTATTGTCAGAAGGGCCACTTCCTAGTGGTACTGAAAAAAGAAATCTTGTTATCCATACATTAATCAGCTGCATTTTCATAATGAGCCGTGGAGACTTAATAGTGGAAAAGCAAAAGTGACCATTAGAGTGAGAATTTTAGTCTTTGGTCCTGCTAAATTAATTTGTAAATATTTCTAGGGATTTCTGGAAGAGTTACTTGACAAGATGTTGTTTTGCAGAAGAGGTTTTTCAAATATGAATGAAAAAATGTCTGTGGTTTACTTTATTGTACCTGCTACAGTTTTTATAACTGGGATGTTTGCAGGAACAAGTTCACTGTAAACAAATAGAAATATTTTTTTCCTGGTTTTGATTACTAACATCTGACAAGCTTCGAGTAAAGATCTCTTAATATAATTTAAAGAAGGGGAGAAAAAAGAACACTCAACCCTTTGGGGAGAGGAAAACAGAAGTAAAACTTGGCAGGTTGGAGGACAGGCCGTTTTCAGGCTGCAATCTGTGTGTACCAATGGGGGCCTCTCACTTCCTGGCTAATGAAGGCTGTGGTTTTATTAGCTTTGTTTGCGATTAAGGGCAGCTATCACCATCTCGCAGGACGAGTTCCCACACAAAATAACTGGTCTCCCAAGCTCCTTGAACCTCTCTCTCACTTTATCTTGAAAGGTCCTAAATGCCTCCGAAGATAGCTTTCCTTAACGTGTTTTATTTTTATGTGGCACAGCCACATCAGCTTTTGGAGCTGAAAATATTTCTGCTCTCCAGGCTCCAATAATTAATTAAAAAAGGACTTATTTGGTGAGGTCACCCACCGTAGATCTCGCTGAAATTCTTGCCTCACAGGAGGGGATGTGCAATGTGTGTGCAGGGTGAGCCCACAAGGAATCCGGGAACATGACTTTCTGCATGGAAAACAAATTAGGGCATGGGGAGGGGAACCAGCCTTCCCCCCAAGAAATCGAGAGAGAAACCTAATGGTTATCAGATGGGTCTTTTCAGTAACACTGGGTGAGTTCCCAGCCACGTCTGAGTTGTCAGTACCATCGCTGGTGAGGAACCAGATCCACATGGTCACCTTTTGCTATCTCTGTTAATCTGCAGCGCAGCAGCAGTGGTTGTGTTGTTTCAGTTAAGGATCTATCAGCTTTTCCACTAAATCCCCTTGTTTTTCGGGCTTTATAATATAGGCATAAACATTTGCTTTAGCTCCCGGATTGCATGCTCAGACATAGAAGCCAAATAATCCAGAGAATTAGGAAGCCAAGGCCGGTAATATCGCAGCAGCCCTCCACCACCTGTTGGATCAGCCTCCAGATAGACTTGGGGGAAGGAAAAACCTCATTTGGGTTTGAGTTTGGGATTGAAGCTCCAAATATTAACTCAGGCCTTGCTTGGCAGCTTGAATTCCCATCCTATAAATGCAATTTCAAGCTCCAACCTAGCTCCAACCTCCCAGCCTACCTGGAGGAGAAGGACACGTGGAGCCATCCCTTGGAGCCACCCTACCCTTTGCCCTTCTTGCTTCCATATCTCCTCTTTGGAGAAAAGTTGTCTCTCCCTGCTTCACAGGTAGCATTTACTGGGTCATGGCCTGAATCCAGCAAAAAATAAACTTGGTTTCCTTGGATCTATTGCTAAGCCAAGAGAAGGAGCAAAGGTGAGGGAGCATTGAGTCAGAAGGGTGGATGATCTTACAACAGTTGGAAGATATAGGCATAGGAAGGGAATGGAAAGTCATGTTTCCAGTTTAAAACGTAACATCTCAGTTTTGTTTTGATAAAAACAAAGTCAAAAGGCATAGTCTGATGCTCCTGTGCATAAGGTGCACTTCAGCAACCACCATTTTGTTACATTTCTCTCACAACAACAAAATGGAGGGAAGGTACTCAGTCTTGTTCTATGTATTTAGGTTCCCCTTCCATAAAAATTGCTTTTTTTGGGGGGAAAAAGGGGAAGTATTGCTCCTTATGATACTAAATAACAATAAGCAAGAGCTCCAGAAGGACCAAGGGAGGAGAACTGCAGTGGTGAAATGACTCCCTACAAAACCACTGCAATGGGAACAGAAGTTTCCTTCCCAAAAGGGGGTCCCGTGCCCTGTGCCATTTGGTCACTGTCACTAAAATACTGCTGAACGGTTGAGAAGCTGCTCAGCTCCTGTGAAAAATAGGGCAGATTTGTCTCAACCAGAGGATTTGATTTTATTAGCTAAAGAGATGAGGTTTGCATAGATGAATATCTACTTTTATCGATGACTGTGAGATCAGCCCTTCAGATCAGGTGCTTTTAGGTTTCCAGTTGTGCCCCAGTCAGAGGCAACATCTCATTTTGACCATCACCATCCCCTCGAATTTCTGTAGGAAATGGAGGCAAAGCATTTACCCGTTTCTAAACATCAAGGAGCTGCTTATTCTCTCCTTTCCAGTGGTTACACACCAGTATAACCCTGTAGGGCCATAACCCCTTTGATGTCCATGAGTTTAGTCCGTATTGCTCCCTGGCGTCAGTGGAAGCAGAATTATGCATTTAATGTTTTACTTTTACATGAACTGTAGAATAGTTTATGGTGTTGCCTCATTTTCTTATTTCACCTAAGGAGAAATACATTAAAAATGTAATCAATCATAAGCAGCTCTTTTCATTTACGGTCAGTTAAAAACAAGTATCTTTAATTCCCTGCCACCAACTGTGTCTTCCGAGATTTGTTAATAAAAAAAAAATAAAAAAAAAAAATCAGAGAAATAAAATGATCAGCTCCTTTTTTTTTTTTTTCTTGGTATAATTATATTAATATTTGTCTGTAACTTCCCAGAGTTTTAAGGTCTTCCCTGTGTGCAGTGTTCATACATGGAGGAGAAAAAGCATATTTTTAGTAAGGGGATGTTTTGTGGTTGAGCATATATTATGTTTCATGGACATTGCATGGACAATAAAAAACTGGGTTTATATTTAAGGAAAAGAAGGCAAACACTTGTACAGACTGTAAAAGTGGTTTTAGGCTCAGTATCCCTCTTATGGTCTAAAACATGTGGTTCCATTTGTAGAAATCTATGAAGCAATATTTTATTTTTTTTTAAAACAACTTATTCTGCCATTGAAAGTAAATTTTTCAGGGTGAAAAAAAATAAAAGGAAGATGTTGTGGACATTTTTCTTCTTGTGCCAGTCATGGAAGAGCAGCCCGAGGCAGGACCCATCATGGAGGAGAAGCAGTTGAGGTCTTTGCCACCTGCAGCTCCCCATGTGGGGACCGTCTCAGGGTCTACAGGTCCTGGGGGCAGCTGAGCCCCATGATGTAGGTCCAGCTGTGCTCATGCCAAAAAGCCGTGAGTCTCCCAGGAGCCCTCTGAAGGTTCAGGTTCTGTAGATGAAGGATTACCTGCATTACCCAAGCCTCATAAACTTCTCCCGCTGCCCTGTAGAGCCCGTGTTCCCGTTGATTTAACTGCCCGCCCTTACTTCTATCCACGCTGGTGGAAAGCCCACATTAATTTTATTAGGAGCTGGAGCAAGACTGATGAGAGCAAGGATCCAGCTCCAAGCTCCAGCTCTCCATGTTCACCAACCCCAACTCTCGGGGAAGAAACACTCAACCCTCCTTTTTTTTTTTTTCTCTTTTTTTTTTCTTCTTTTCTCCTTTCTCTGCTTTTAGTGAAGAACGCAAATTGCACGTCGGACTTTGAGGAATATTTTGCCAAGAGGAAACTGGAGGAAGGAGACGGGCATGCAGTCAGCATAGCAGAGTACCTGCAGCGCAGCGACACGGCCATTATTTACCCCGAAGCCCCCGAGGAACTGTCTCGCCTTGGTACCCCCGAGGCCAATGGGCAAGAAGAAAATGGTGAGGCTGTGATTCATTTTTAGCCAGTATCCTGACCTCGTGCAGCTGTTGCAATTATAAATGCGCCACATGCCTGGGTGTTTACCTTAAAAATTGAAGAACAGCTGCAGCGGCATGGAATTTCATGAGCAAAGATTGGGGCTGTAATTTCAGTGTATTGTGATTTTTTAGTCAGCAAATTTGTATTTGGCTGGGGGAGCTGAATTTAAACGGGAGAAAGAGGCTGCCGCCCCGGCTGGGAGTTTGGGAAGTTTTACTTGACTTTTAACGCTCAAAAAGATGGGGTGGGCAACCCATTGCTTCCCCAAACTTTGAGAAATACTTGGAAAATCATCGGTAGGAAGGGTTGGGTCAATGGCGTGAGTAACGTCATGAGCTGGGGCTGGAATGCAAATGGCCAGTGGATTGGGGAAAGAAAGTATTCCTCGGTTTTCCAGCCGTGGAGGTCTGCGGGAAGAGGGATGCCCGTAATTAATTAATTTCCTAGCAGGGTCCGGGGTGGGTGCTGCGAGTCTGCCGTGGGCGTGCGCGGGTGCCGGTGCCTCCTGCCGCCGGTTGGAAGCGGGCAGCAGATTGCAACGATTCCTCTCATACCATCCCGGGCAATCAGCCCATGAGCTGCCATTGATTTGCTGACCTTTTGGCCTGCCTCTTCTTCTTCTTCTTCTTCTTCCTCCTCCTCCCCCTTCTCCGGCTCCATCCTGGGGGTGCAGACCTGCCACCTGGAACTCCAGATGCCTTCGCCCAACTGCTGACCTGCCCCTACTGCGACCGGGGCTACAAGCGCCTGACGTCCCTCAAGGAGCACATCAAGTACCGCCACGAGAAGAACGAGGAGAACTTCTCGTGCCCTCTCTGTAACTACACGTTTGCCTACCGCACCCAGCTCGAGCGGCATATGGTGACACACAAGCCAGGGACAGATCAGGTGGGGGGGCTGGTTTTAAGTGATTTCTTTCTGTAATAACCCCTTAGAGGAACGATATTGCTTTGATTGGCAATCATTATTAATTTTTCATGGCATTTTGAAGATGCAGATCTTTTAATGGTAATAGCTTTAATTGAGGTCTAAATGATTTTTTGATGGTCTCTTCTAATATGATTTAATAGTCTTATGTTCACGATCGAATGAGTGTGTTAATTTCTAATTTAGAAATTTTATTTGCACTTTAACTTGACTTTAGTTTCGTTTTTATGTTCCTCAAAAAGTGAATGAAACTGTAGCATTTTAATTATACATTATTAAACATCTCAGCAATTTTAATTCCATTTTTCACCTAGTTTTACTTTGCAGTGGTGCAAATAGGAGCTCCAAGACACACTAAAAGACCCACTAATATTTTTTCATTACTTTCTGAGCAGCCTCTTCCGCCACGTGAAGTTACGCATATTTTCTATAATCGTTCATTAAACGTAATTACACACTTTTAGAATAACTCTTTCCTACAGGACATAGAGGTGATATCGTGGGGTTGGGGGCTTTTTGGGGAGGTGATTGTGCCACTAACACATGCACGCACGCGTGCACCAGAGCTGTGGCATCGTTACCCGCTCCGTGCAGCCCAGCAGCCCATCTGCAATAAATCACAGCAGTTTTTTTTTTTTCCTCGATGGGATGCGTGTAATATTATATCAGTGCTGCATTGGAGGAAATGCTGCGTATCTCAAACAGGTGACTGAGCTTCCCCAGGGCTCCCCAACAGGCTGGCGACAGACCTGTGCCACGCAACTCTTTAGGTACCAGCAGGAAAACCTACCCCCTTCTCCATGCCGGAGAATTACCCCTGAAAACACACCTCAAGGAAGGCTGTGATGGGAACTCAAGTGGTGGAGTTAAAACTTAAACCAATAGATGTGCTCCTTGTGTCAAATGATAAAGTTTTTCTGCTGTTATCTGTTTTTCTTGAAAACCTAAAGATCGTGATCGGCTGCATTTCTCTTAGTAGGTTTTTTCCCACCGTAAGGCAAATAGGCACCTCCTAATCATGCCATTTTTGCAATTAGCATGTTTAAGAGAACCAACTCCTTTTGCTTGATCTTAAATCAATATAAATGATTCTGGAGCAGTTTCTCCCCTTCTTTCCTTCCCCTGCCTTTTCCAGTAGGCAAACACATTTTCACATGTGTAATATTTTATTTTATTTTTTTTTTCCTGACCTGATCCACTGTAAAGGTCTCTTTCACTTCATTATCATTAAAAACATCGGTGTGGGGTGGGGTTGGGGGAAAAAAACCAAACCACCAAGCCCAAAAAACCCAAAACACAACCCCAAACCCGTCTAGATATTTATCCAACACAACCGCCTGGAATTTCACATGCGAGAGCGCGCCGGTGCTGGCGCATTATGAATGGTAGCTTTGGTGTTGAAAAGTCCCCTCATTTGCTCGTGGCATTTACAATTAGTAAATTAAAATGATTGTATCATATTAACAGTGGCACAACTAAAGTTTATAGTGGTCCTCGGAGGGCGATGGGGGGAGACAAAACAGCTGTTGCTGTTTGTTTATGCAACTCAGCAACATATGAGCGCGGGTCCCTCAATGGCGCGCGGCGGGCTGGGCTCTGCTTGATCTTTGAAGGTTGCTGCTGTTTGAACAAACCTCCCTGTGTCCCATGTAACACCATCTGTCTCGCCAGGAATGTGGGAAGAGGCAGCACCACCCTCGCAGTTGTCATACCGTGGTGGTTTTTTTTTTTATTAT
>VXBW01001548.1:1606185-1621185 GCA_013400375.1 Thinocorus orbignyianus
GAGGGTGGGAAACAGGGCACAAAAGGTAGCTCGAGTCTTCCCTGCTGCTGCCCTGTGATTTTAAGAAACGCTTCCACCAGCAGCTCATGCCGAAGAGGCAGTCTCTTCTGCTTGAGGATGAATTAAATCTTCCACGAAATGCCACTAACGACGGTGTTTCTGTCTTTCCCACACGCGCAGTAAAGAGAATTTTTAAACAAGGCGAGCCCCACATGTTCAGAATCTGCTAGGAATATTAAGAGCCACAAATCTTCTTATAAAACAGTTTCTCTCATCGGAAGATACCTTAAAGCAACACATTTCTGATGAGAGACTTAGGAAATAATTCTAAAGCAAATATCGAATGCTCATGTGAAATACTTTCTCATTTGTTTCGGTTTATTGCCAACATTTTGATTTTTATTGCCATGCTGATGAGACAAATAAATGTACACGCAGACCTTTTGGTCCGCTTGATAAATTCAGAGCCACATTAATTTTGTTTTTGTTTTTGAAGCTAGAAATTCCTGGTTTCTCTTGCATAAAATTCATGTTGGTATTTTTTTTTTCTTTTCTTCCTCCCAGCACCAAATGCTGACCCAAGGAGCAGGCAATCGCAAGTTCAAATGCACTGAGTGTGGCAAGGCCTTCAAATATAAACACCATCTGAAGGAACACCTGCGAATTCACAGTGGTGAGTAGCGGAGGTGCTGGTGTGCTCATTTGCATTTTGTTTAATTAGCTGAGTTTTAAAGACTGCTTAAAATTTACACAGTTCTGCTTCTGGCTTCTTGGAGCTACTAAGGTATTTCATAAGTGATATCTGAGTCATCCCCATTTATCATGCTGTTAATACCGTGGTTCTCGCTGAAAGATTTGGAAATACTAAAGCTTCCTGCAAATAATACGGATTGTTTGTTCGGCACTTTGAGTTCAGAAGCGTTTCATTCGTTTCAGACCCCGAAGAGCCCATTATATTTTTTTCATGACAAAAAAAACCCTCCAAGTGAAATACAGCTCGTATTATCAGATAACAAGTCAGCCCAAGGTGGCTCCTGTTGAATGGCTTGGACATTTTGGTTCTCCTGGATGAAGCATTTGGCATGAGAAATGCCAGCAAGCACAAACCCCCACCAATGCTGACATGGAGGTCCTAACGTCAGGGCTCAGTTTCTCCTACTGTGCTCATTTCCATTTTTTTGAAGAAAAAGTAAGAAGAACCAAATTAAATTTGAACAGACTGGGTTTGATTTGGCTCCCTTGGCCACAGGGTACTCATCTGTGACTTGCAGTGGTCGGTCTGGAGCCAATCTCACACAATATGCAGAACATGGGTCCAAACTGACCCTAAGACCCCTTAGAAAGAGGATGGTAAATCATTGGTGATGTGGGGCCATATTCATAGAATTGATATTTTCCCCACTGTTATTAATCGGTGGATACACAGATGATAGAATAGAGTCATAGAATGGTTTGGGTTGGAAGGGACCTTAAAGATCATCTTCCAACCCCCTGCCATGGGCAGGGACACCTTCCACCAGACCAGGTTGCTCCAAGCCCCATCCAGCCTGACCTTGAACCCCTCCAGGGATGGGGCAGCCACAGCAAGAATTTCTTCCTGAGATCTTGTCTCAATCTCCTCTCTTTCAGCTTAAAACCGTTATCCCTCATCCTGATCTGTCGGGTATCAAGCGCTATCGCTTGCAATTATAGCAGCAACAATGATAATTAATGTTTGGTTTTAATTATCATTTTAGGTGAAAAACCATATGAGTGTCCAAACTGCAAGAAACGTTTCTCCCATTCTGGCTCCTACAGTTCGCACATCAGCAGCAAGAAGTGTATTGGTTTAATCTCTGTAAATGGCAGAATGAGAAACAATATCAAGACGGGTTCTTCTCCTAATTCTGTATCTTCCTCTCCTACTAATTCAGCCATCACCCAGCTGAGAAACAAGCTGGAGAATGGCAAACCACTTAGTATGTCTGAACAAACAGGCCTACTGAAAATTAAAACAGAACCACTAGATTTCAATGAATATAAGGTTCTTATGGCCTCACATGGGTTTAGTGCAACTAGTCCTTTTATGAATGGTGGACTTGGAGCAACCAGCCCCTTAGGAGTTCACGCTTCTGCTCAAAGTCCAATGCAGCACTTAGGTGTAGGGATGGAAGCACCATTGCTTGGGTTTCCTGCGGTAGGCAGTAATTTAAGTGAGGTGCAGAAGGTCCTACAGATTGTGGACAACACGGTTTCCAGGCAGAAAATGGACTGCAAGGCTGAAGAGATCTCCAAGTTGAAGGTTTACCATATGAAGGATTCCTGCTCTCAAGCCGAGGAACAAGGAGTTACCTCCCCCAATATTCCCCCCGTGGGTCTTCCAGTAGTAAGTCATAATGGTGCCACTAAAAGTATTATTGACTATACATTAGAGAAAGTCAATGAAGCCAAAGCTTGCCTCCAGAGCTTAACCACAGACTCGAGGAGGCAGCTCAATAACCTTAAGAAAGAGAAGCTGCGAACCCTAATAGACCTGGTAACTGAAGACAAGATGATAGAAAACCATAATGTATCCACTCCATTTTCATGCCAGTTCTGTAAAGAAAGCTTTCCTGGTCCCATTCCGTTGCATCAGCATGAGCGTTACCTGTGTAAAATGAACGAAGAAATCAAGGCAGTCCTTCAGCCTCATGAGAACATGGTTCCCAACAAACCTGGAGTGTTTGATAAGCAAACCCTCTTGCTGTCATCAGTACTTTCTGAGAAAGGAATGACTAGCCCCATCAACCCATACAAGGACCACATGTCTGTACTTAAAGCATATTATGCTATGAATATGGAACCCAACTCTGATGAACTACTGAAAATTTCCATTGCTGTTGGCCTTCCTCAGGAATTTGTGAAGGAATGGTTTGAACAAAGAAAAGTCTACCAGTATTCGAGTTCCAGGTCACCATCACTGGAAAGGGCCAGTGCCAAGGTGGCGCTGGCTGCCACCAACAACACTCCCACTAAAGACTCTTTGTCAGCCAGATCTCCAATAAAGCCTGTGGACTCTATAACTTCACCATCTATAGCTGAACTCCATAACAGTGTTACTAATTGTGATACTCCTCTCAGGCTAACAAAACCTCCTCATTTTACCAATATTAAACCAGTTGATAAATTGGACCACTCTAGGAGCAATACTCCTTCTCCTTTAAATCTTTCTTCCACATCTTCTAAAAACTCCCACAGTAGTTCTTACACTCCAAACAGTTTCTCTTCCGAGGAGCTTCAGGCTGAGCCTTTGGACTTGTCTTTACCAAAACAAATGAAGGAACCCAAAAGTATTATAGCCACAAAGAACAAAACAAAATCTAATAGTGTAAATTTAGAACACAACAGTGTTTCTTCATCATCTGAAAACTCAGATGAGCCACTGAACTTGACTTTTATCAAGAAGGAGTTTTCTAATTCAAATAATCTGGATAAAAGCACTAACCCAGTATTTGGTATGAACCCATTTAGTGCCAAACCTTTATACACAACACTTCCACCACAGAGCGCATTTCCCCCGGCCACTTTTATGCCACCAGTCCAGACCAGTATTCCTGGGCTGCGACCATACCCAGGACTAGATCAGATGAGCTTCCTACCACATATGGCCTATACTTACCCAACTGGAGCAGCTACTTTTGCCGATATGCAGCAAAGGAGAAAGTACCAGCGGAAACAAGGATTTCAGGTAAACTGTTGCAACCATTTTCTCTTGAAAGGCTAGAATTTAGTAGTTTGTGGTATGTCCTCCTGCGGAAAAAAAAAGCCCAAAGATATGTAGTCAACACGTTCAACAAAATTGCAAGAGTTTATTTCAATCTGGGCCTGTAAAAATGCAGTGGAATAGGAAAACAAACTGTGATTACCTTAGAAGTATCTCTACTTGGATTCAGAAGCAGTATCAACACCTTTGAATAAGCACAATGCTTGTGGTTTTATTCTGCTAAGAGCTCAGTTGTTTCTTACTAAAATTGTGTCTAAATAATAATAATAATGTCCATAAAAAAAACCCATCCTGTAGGAAAAGAAAGAAAACTTTGTAGGGAAGAGATTTCTGCAGGGCATAACTATGTCTCACCATGGGGAAAAGGAGCAGTGGGAGACCTTTTGGGAATCACCAATCACTTGGATGCCAAGCTGTATGCTTCTAAGCAGAGGTCCATATGGCCTCGTAGCAGCTCCATCCAATTGAAAGTCCTCAAAGCTTCCTTCTCCATGGTTTTTTGGGGGGAATTTCTTCACCCACCACACCTGGGAAAGGTGTTCTCTCTTCTCATGAACATTTGGGGGATGAGAAACTTTGATGCTTCACCATAGCCCCTTCCATCAGCTCACCTACTGCCCTTCCCAGACTATGAGTCCTCTAATCCTGCCAGTCATCCGGAACGGCTTTGGAAAAAAAAACCAACCTAGAGATTAGGCAAAATTACGTGGAGAGGTAGCTAGGGCCCTTAATCGCAGACAAAGTCTTTCCCTGCACACGTAATCTGGGTCAGGGCTTCTTCATGCCTGGGTACAACCTTTAATCCTTTTCTCAGGTCATCCCAGAGTCAACGCCCGAGTAGGAAAGGATTCCGCTGCTTGGGCGCCTACAGCAAAGAGCTGCTCTGCAGAAGTCACGTACTTTTATGGCTCTTTGCTGAGTGCATTCAGATATAATGTACAGAGTTTAGTTAAATGAGATTAACTGATTATAGATTAATAATTTTTCTTCACATTTGGGCATGTTCCCCTCCGTCCTATTACGGTCTATTCGTAATTTTACTGACTAGTAAATGTTTTATAGTTTCGAATGTGAAAATCAGGTATGGTTTTACATTACTGGCTGTAATCCCTCTTTGCACAATAGGAGCATAAATAGCACTGCACCTCCATAACAGCTGTTCCACTATTCCAATTTACAGTACATCTGCCCTCTTTGTAAATGTATTTAAGCCTATTTAATCTTCTCTAATATTAATTAGTGCAAACCTAGTCTAAGAAAACCGAACTGTGTGACAGCAAATGGAAATGTATGTTATCATGCAAGTTTGCACTCTCTTTGGATCAAGACAAAATAAATATCAAGAAATTTAATAATTTACTGATCCACATTCATTATTGCTTAATGCTGAAGGCTGTTTTAACATAGATAGAACATTGATAAAAAGTGTTATTAATATTCCCTATTTCAAATTACAAAATTAAATATAAAAATATAGCTTGAGGCCTTTAGTCGGGAGACATACATTTAAATGGATTGCATAATAATAACATTTGTACCTAAATATAAAATTCAATTAAAACCTTTCTACAGATACAGAATATATCCAAGTTTCAGTGTTTGGAAAGGAACCACCTCCTAGCTGTTGATTACACTCTCCCCCGTAAAATACTACAAGGCCTTTTTCCATCAGAGAAGAGCCTCCCCTTCACATTTTCCACTCCTCAGAAATATTTAGTGCCGATATGATAAATACCGTCCGCTTGTGTCAATCATGTCCTTGCAGAGAGCTCAAAGCCAAAAAGTTGGTTGAAGGTAGAAAAGTAGGACCCTCCTTATTATTTCCACAGTTCCCATCAGGTGTGGTTTCATCACCAGTGGGTTCATACAAGGTTGATGGGACTCCCTTCCCCATCCTAAGCAGGCATTATTTAAACTTTTCGGGGGTGATGGGTTCTTCCATGGGGAGGAGTGGTGATGGAAGTGGGGTGTCGCTGACGGGTGGTTCCCTCACAGGGAGAATTGCTTGATGGAACCCCAGACTACATGTCCGGCCTCGATGACATGACGGACTCCGACTCCTGTCTGTCCCGAAAGAAGATCAAGAAGACAGAAAGTGGCATGTACGCGTGTGACTTATGTGACAAGACATTCCAGAAGAGCAGTTCCCTGCTGCGACACAAATACGAGCACACAGGTAGGGCGGCTGCGCGTGCCCAGAGGTGGTTTGAGGTCTTGGTCAGAAGGGTTGAGGTCTTCACTATGTTTTTCGCTGTGTTTCATGAGTACGCTTGGGCAATGAAGGGTTCAGTTGGTGCTGAGGCTTTCAACAGGGAAGAAATAATACCGTTTGCTCAGTTCAGCTTATTTTTTAATTTCTTTAAATGGTTACTGCTTGGGAAAGGACTGTTGGATGAGATGGGGGGGAATCTTGGCAGGTGCCAGATGTGGTCGCATCATGTTGAGCACGGTAGCAATCGCAGCACTCAGCATCTTGCAGGATGAGCCCCTCTTCAAATTCGGCAGGCCCAAGCGCTCAGAAAGGAGTGCAACTTGGTCAACACGAAGTCTGGCATGGGAAGGAAGAGCTCCAGTGTCTTTCTCGTTTCTTAGACACTATCTGACCCTGCACCATTTAATCCAATAGAAAAACATCCCCTGACGTTAGCAGCCTGAGAGCTGGCCCTGGCCAAGTTATCTGAGAGCAAACAGCTCAGGGGAGATGAGTTGTTCTCACCATGATTTTGCACGCGGGCAGATTGCATTTCGTCTTTTCACTTCTCATTCAATGCCCAGGGAAAGTTTCCTTCTTTCCCGAGCAGGAACCGACTTTCCTCTAGTTGAAGGAAGCCTGCCAAACCTCGCCGCGGATTGTCAGCTTAAAAAATATTTTGGTTTGAAAAAGACCCTCCATCACACCTATGCTGGCCGTGGTTCCCCCTGTGGGCAGTGCTCCCATCCCCACTGTCAGCCAGGACAGGCAGGAGCCCGGAGGTGGAGAAGTTTCCGAGGGGGACGCATCAGCTCAGCACGTTTCATTTAGGGAAAAGCGGGACCAGAGTTCCCCAAATAATAGAGATATCAAGTTCTGTTAGACAAAAGGAACATGAATTATCACGTGAATTATTGTGCAGCAGGACATAAAGCAAACTCCAACTTCCTAGAGTTAGAAAAAGCTTACTCAGGAGGAAACTTTCCTTAACTTTGAAAGCTGAGTCCTGCGTCAGGAAATGAAGCAAGTCACATCATCCTTCAATCTCACCATGTGATGGTAAAAAACTTATACCTCTCTATTAATACTTCTTCCAGGCCGCACATAACCATTTGGCATTTCACAGATGAAAAATTTACAATTCAGAAGTGGACTGGGCCTTTAAAAAAAAAAAAAATTCTTTATTTTACTTTGTTATTTTTCCTTTCTTCCAAATTTTAAGCTAATCCCAGACAGGAAAATAAAAAAGGAAGTTAAAATATACGTGGGATTAGGAAAGAAAATTAAAAGCAACATTTTGGACTAGATCAGTTAGTTCATTGGAGGAATGTGCTCTCCGCTACATTATTCAGATCAAATTGTTTATTCAGTAGAAGAAGCTCTGAAGGCTTTACATCCCTGCACCTTTCCTCTCCTGAATGATTTTATTACAGCCATCTGCAAACATTATGGTTTACTACGCTACTACCGTAAAGCTCTTATGTTAGAACTGGCCTTCATATATATCAGGATCTGGACATATGGTTGAATCCCATAAAGTTGGTAGTCCATAAGGTCGACAGACATATGGTTGAAAGGCTGAAAATTTGACAAGCTGAAATGTGTGCAATCACCTTGATTTGCAAAATAAACTGCATTTGTAAAAGCAAAAATATGTTCTGGGCTTTAAAGTAGCACGGGAACCTGCTGCCTAGAAAAACACCTCACAGCTGCAACTGTGGGGACTTCTCTCCTGCTTCTTTGCTCTGGCCCTTTCAGCTTCTCAACTTGACGTCCGTCAACTTTATGGGACTCAGCCTTATGATCCAGAACGTGTCTACGGTGTCATATTTAATACGCTAGAACTGCAGCCCATCATCAAGCTTGAGAGTGGCCAGGCTGGATGGGGCTTTGAGCAACCTGCTCTAGGGAGAGGTGTCCCTGCCCATGGCAGGGGGGCTGGAACTTGATGATCTTTAAGGTCCCTTCCAACTCTAACCATTCTATGACTCCATGATTTAGAGACAGGAAGGTCTGTGTGGCAAAGGTATGGGCGTTGAGGTTGAGTGCAAAAGGTTCTTCTCTGCTTGGCCAGAGACTTCCTCCACCAACTTCAGCAAAGGCCTCCATCTTTCTCTCACCTTCACCCATCTTGGAAAGAGAAGGGAAATGATACCAGCCCGCCTCCCTGGGCTGTTGTAAATCTTAATTCGTTCAGGCTGAAATATTGCACTGGGACTCGCTAGATAAAGTGTGAAGTATTATTAAGGGTGTGCTCGTTTTCACAGAGCCTCCGTGCCTCACGCTGATGTTAGATGGAGGTGGTTGGGAGCTCTGAGGACCTTGGCTGGGCGAGCCTCCATAACTCATTCCCAGCCTTCAGGAGGCACGCTGCACCTGGTCTTTGGCTAATGGCTTAGCATGTACCTGAAGTGAATTTCAAATCAATATGATAGTTTTCAGAAAAAGCATTAATAACATAGGTGTGAGATTGCAGGTCCATGTTCAGGGGGAAGGAATCGAATCGAAAGCAAAGCCATCTTCTGCATTTCGGGTCGTTGTAAGAGTAGGCCTAAGAATTTTCAATCAGCTTTTTGAAACCTCAAAAACAGAGAAATCTTATTTTCTGAGTGTGGTGCTGTCTTCTGACCAGCTGATCACGATCTGTTGTTACTTCATTAAAAACATATTTTAGGAGGAATTGGAACACTTCCTGTCTTTCCTGGAGAAGCACAAATAGTGGATGTTGTTTATACTGCTGTCCTTTTTCTTAGGTAAAAAAAAACCTATGGGCTTTTTTAGGTCTTTTTCTTTTTTTCCTGATATTTGAACAACCAGATTTTGTTTTGACACCACTTCTCATAGTCCATATACTCATCGCAACCTATTCTAGAAGAAGGGTTGAACGAATCAGATAGAGGTCACGTTCCTCTTTGTAGCCCCTAAAGATTTACCCCAGAGAAATTATTTGGAGCAAAAAGTAACATTGACCCATTAAGCTACATGAGCTGGCTTAATTGTGTGCAACACAACTTCTGTAAGGGAGAAACCAGGAATGTCATAGGTGGTGTGGTGGAGATGAGTTTCTCTGCCAGGGCAAGAAGAATGGGATTTGGCCAGTTATTTGTGTCATATCAGCCCAAGACCTTCTGGTAAGACCATGAAGCTGCAGGTCAAGGAGCGCTGTGATTACCTCTGTACTCTGTGCCTTCCACAGCCTCAGCACAAGCAGAAAAAGGGGCCCAAATTTCACAATCCATAATTTTTTAATTTATACGGTATTAGCGGCGTTTTGCAATAGCTTCTGGCTTCGTGCGGAGAAGGAAAATTTATTGTGTTGCTGCAAAGAGTGAACTGCATTGGCTGAGCTGAAATTGAGTGTAGAGGCCACTGCTTGCTGCAGGAGCAAATTCTGCCAAGTTAATCTTGGGATGCCATTTAATTTTAAGAGAAGTTACGTGTCCCTCTTAGAGTTTGAACTTTACAAGGTCCCATTACTTTAAAACCAGAGGATGCAGCACTGTCATTAGGGGACGGAGCACAGCAGGTAGCAGAGGAATTTGGTGCTCACATTATTTTTCTGTGGAGTCTTATGAGCTCATCAGTTGAGCAGATCTTGCTTCATTTGCATGCCTCTAATCTCAGATTTCTCCAAGACACTTAGCACAAGGTTTGAGAAATGTTCCTTCCTAGAGGTGGAGATGATGGTTGCCCTCATGGCAAAGCATTGGTGCCATTTGGTGAGGAAAAGGCATCTTTGCATGTAGGATAAGGAGGGAAAGTGGCAGTAGGTAAACAGCAAGGGGAGCAAACAGAGTGGAACACCTAGAAAATAAGAGATGTATCAATATCCCAGCTCCTGGAGAGCAATCCAGCCCCTCTTTGTCATCAGTGTTGCGTTGGGCTGATTCAGGAGGAAGGTGAAGGCTGGTGTTTGTTCTGCCATCACCAACACCCACGTCTGCCACTTGCCAGCTTTATCGTAGCTTCACAAGGAAACTCGCGGCGTGCCGGCTCTGCAACAAAACCTGGAAATGGTTTTTCAGAATCCTACCTAGAAATTTTAAATCCTTTCATTGTTGTTCTATATTACATCATATTCTATCTTATTACTTGTGTGGGCTGTCGAGGGCCTCATAGCTGTGCTAGTGCTTTCATCCTTTCCTTTTTCCACTGTATATTTTATTAAGACCTCTTTTTTATTTTTGTAGCTTTCATGCTGATGCAAGCACTAGTTTTATTTCCAGATTGATTCTGTAAACTAAATATTGTTCTTGAGCCTGGTAGCAAATCAGCTCTCTCTGGCTAGTGTTTTGAATTCCCAGCTCAGGAGTTTTCTTTATTTAGAGCTTGATTCATAAAAAATTTACATGCTATTTAAAGGTTATTTTTTCTTGCTTTACTCTGATACAAGTTTAGAATTCCTCGTTTTACACTCAAATAAAGAGGAAAAGAAAAGAAAAAAAAAAGGGGGGATATATTCCATGCTTGTGAAATGTGTTCTGTAGACAAGGTCTCCTATTCAAAACAGAACAGGTGCAGCTTGAGCAATTATATATAAATTGCATTTATCTTGCACCTTTGACCGCTTCGCTGCACTCTGGCCGCTAATCCATCTCCGTTGGGATTACATCTAACATCCAAACCCCCAAGCAGCTTCAAAAGAACTGCTTTTTTAAAAAAAAATAATAAAAATCAAAACACACAGTCACAAAAATGTTTCCTTCTTTCCTCCAAAGAGCGGGACTTCTGTTTGGCCCCCTCCCACAGGAAAAAAAAAAATGTAAAAAATTAAAAAAACCCACTTGCCTTAGGCAGAGGATGGGTGATATTTAGTCTGGGACCAGCGACAGATTATGATCTGATGCCTTATGACTTTTATACTGCTGCAAATGGGAAACTCAGAGCTTTTCTGTCAAGGACTTTTAGCCTAGGAAGATTGAGAGATGCTGTTAGAAATTTGTTGCTGTTGTTATTTTTCTGTTTTAACAGAAACACAATTGTAGGGATTTTGCAAAACAGATTAGTTATAATTTCCCCTCTGTAAATTGAGCACAGGCCCCTGTGGGAACCTCTTTTTGCAGATGGTGGAATAAAAAAACAAAAAGCCCAAACATTTCCTTTAGATATTTGAGAGAGCTTTATCGTTTCTTTTCACTGTAAAATATGGCTTCTACAACACGCATCCGCCTGAGGACACACAAGTGTTTTGTGAGCCCTCCTGTGGGCTGCCTTGAGTACCTGTCTCCCACCTCCACCCCCTTTGGATGACACACGGTCATCTCAGATGAGACTAGATGAAACCTGCAGGGTGGGATGTTCAAATCTGCTACTTTTTGACCCACCTCTACAGTTGTAGGTTCCCCTCATCTGCCGACAGCTGCAGGTTCTCTCCATCCACCTACAGTTGCAGGTTCTTCCTATCCATCTACCATTGTAAGTTCTCCCCATCCACCTACAGCTGGAGGTTCTTCCCATCCACCTACAGCTGCAGGTTCTCCCCATCCACCTACAGTTGCAGGTTCCTCCTATCCATCTACCATTGTAAGTTCTCCCCATCCACCTACAGCTGCAGGTTCTCCCCATCCACCTACAGTTGCAGGTTCTTCCTATCCATCTACCATTCTAAGTTCTCCCCATCCACCTACAGTTGCAGGTTCTCCCCGTTTACCTACAACTGCAGGTTCTTCTTATCCACCTACAGTTGCAGATTTTCCCCATTTACCTACAATTGCGGGTTCTTCCTACCCACCTACAGTTGTAAATTCTTCTCATCCACCTACAGCTGTAGATTCTCCCCATCCACCCACATTTGTAGATTCTCCTCATCCACCCACAGTTGTAGACTTATCCCCATCCCCAGTGCAAAATACCTTCCTTTCAGCTTTATTTTATGGCCTACTAATGCACTGTAGGGATTAGGCTCTCCTTTTAAATGGCTGAAATACTGGGTTTTGCACACGGAGGAAAAAAAAAAATAATTCTTCTGCAAATGTTCAGAAACCCGATACATTTAAAAACATATTTCAATTAGTGTTGTAACAGCTGCACGCTGTGTGCTGCTAAGGTATGTTGTGTGGTGTCTGAACAAAGAACTTTGCTCAAGCTGTCATGTTCCCTCAGATCAAAACCGAGCCCTTGATAGGGATGTGGTAGACTAAATAGCTCTCGTATAGCCTTTTTAGCAATAATATAAATTAATATGAAAATATGAAGTATTTTAATCTTCTCGTTTCTAAATTAATTTATAAAATATGGATGATTCCCTGCCAGGCTGCCTCTGTGCTGGGTTGGGGGAGGCCCCAGGTAGCAGGAGCAGGAGGTGCAGCGTTGAATGGATGCTGGCTGCAAGGGATGAGCAAAGCAGGCAAAGACTGAGGGACAAGGACATCACCCAGCCTCTGAAAGAATGGGTGCAGGCATGTGGGAAGGGACTCTATGAGGAAGCGTAGCAGTAGGATGAGGGGATAATGGTTTTAAACTGAAAGAGGGGAGACTTAGATGAGGTATCAGGAAGAAATTCTTTACTCTGAGGATGGACAGACCCTGGCCCACATTTCCCAGGGAAGCTGTGGAAAGCTGGGAAGCTCCCCATCCCTGGAGATGCTTAAGACCAGGCTGGATAGTCTTAAGCAACCTGGTCCACTGGAAGGTGTTCCTGACCATGGCAGGGGGGCGTGGAATGAGATTTTCTTTAAGTTCCCTTCCAACCCAAATCACTCTGTGATTCATTCTATGATTCTAAGTCTGGATGAGAAGCAGTGGAGGTGGTTGACTTCTGTCTGAGGAGAGGAAAAGTGCTGGGCAACCAGACAGAGCACAACTGTGGGGTAAGAATGGGCATCAGACATAGAACTCCTCAAAAAAATCAGGAAGTTTGAACTAATGGAGAAGGAGGGGTATTGTGTAGAAGTGGAACAAGACCAGGGCTGGGCTTGGCGATGGCGGGGAAAAGTAAGTCAGAAGG
This sequence comes from Thinocorus orbignyianus, assembly GCA_013400375.1. Lineage (NCBI taxonomy): Eukaryota > Metazoa > Chordata > Aves > Ciconiiformes > Thinocoridae > Thinocorus > Thinocorus orbignyianus. The sequence goes on from VXBW01001548.1 coordinate 1,619,065, forward strand.
AGGGACTGAAAGAGCGTGGGCAGAAGTTCAGTGAGGAGAAGGACAGAAAAAAAGGTGCTGAGGAAAACCAGAAGGTCTACAGGGAATGAAAGAGAAATGAAATCAGCAACTATGGATATAGTGGCAAAGGGATGGTAGTGTGTTGCCCTGAATGGGCTCGGGGGAGAGCCAGGATGAGGGAGGAATGCAGACAGGGGTATCTGGCACATCCAGCTGGGTGGTTGTTAGCATTGGGAAAGCTCCCATCTCACCCCTGAGGCTTTTCTTCTGGCAGCACTGGGGTTTGAGGAACGCTTAGGTGGAGAGCGCTTTGGGATTTAGAGTTAATTTGAGTAAGTGACTTGATGGTGCTAACATCTTCCCGGCTAAGTCCATGGGATTTCCCCACCAGGGTAAAACTTGAGCTCTGAGTCACTCCTGGATTTGGTGCACCCTCAGGTCAAGGCTGGAGGTTCAAAGCCAAGAGTTTTTCTTCAAGCTTGATTTCAACCAACAGGTTCAATTGGCAAAAATGCATCTTTAGGAAAGAGATCAAAAAGGCAACACTTCTATAATTCAATATATCAAGCCTGAATTCTCAATTTTACTGTAAAGGGGCATAATAAAAAGAAAAGGAAACCCTGCATGCACGCAAGTTTGGGAAACTCTCAAAGAAATGAACTTTGAGTCCCCATTTCCAGGCATCCGCTAATTTCTCTGTCACTTGGGTTTTTCTATCTGCGGTTTCTCCTGTGTTTTCCTTCCTGCCAGATCTCCCCTCCATTTCATAACATACAATTTTTGGCTTCCTCGAGCATTCGTTAATCACACCTTATTAAATGTGAACTTTCACAGTGGGACCTGAAGGTAGCTGGGAGTAGATCAGGCAAAAAAAAAAAAAAATGTAAAAAGAAATAGCATATTCCTTGGTGTTTGTTCTTAGCAACTCTGCTATGGAAGTTAATTTTTTTTAATGCCTGACTTTCCCTGCTCTCAACTCCCAGCGGTGGCTGCAGGGAGAAAAGAAAGTAGATCAGGTTCAACAAGGAGCAGCTTCAGTTTTCCTGGAAGTTGAGATCTTTTAGTTGTTTGAAAACATATTTATCTATTTATTTATTTTTTTTTTCCTGCTGGATTTCCTTGTGTGCTGGTGCTGCCAGTGATAGTTTCTCAACTTCCTGGCCCTTTGCTCTGGGCTGGGGTTTTCTCATCTTCTCTCCACCCTACTCTTCCTCTCCTTGCTCTCGTTTCTTTAAGAATTAATGAAATACCAGACTTTTACAACTGGCAGGATGGGAGGGCTCTGGTGTGAAGTTTATTCCTGTTCTGGTCACATGCCACATTAGCTAAGTATGATAAATACGCCCGAGGAATCAGGCCAGTTCACTAATAAGTTCCTAATGATCTGCTCTAGCAACAAGACGTGGAAAGCAGGGCTATGCATTTCAGGCACTGAATACCAGCATTTTTATAGGCGTAAAAATAGAATGAAATATAAAATAATGACCAATTGGCACGGTACCCCACCTCCACTCTGCAGCATTCAGTTGAATGCCACTAAGATTATAATTTGACACTTCCAAAATCAAAAAAAAAACCCCAACCACCAACCAAAGAAAAAAAAAAAAACCCACCCAAAAATTCTGGCTGAAGGTACTAATGTTTGATTTTATTTTTTGCCTTCTGCAATCTAAGTTTGGTGATCGGTCTTCACTAATTCCAATCTTTGCACCATATGTTATGTCTGGATATCTCACGGTTGCATCATGCTTTGCTGAGTTTTGTCGTGTGGCATCATGCTGACAAGTATTTTTTTGTCAGCTCTATTTTGGAATTAAGCTTTCAGTATGGCAGTTCTGGAAGGTGTTGAAGGCATTCCTGTGCTATTTGTGGCCTGGGATCAACCAGATGTGTTTAGGCTTGGCACTGGTTTTGAGTTTCAAACATTGGTTCGAAACTGCCTGAAATGCCAAAGGAAATACTGTTTTCTGCAGCTTAACACTGCTTTAGCACTCAGTGAGTGGCTGACAACATTTTATTTAGAAACCCCTTATGCTTCTGTGGCAGATGTATATATTTGTATTTGCTCACGTGCTGGGGGAAAAACATCTTTCGGTCCTTGTGGGTTTTCTCCCTTAGATG
>VXBW01001548.1:1626185-1632472 GCA_013400375.1 Thinocorus orbignyianus
TTTGCTCAAACTTTAAATTAGGATATTTAAAGTTAGAAGGAAGGCATGTTTATAAGCATTGTCTCAACGTATAAAATCATATAGTATTTACCAAACCGTCTATCCTGCTTACTTTATCCTTCACATAGGGTGGGTTCTGATGTTCATTGTACCCTTGTACCCCAATAATAAGACTTTTCAGGTCAGCCACGTTACCCCAGAGCTGCTTCAGTACAACTGATGGAAGGATGAGTTATATACAAATTACCTTCTTCTTGGCTAGGCTGCACACCGTGTCCTAATCATTCATTCTCCTGCAAAGTGGGCACAAAGAGGATATTAAATTTTTTCCAAATCACACTTTTCCTCTTAACTTCAGCAGTTATGGAACAGGAGATTCATTTTTTTTTTTTGCGTTTATTTTTATCCAGATGTTAACACATGGCTCAAGGCAGAGAACATCCAGAAATTCCAACAAAGGTGTACAGCAGTTAGGACACGTGGTTGCTGTTTGGGAAGGTAAATCGGAGCTTGCTTTAATCCAAACCATTTGGAATGCTCATAATGAACAGCCGAGCTGTGCACTTGGATATTTACTGGGGGGGGCTTGCTGCTCTGCTGCCCCATTCTTGACACTCTGACAGTTATGAGTTACCCACATCCAATTAGCTGGGATTTGCATACCCGCATCACATCTCCCTGCTGGAATGTGGCTCTTCTGCCACTGGGCCAAATGCTGTGCTCGTTAACTCATTAACTCGGGCTTTAATGCGCTGAAAATGCAAGTGGTGGTGACACATTGGGTTTGCTTTTCTCTGGCTTTGCATGGGTGGGCTCTGGTCCTGCTTTCTCACGCTCCAAAAGTCAGAGCCAGTTTCACCGACTTCCAGCTGGAAAGGCTGCACACTGGTGTCCATGGGTGCTTGTGCTCTACACCGGATCCCATGTAGGTTTTTGTGGATCTTTGTTATCCTACCAAATCTACATAGGCCTAGACATTGTCAAAAATCACTAATTTTTCTTGTTCTGGCTTCAGGAACAGGAGGATAACAGGCTTACTCTGTTGGATTCTTGCAGGGGTAAGTAGTCATCAGTCCTCTCCTGATGTTGAGCGGAGCCTTTGAGGTTCTCTTGGGGTTCCTCAAGAGAACATCAGGAACACAAAGAGTTTTCCAAGCTGTCCTGCGGAGTGACTTTCTATAATCCGTTGAAAGTCCAAGAATTCTCAGTTGAGAGGATCTGCAGTGATTTTGTTTCTAACCCACCCTTAGCATCTGCATGAACCACAGTTCAGCAGAACATAAGCCTTCGGCCTCCAGTTCAAGATTTGCATTCATTATTAGACCCTAATTTTACCTATTTAAGACTGAAAGAGAAGCCAGACTTGGGGTGAGGAAAAAAATACATTTGACTTATTGGTGCAAAAGCAGGTCTTATTTAATGCAATTTTGCTTTTTTATCTNTTTAGGGTGAGGAAAAAGATAGCTTTTTTAAAAAAATGCATTTGACTTACTGGTGCAAAAGCAGGTCTTATCTAATGCAATTTTGCTTTTTTATCTCAGTATATGGGTACATTTAGTAATTTCAGTCCTGCAAGGACTTTGGGTCTAACACTCAAAGCCTGAGCATGCTCAGCTCTTGGTGAAGTTTTTCGTGTTTTGACGCGGGAGAGTTTGAAGGTAAAGAGCTGTGCTCTTGAGGCAGATGTGCTTTTTCCAGTATTCTTACAAAAGAATGTGAAAAAATTACACCTAAGCTCAACTCAAGCACATGAGTAACACCAGGGGATTACTCAACACTTGATTTCAAGACTTTGAATCATCAAGGCCTTCATTACCACAATGGCAACTTTAAAATGTCACAGCACCGACCATTGCCGTGCCACACAACACTGTTCTTTTCTCTCCCCATTAAGAATTGGTTTGCTCATTCATATTGCAAATAAAGAAACATCTCTAGGCCCAAATCTGCAAAGAGTGAAGTCATTAAAAGACTGACTTATATTCACATGAGCAATGTTACTGCCTGAATAGTAAAAGCAAAACCAGAGCCTCAGTGAAAGAGCCCATCACGATCTCAGGGTGACAACTCAACAGAGTGGCTTCTAAGTGCAAGTAAGACACAAAGAAGACTTTCATGTGTACGTGTCCAGCCAAATTGGAGCAGGGACACTAATTCCTAGCAAAGACAGTCAAATATTCTTACCCAATAAAGTATTTAGTAAATATTATACTGTTTTGAAGCAGATAATGAAAAGGTCTCCTGTCATATCTTTACCCGTCTCTAAGCGAGCGAAGAGCCTTCCATGTGTTTGGTTGACAAATAATGAAGCTCCAAGAGTTTGAAAAACCCTGCAGTCCACTGGCTCCAGACATACATCTACAATCTGGAGTTGTGCAGCCTGAAATAAACACAGCTGTGTTTATCCGAATGTGTGATCCCATGTACATGGTAGAAAGTTCAAATAAATGCACTCGGCGCGGCGATGCTGTAAATGCAGCGAGTGCATTTGTCAGATGTGTGATGATGCAATCTCTTAAATAAACAGACTGAGCTGTTTGTTTGACTCCTGAGCTATATAGACATAAAAATACATGTACATTAACTGAAGCCAATAAAACCAAATCCAAAACAACTCTAAGATCTTAACTGAACCTTAACTGAAAATTCACGGGTTGTTCTTACGCCCAGAATAAACAAGTCCTGGGTGTTGGTGTTAAGCGTATGGTGTAAGTTTTAGACAACAATAAACAGTAACAGATAACAATCAGTTCTGATTTTAGTGGCCCAATCCTTTTTTCTTTTGTTTCTAACATTTTTTCCCATCGTCTAAGACCAACTCTAGAAGTTACAGTACATCCCCAATCTTTCATCAAAGCGATAGTCCTATTTTACATCTAAAATATCTTAGGGATGTGTGGTCTGCTCACTATTCAACAGAACCAATAGTCTCGAGGAAGAAGTTTCTGACGAGCTGCAGAATATGTGAAGGAAAGAGAAAAACTGAATGAACGTAGATCCTATCAAAGCTGCCGCTTTACTCAGAGTTAACATTGGCTCAGCCTTTCACTCTAAACTCATTCAGAACATCAAGTTACTGGAAAAAATCCTCCACTTGAGAAATATGCAATAGTTACTGATGAGTCAGAAGTTGGAAGTGGTGACACCACCACACACTATTAAAAAAAAAATAAGTCCTCCTTTTCAATACTGTCTGACTGCTCTGCAACCCAAAATAACATCCCTGCAGAAGTGTCGTAAAGCTTCTTCGTTTGTCTTCAGCACATTCACTTGGAAAACACGAGCTGAACAAATGGTCTCGAGAACGGTTACTGTAGAATTAGACCATCAAATTTCTTGACTTATGTGCTTTAAAATCTTGCCCAAAAGATGGCACTAACATTGTTTTTAGTAACGTATATTGGATATAGATTTAATTCTTTCCCCCTGCAAAAGTACCTTCAAAATGGTCACAAATATATGTTGGAAGAACGTGCTGAATTCGCACTACTATGCCAGCTAACAATTGCTATAAAGAAATTAAGCTTCCTTCACGTTAGGATCATCAGGCTCTACACACAGAAAGGATTGCTGGACCAGCAGCTGTATCTGTCAAAGCACAGAGACACTGAGCTATGAAACCTTTATCCCAACCAGGACTATTTAAATCTATGTAATATGCCATACAATATACCAGAGCGGTATCATACATTTAAATCATGGACTATTAAATCTCTTGAAAAGTATGCTAAGACTAGATCAACTTCATTGAACAATTTATGTCTGATTTAAAATATTCAAAGAAGTATTACACTGTTGAATTTTATTATCAGTAATTTATTTCAAGTTTTAAAATATTTAAATTACATGCTGTAAGAAGGAATGGCAAATAGTTTGCATGTCTCCTCCAAGCAGTGGAAGCACCTATTTACAACACTTTCACAGTTTATGTTAATATGGCTATTCTGAGTATGCAAGGAGACCATCTTTCTTCTTTTCACTAATCAGATCATATCTATTGACCTGGAGAAGGTGGGCCTCAAAAAAGCTAAAAATTTGCCACTGATCCATCAGGAATGGAGCGTTTGACAAGCAGAGGACTGAAGTGGGGCTGCTCTAATTTACAGCAGCACCGGGAAGAAAAATAATCAGTCTTACTCCCACCAAAGCCCGCAGAAAAAAGGACCTGTAAAGAGTCAGGCCCAGCTTTCAGTATCATGAGCTTCTTCTGAACACCTGGAGATTTTTACTTTCATGTCAGGCCCTTTCCATAATAGGGTAACTCATACAGCTTCAAAACCCCTCAGGTGCACGTTAAGATACTGTGATAAAGCTGAACGCTCAGATAAAAACAGAGTGAGTGACACAAGAAGATGAGACAAACGGGTCAGCGTGACACCTGTGACAATTATTGTCAAGTCTTCTGCAAGCACCATAACGAAGGATAAATTTGAGGGGCAGAGCAGAGGAAGTTTGAAGAGAGCACTTGGAAACTGAATACAAAGGCAAAAGATGAATGAAAGTGGGAGGTAAAAAAGGGCAACACCACGGTAGGTCTTGAAAGAGAGGCCCGACAGCTTATACTCCATGCAGTTAACTCAAAGGATGCTACGGGATCTAGAAAAGAGCAGCTATGGGTTGTAGCTGCCTTAGAAAGTGGCAGGAGAGGAAGATGTGCTGGGATGGGAATGCCACCTGCGACAGAGAAGCCAAAGGGAGATGGATTAAAGCAGGGAAAGGGGTCTGTGTCTTGGAAGCACAGCAGAGAAATGAGAAAGGGGTGGTATGGAGACAAGTCAGAAGTCAAGAAGGACTGATGCTAGGGTAACAGTGATGACTGGGCTTTGCTTTGTGTGAACTATGTACTAGCTCTAGTTTGGGGATATGCATTTGCTTATATTGAATTTAGCCCCAAAAGGAGGAAGAGAGGGAGCATGAAATGCACCCACATTATGTATATATAGCTTTTCACTCATTCTAAAAAGATGCACCCCAAATAAGGACAGTGAGGGATTCCAGGAGCTGCCACAAAGCATATTTAATACTAATTAACATTGCTTCATCACAAAGCTGAAGTATTTTATGTCCCCAGCCTGCTGCCCTTCTGCTGCCAAACCCCTCTCGAAGCCAGTTGCTCAAAGAAACACAAGGAAAAGGAAGAAGATCTTCTTGGGGAGGGAAGATCTAGCCACTCACTTTTACTTTCTGTTTTAGTTTCCCAAAGACAGCATCAGGTTTCCTTTCAGGCTTGTATTTTTGTTGTCGCATCTGGAGCAAGCCAACCTTTACGCCCTCCCCCTCTCTTTTCTTCCCCCCTTAAACTTTATATTTCTTCGTGGGAGGAATTAGTGAGGGAGAAAAGAGAAGTGAGGACCGACGACTACACCACAAGATAGTAGCAGAGGCATCACGATGAAATCGGGGAATTTACAAAAAATGAAAAATTAGATACAGCTCCCGAGGCCACCAACCACAGGTGGGTTCTCTCACATTAACATAAAACCCCTCAGTTAAGAGGAATCAGAAGAGCACGGCACCAATTATTGTAAGCTGCCACCGCCACTCCTGTCGAGGCTCTGTTCAGTCCACAAGAAAAAAATCTCACACCGTGTTAAGAAGGGCCTGAAAATCCCCAAAGCATCGCTGGGAAACTCCCCACAAAGATATTCCTGTATGCTGAATTTATTTCTTTTTGTGTGTTTATGTGTGCTGGAACACAGCAGATCATCTAAACGCTACCGGTTGCTTTTGCATCAAAGTGGAGGTGCTCATCTGGTTATGAGCCCAGCAAGCCATGCTTCAGGAGAGCACACCTGGGAAAAACAAGCTCCTACAACAGGGTGCTGGACCAGAACGGGACTCTGCTGCCCCTTCCGCCCCCCTTGCATAATGAATTTTTCAAAAACCAAAGGGAACTGCCATCCTAACAACAGGAACTGGACAATTTGCGGTAGGTGCTACGCATGGTAGTGCTAGTAGCAGCAGGAGTGCCATGAATATGGAAGTGAGGAGCTAACAGGAGGAAGAGACATTTGGAGAGAAGTATCTCGCTCAGCTTCTCATAACAAAAACTAGTTTTAAAATCTTTAGCAGCGAAGCAAATGGGTAGGGTGTCACCGGTTCAGCTGAAAACTCACTTGCACCTTATGGTCACCATCTGTGGTGTGGAACGTTTTCAACCTTGACAAAGCAGATTTGTCCGAGGATATTTCCTCTCTTTGAAATAAGAGAATTAGCTGTGGTAAAACCGGAACCCGTGTTGGCACATCTACACTCAGGCGATCTCTGGAAAAAAAAAAAAAAAAAAA
>VXBW01001548.1:1632478-1661106 GCA_013400375.1 Thinocorus orbignyianus
AAGAAAAAGTTAAAAAAAAAAAAAGAAAGAAAAAGTATATCGTTGCAACAAGCGTCTGGTTGCCAACCTGTAAAAAATAACACCCCACCACCCCCGGCCAGCTCCAGCTGTGTCAGCACCAAGCAACACCAAAGGCCACTGTCTCTTCCTCCCTCCTTTTTAAAATATGAAGTGCGTTTTTTTTTTTAAAAGCCCATGAGAAGAAAGGCACATGCAGCAGGTGGTCACATCTGTGTCCATCTCCCTCCATCCTGAATAATTGACTCCCCAGCGCTCCCAGCGAGGAGGAGGGAAAGTCCAGGCGTGGAAGGAAGATGAGGGTGGGTGGAAGTGGACAAGGGCAGGCCCTCACGTTCATAGCTCGAGGAGGAAGAGAAGAAGATCTTAAAGCCCATGAGCTGTTTGTCCTCTTTCTTGCTCTATCTCAGCATAACCACTGGGGGAGAATTTCCCCCAGAGCCCGATGAGCTGAGGAGCACAAAAATCAACATATGTTTCAGATATGTATGCGTGGCCATGCTCTCTATCGCTGTGGAGATGGAAGAGACCACAGAAATATAAAACATAGATGGTTTCCTTTTGATTTGCCCTTCATTTGAGAATTCTCCATTGGCTGTAATTGCATTTATAATACTGCCGCATGTGTGTATTTTTCAAAGAACTGAGTGAATAATCCAAATAATGACTCCAGTTCTGGACAGAGCCTTTAATTTCAACTCATTTAACTCATTTTAATCATTCTTTAAGTACGGGAAGGTTCCTGTGTGGAGCTGGAGAGGAGCATTGCAGACCTGCAGCTCCTCTCTGTTTCCGCTTGGATTTTCCATCATGACTTTGAGCAAATGATTTCACCACCCTGGGCTTCAGCACCTGCAAAAGGGGTATCAACCAACTTCCTTATCTGAAGGGTATATTGGGAGGATAAATTTGGGCATACAAACACAGATCATGTTTTCAAAGGCCAGAAAATACTTGCCTAAATGGATAGACCCAGCAGTGCCTCTTGCTTCTAGAGACGTAACGATGCTCTACTTTCTCTGGCCACCACCCTGAATGTCACAGACACTTTTAAAGTTTGACTTCTGAGGTTTGATTTGTTCTACCCAGTTTTAATCTGGGGGTTTTTTTTGCTTGTTTTTTGTTTTGTTTGTTTTCCCCCCGATTCTTGAATTTTACTTCTTCCCCCCAGTTCCTCCCATTCCGCCCTACAAAGAGGTGGAATCCCAGCGAGCTACCCTTCAGGGCAGACGGTGGTCGGGCTAATTAGAATCCAATTAACATAGTCAAATTTAACCACTTCACTTCCAGTTCTGGTAGGCAATGTCACACGCTCCAGTGACACAGGAAGTACTGTGATGCGAATTAAGCATCGTTAGCCAGAGGCAACCAGTAGAGAGGCAGGACGGCACTCGTCTGCCTGCAGAAACCACAAGAAAGGGCACAGCTCTCACCATCAAGAGCTTCATATGCAACTCTGGCCTTTAAAATGTGTGACAGTGACTCAGAATGAGGAACACAAGCAAATCTGCCGAAAAGGCAGTTTGTCACGATGTGGGATTCGTTTCTTCAACAGCTATAACCTCAGTTTCCTGATTCAGCAACTTTGATGCCTATAAATTAAAGAAATAAAGCCAAACAGCAACGTGTTTGCCTGGGATGGAGGTAAAACTGGGTCTAAAAGGAATAGCCCTTTGGTGTTCAGAAAATACATTTAACGTGCCTGGATTCAAGAGCAGTGTCACTCGTGAAGTGAGGAGAACCCTCGTACAATCATTAAAGCTTCTCAAAGCCTTGATGAGATTCAAACATGGGTGAAGCGTTGGCCCTGTTGAAGTCAGGGTGATACTTCCAGCCTCTCACTAACTGTTTCTAAAGCGCCCAAAGCCCAGCACTGGGGCTGAAAAACAAAATCAAAATAGAACAGATAAATAATAAATTAAATAACATAAGTTAAAGCCTCCTGGAAATGAAAACTGATTAGCCAGATTTCACAGAGGGTTTCAATTAAGTCTGTTTCTCATTTTTGTTTATCTATATTTAATACTGATAAATAATGTTATTTCATTACAAGTCTCTGAAGGGTGTTTCTCGCCTTTCTTAAAGGGGTAGTCAGGCTCAAAAAACAAATCATCACCTAAGGTACAAGTAATATTCTGGGTTAGCAAAAGGGAAAAAGCATGCTTATTTTTCTCTAATGATGTTTTGCATGTTTTCTTGCACCTTCTTTCTTCTCCAACTTTGCAGACGCTGGAAAGGGAGCTCTACCAGGAGTCCCCATCTTCTCCCTGTGTTGAAAACCTGGAATATTGGCTACTGCTGACCTTAAATGCTGTGCTGCAATTCATTTATTCACCCTCAAAGATAAGAGAGGAAGGCTCAAGAGGACCAGTTCATTAACTTCCCATCTCACACGGCCCACATGCCTCTGAGAACTGAGGATGGGGAAGGAGGAGTTCAGACCTGCCGTGCAGTTTCCCTCCAGTGTTAGAATCATAGAAGAATTTGGGTTGGAAGGGAGAGTTGAAGGTCATCTAGATCAACAACACCCCTGCAATGACCAGGTTCTACAACTAGGTCAGGTTGCTCAGAACTCCATCCAGCCTGGTCTTGAACACCTCCAGAGGTGGGGCATCTACCACGTGGACCACTGTCTTACCACCCTCATTGTATAAAATATTTTCCTTATATCTAGTGTAGATCTTCTCTCTTAATTTACAACCATAACCCCTTGGCCTCTCACTATAGGCTCTATTAAAAGTCTGTCCCCATCTTATAAGCCCCCTTTACAGACTGGAAGGATTTTATAAGGTCTCCCTGGAGCCTTCTCTTCTCCAGGCTGAACAACCCCAACTCTCTCAGCCTGTCCTCACAGCAGATAAGGCTCCAACCCTCATAACATCTTCATGGCCCTTGCTCCAACGGGCCCATGTCCTTCTGGTGGCCCCAGAGCTGAAGGTAGCACTGCAGAGGGATCTCCTCAGAGCAGAGCAGAGGGGCAGAATCCCCTCACTTGCCCAGTTGGCCACACTGTTGGGGATGCAACCCAAAATACAGGTGGCTGCCAGGTCATCCTGGGCTTCTCATCCACCTACACCTCCAAGTCCTTCTCCTCAGGGCTGGTCTCAATCCATTTATCCCCCTGGGCTGACACCAGGGGTTGCCCCCAAACCCATCAAACATTATGTGCGCTTACATCTGACCCCACTGAATGCTTCTATTGGCAAAGAAAGGACACCAACATTAAAAAGTCACTTCTCATATAATTAGGAAACAGTGACCAGCACTGGTAAGCCTTGATCCACCACATGGTGACCCTGCTCCTACCCACTTTTGCACAGCAAGCAGCAGAATCTCCCTGGTTTCAGCTGCTGGAGATGATTGCCTGGTCCTGGAGGCGGGGAGGTGAAAAAGCACCCCTGCACACCTGTTCTTTAATTAAAAAATGTGTAAGGTGAAAAGGGGCAGCATGTTGATGAGAATTTGCTTTAGATGAGGAGATGGAGCTGTACACGCAGCAGCATGTGGGAGAGGGTTTTGGCTCTGCACTCCTCCCACAGGTCAAACTCCTGCTCCTGGACAACAATTTGACAGTCACGTACTAGTAATGCAGAAAACAGCGTTGCATTTCCTAGAACTGCTTTAACACTGTTTTAATTGCAGTAATTTAACCCAGGTGGTCTCCACAGCAGCCTTTGCCTTAGGCCTGGAGAAAAGCAGCGAGGAGAAAGCAGTGAATTTGTTAGGTTTGTGCTCGGGAATAGTTTAGAAAACCCATCAGAAACGAGGTGTAGCGACTGCATGTGTCCTACCAGCTCCTGCAGTGCTAGGAGAAGGTCTCAGCACCAGTAGCCTTCCAGGGAGGCACCCCAAATCCATGGTGCTGCACCAGTTGGACCACACGGGGACATCCCAGGTGCTGGTGGAGGAGTTAAAAAGACCTGTGGAGACTGAGGGATGTTTCTTCTGTGAGGATCACATTCAGAGTCTGTCTTTGGGTAAGAGCATGTGTTTTACAGACAATGCACTCATCAGTGGTGGCTTCAAGGACCAGGATGCTGTAAACTGCAGAGGTTTTTGTTTGTTTGCACGGTTTTGAAATGAAGATGACTGGGATTCTCTTTGATTTCTCAAGAGTCCAGGTGACTCTCTTTTGTGCCATAGATCTGTGAGATGCTTTTCTGAGCATGAATGCTACGCCAGAGATCTTTTATTTGAGTAACTGCATAAGAAAGAGGACGGGTGGGCTCCAGGAAGGCTGCAGGTAGCTGTGCCTGGAGCATTGGGGTGGTGACTGGTGCTGCCAGACCCACGGCTGCATCCCTGCCTTCTGAGCTGGAAATCACGTCGCTGGACTAGGATGACCTCGTTACTCCAAACGGAGCCGCTTCTTTCTGCCCCCGGATTTTATCCAATTGTCTCTTTGTTTGGCAACCTGAGCAGAGCAGTGTCTCCAGCTGGACTGCTGGATGTCTGAAAGGCTGAGGCTGTCTCTGAGCAGATGGGAATGTTCCCATATTTCTGTCTCCAGCTCTCAGGGAACCTGACTGAGACTCACAACGCTGATGGAAGGTGCCCAAAAAATGCCATTGCAAATGCAGCTGGAAAGTCTTATCTTTTTTTTTTTTTCTCTTTTTCTTTTTTTTTTTAATTTCATTCACTCTGATTTCTCAGGCTGTTTCTCAGCCTGACACCCAGGTCTGAATCTAGAGATGCACAGAAAGGAGGGTGCTGGGTGTCTGCTCGTTTCTGTGGCACTCGCTCTGTCCTACTTCTCCAGCAAGTAGGACATCTGGGATTTCTGATCACCTCAGTCTCCAGCTTCGGTCTCAGAAGCACCCCCAGATCTCCTGAGCTCCAAGCCAGGTTCTGTGTTCGTTGCAACACTGCAAAAAGTACAATTTTCTTTTTCTTTCCTGCAACCAGGGGAAGAAAAAAAGCAAAATGGAAATATGGCTTTGTAACTCAGCACTGAGAGCACTCACCAGGACAGGGGAATCCTAAGCTGTGATTCCTGCTGCTGTAAAAACTAGTATCTTCCCCGTTATTAAAAAAAATCTGTCCATTTTGGGAGTGGTGAACTGAAATTTCCCTGTTCCTACCTGCCTGCATTCACAGCCGTGCTCCCTTTCTGTCTTTTTGTGCCACCTCAGTTCCAGGCACCAGAAGCTGTTCCTGCACCATCCACGCTCGAGTCCAGGATAGACAGAAAACTGACTAAAGAAAAATTCAGCTCCACCTTGATGTCCCACTTTTCTCAGGCTATGTTTTTGCAACTCCGTAGCAGATGGTATGTCTTAGGTACATCACTTTGGAGATGCCAAGTGATGTACTATCTATCAGTGTTTTTATTTAATGAGGAGGGGAATTTTGACTCCTACTTACACTTGGGAAGCTGCAACAGGGAGACAGGTGTGATGCTATTTCATACTGCTGCATCATCCACCCAGAGCTCTTCATAGCTATTTTTAATCTGGACATGAAAGGAACTATTAATTAGTGAAACATATCCGGGTGCCTAATACAAACTGTAGAGACTATAATGGTGTATTAGAGCATCTTCATTTTCTTCAGAAACTACAATTAACAGGAAGATGGTCTGCACTATGAGGGTTTGTATTTTTTTTTTCTTCTTCTTTTATCTGACAAAAAACTAAAGGTTGCAAATATAGGGCAGCTGAGTCATAACAGGAGATGCATGGGATTCCAGCACAAAGTGCTGTTATGTTTGTGTCCGGTTGATATACTTAAAAAGAGCCTCTTTACTTAAAAGTTGATGCCTCTGAAGTGAAACGTGGAAACTGTTAAAGGGTTCTGTGGCACTCAGTGCTTTTAGCAGTAGGACAAATACCAGCATTTAATATAACTATATTACAATGCAATGAAAAAGTTGAAGAAAGGTGCAACTGAGTGAGGAGGAAAGATATAAGTAACTGGGGTGCAGTCACTGTTTTTAAAATGTGAAGTAGGTGACAATAATGCACACAACTGCTCCTAAAAAATGCTGCTATTTTACCATTTACATGTAGCCAAGTCCTTGGGTTTATATCTCAGCTTTAATGTGGCACAATAGTTGCTGTTCCTTGCACATCAGATGGCAGATGCCACCTGATGTCCCCCCAAAAAGGGGGGACTTTCACTGTTGGACAGATGTAACCCCACCTTCCTGCTTTGTGGGATCGCAAAGGAGGATGATTATGTTGGTGTAAGATAATTTGACTTTTCCTTTTGACAACAAAATCCCTTTTTTTGGAGAACTTAGACTTGTACTATTACATAGGAAAACACTGATTAGTGAAATGATTTTCTTTTCTATAGGGACTTGATCATCAAGTTGGTCGAAATCCGTAAAGGCTAATTGGAGAAGAAACACTTATCTCTTGGGTGTTGCCCTGCCACACCTGAATAATAAGGTGGGAATTTTCCCCCCTAGAGGAACCTGGATGAGGTTCCTCTGTGTCCTTCTGAGGAAGCTGATCCTGATCTTATTGGGCCTCTACAAACAGTAAGAGATAAACTCTTTGCAGTGGGTATTTTTCATCAGAAAAATGCAGCAAGAAAGGGCAGAAAATATAAAGAAAAAAAAAAAAGGACAAACAGGAAAATGCTAAAAAGTGGTAATCAGCTGCAAGCGTGATGTGAAGAGATCATGCAGCTGATGACCTTAAAAAAACCACCCAGCACCAAAGTAAATTGTGCTGCTGCCATCACTGAATATACCTTCCATTTCCTCTCCACACAGCAGAGGTACAAGCCACTTGGAAGTACACCAAAAAGCATCATCCTCTCTTCTGCTGACGCGGGTGGAAACCCCCTTGTTCTGCACAAATCCTTGCACAGGGGCTGTTGCCACTCTGTCCTATATGAGAAAGAAGAAGAAGGAGAAGCAATGGGCACCACCTGGCCTCCTTGGCTGGATGCTGTAGTGCCCATGGCCAAGGGGATGGCCAAGCCTCTGGTGCACCACATGGGGAAGGTCTTGGTAGGTTCTTGGGCTCGTCACTGCTTATGTCAGGACTTCAGCCCTTGGACTTTTCAGCATCCTCATCACCAGCTCCATAACTGTAGAAACGGGTTTATTTTCATCTAGGAAGTGTCTAAAATAGATTGTTCAAAGCTTGCTTCCTTACATTTCTAAACGTGGGTAAGAAAGCTGATGAATGAAGGAGGAAATGGGATCTATCTGAGGCTATGCCCCCCATTTCCCTTTCCTTTAAAAAAGAAAACACATAAAAATCAGCAAATGTGTTGATGTGATAGAGACTTTTTCATAAAAGGTTTAGACTGACCAGCCCACGATTCACTTTGCTGCTGGGAAAGTCTGGCCCACGGCTGTCTTCACCTGGGAGGGGGCCAGCAGCCACCTCGGCAGCCTGTGGAGCCACGTTCTCTTCTTGGAAAGATGGAAAGGTGATTATGGATAAGCTGGCGGATTGTTGGCCGGAACCAGAAGATCTCAGGGACACCTAAAGAGGTTTAACGGGCTGAAGGGTCAGAAGGTCTCTGCAGCCTGGTCCTGGGGTGGGGAACTAGTCCCCTCAGACTTCCACGAACGCTTGCAGAGACGTAGCTTAGACTCTGTGAATATCAGAGACTTGCTATTGTGTTTTAAATTAATTCTCCGACCTATACCTTCCTCTGCCGTGGTATGAATGAACATTACAGGCTGAACATTAGATATTTATGTTCATTTAACAATCTGTAATAAGCTATCGGGGCTGATTTTGACACGTACATTGAAGTTATTGCTTTTTTATCAATATCACGGTACATTTGTCAGGGGGGAATGATAATTGCATTGCTATGTATATAACCGATCTTGTAGTGTGACATTCTCTACACTGTGCACAAATTGAATACATTTCATCTTAAATACAAGCCTATTAATTAAAATCAGAGAGAAATAGAGAATTTTAAACTGCCAACGGCGGAGCATCTCTGAGCAGCATCTTTTTTCTCCAGTAAATAACTCAGAGTCCACACTACTCCTCTGCTTACTTATTTGTTATAGGATGCCAGAGGAAATGCAAGGTCAGAGGTCTGAAATCAAGGGTGCAAGAGGTAGGACAACAAGGGCTGACTGTAAAAGCACTGGGAGCATATTTCTGTGTTGCAGCAGGCACCGAGCAGCATCTGCTGTAGTTATGGCAGCAAGAGTAGCTTTCGTTCCGTTCCTTGCCTTTTCACACACTGGTAACTCAGACAAATGCACTGCATATGTGGACACAGGTAGTCAGCTGCACTTTTCAGAAGTATCCAGCCAACTCTGACTTTTAATTACTTCTAACTTCTATATTCATTTCCTTCCAACCTGGCTGCTTTTTTTCTACAGCCAATCATGAGCTAAGTATGAGGCTGTGTTTCAAGAAAAAAGTAAGTTTAAAGCACGAGATCCTGTTCAAATGACAAATCTTAACCCACAGCTACTGGAATATACAGGATTTTAAGTACAAGGAAGAGAAGACTTCAATAAGGCAGTAACAGCACTGAAGGCCTGGGAAGGATTTCCCTGCCATAGTTTAATGGGGACCATAAGAGAGAGAATGAGTCAGACCGTACTTGCAAACTAATTGCCCATTATCCCAGTGTGATGACGGTTAACATTAGGATTTTCTGCAGTTCAGGTTACAGAAGCAGTGAAATGTGGTTATTTTTATCAACTGGCCAAAGTGTAATAAAAGTGTAGTAAAAATTCACTGGGAGAAGTTGCAAATCATCAGTGTTTGCCTCAGCTGGTAGAGTATGAAGAAGAGAAAAAGGAATTGTACTTTAGGCTGAAGGAAAAACCATCACTCAGGAGTTTTCTATGCCATAGAAAATCTCTATGCCGCAACCTAAGGTAAGGCAAAAAGAATTCTGGTAAAAACAAGAGCAAGTAGTAGAGGATGAGAGGCCAGGTACTGGGATAGAGAAGCTCTAGTCTTGTAATCAGCCAAGCACCTAGATTTCATGTTACAATTAAGAGTAAAGATGTGATATGGGTATTAAAACCAGAGAGAGGGCAAAAAAACAGTATGGAAGTAATTTCCAGTCATCTCACCAAATTTATTGGGATTTTCTCTTTGCAACAGAAGGTGGACCTGCATGAATATATTCCTGACATTCCAGTAATTTTAACAACCAGCAATAACACAGCGCTCAAGTCAAAAAGGGAGGGAGAGAATGGGACCATGATATTCCTTCACTGCATGTAACTGAAGCATAATACTGTGAATGGAGGTATTTCTTTCCCATTTCTGTAAATTTGTGGCCAAGAAGGCCAATGGCATCCCGGGGTGCATCAAGAAGAATGTGACCAGCAGGTCAAGGGAGGTCATCCTCCCCTTCTGCTCTGCCCTGGGGAGGCCACATCTGGAGCACCAGGACCAGTTCTGGGCTCCCCAGTTCAAGAAGGACAGGGAACTGCTGGAGAGGGGACAGCAGAGGGCTACAAAGATGATGAAGGACCTGGAGCTTCTCTCTGATGAGGAAAGGCTGAGGGACTTGGGTCTTTTTAGTCTGGAGAAGAGAAGGCTGAGGGGGGATCTGATCAACACCTATAAATACTTCAAGGGTGGATGTCAAGAGGAAGGGGTCAGTCCTTTTTCAGTGGTGCCCAGTGAGAGGACAAGAGATAAAGGGCACAAACTTGACCATAAGAAGTTCCATCTAAACATGAGGAGGAACTTCTTCACTTTGAGGGTGGCAGAGCTCTGGAAGAAGCGGCCCAGAGAGGTGGTGGAGTCTCCATCTCTGGAGACATACAAAACCCACCTGGACACATTCCTGTAGGACCTGCTCTGGGTGGACCTACTTTGTCAGCGGGTTGGACTAGATGATCTCTAGAGGTCCTTTTCAACCCCAGATCATTCTGTGATTCTGTAAATGTCTTATTGTGGTATTTTCCATAATAAACATTATGTTCTTTTCCCTTCAATAGTTTTTCTCCTTTTAGATGTTAACTCATGTTTTGGAAAACGTCCTTATTGCTGCAGAAGGGTGGCTAAGGGAAAATCGGTTGCCTTTTCTCCACTTTGAGTACCTAGATGAAGTGATGTCTATTAATTTCAGAAGCATCTCCTGTTATCAGAATCCGCCCACCTCTGCTGCCAGCAGTACCTGTCGGAACAGTTACACGAAATTAGCCCAAACCAGTGGCAGTCAGCATCTTGTTGATTCCCACTGCAAGAAGTTTTCCATTTACTAATAACAATACCAGTAGACAGCAGCCGGACTGGTAAGTTAGAGATTTTTCTGCCTTTTCATTCCCTTGCGAAGATGGAGACAAGAAGAGGCCGGGTTTAGCTTTTGAACATCCTCATGTAGCTAAAGTTGCTTTTTGACTTAAATTGTCTCCATCCCCTCTACATATTCTGCAAATTGATAGAATCGTAGAATCATAGAATGGTTAGAGTTGGAAGGGATCTTAAAGATCATCAAGTTCCAACCCCCCTGCCATGGGCAGGGACACGTCTCCCTAGAGAAGGTTGCTCAAAGCCCCATCCAGCCTGGCCTTAAGCACTTCCAGGGATGGGGCATCAACAACTTCCCTGGGCAACCTTTTCCAGTGCCTCACCACCCTCACACCAAAGAACTTCTTCCTAAGATCTCATCTAAATCTCCCCTCTTCCAATTTAAAACCATTNGCCTGGGATTGCCACGTCCCAGGTGATGTGACCATGTTCCCCTAGTACTCGGTAATATATTCTGTGCTAATAATGTGATCCTTTACAAAACACTTTCTAGTTTATAATGAAAAAAAAACCCAAAAAACAACAAAAACCCAGAAGATGAGCATAATCAAGGAAAGATCTCGTTCCACTAAGAACTCTACAAACAACCACGTGTAATTTTTTCCAGAAATGACTCAAAAAGATCACCTGCCAATCCCCTGGTTGGCACAAAATAGCTGCCATTAGGTAAAACTCATAGCGAGGAGCCCCGAAAGGGCACAACATTGAAAACCACCCTGGGCTTTGCTTTGAAACCTTTCTTTGCCTCACACCTGCTTGGCTGGCACAGCTGAATTTTCCCATTCTTGTCAAATCTTTCCAGTTTAAGATGAGTAATAGTGCCAGGTTTCTGAAGAAATATACCCCTTAATGTCGTATTCTCCAGTAAAGATCCTCTTAAACACTTTTATTTGTAAAGGTTACTCTAACAGCTGTTTGGCTGAATGTATTTTCAAAATGGGTATTTATGTTCTTCCGCAGCTATTTGAATGTTTCTTTTTCCTCACATGTTGTATCTAAAAGACAAAGTTTTATCAAATTTGCAATGGGATTCATTACTTAATTTATTGGAACCATTCTGTTTAATTACTACCATTCACCTCATCTTCTGTTCAGCCTGGAGAAGAGAAGGCTCCGGGGAGACCTGACAGCAGCCTTCCAGGATCTGAAGGGAGCTCCAGGAGAGCTGGAGAGGGACTCTTGGTCAGGAAGTCTAGTGACAGGACGAGGGGGAATGGTTTTAAATTGGAAGAGGAGAGATTTAGATGAGATATTAGGAAGAAGTTCTTTGGTGTGAGGGTGGTGAGGCACTGGAACAGGTTGCCCAGGGAAGTTGTTGATGCCCCATCCCTGGAAGTGTTTAAGGCCAGGTTGGATGGGGCTTTGAGCAACCTGCTCTAGGGAGACGTGTCCCTGCCCAGGGCAGGGGGGTTGGAACTTTATGATCTTTAAAGGTCCCTTCCAACTCTACCCATTCTATCATTCTATGTACATATTCTACCTTCAGGCTTTAATTGACTGTGGTTTTATTTGCTGAACCTTTTTCATCTTGTAGAATTATAGAACAGTTTGGGTTTGAAGGGACGTTAAAGACCATCTTGTTCTACCCCCCTGCCATGGGCAGGGACACCTCCCACCAGACCAGGTTGCTCCAAGCCCCATCCAGCCTGGCCTTGGACACGTCCAGGGATGGGGCATTCACAACTTCTCTGGGCAACCTGGATCAGAGTCTCACCACCCTCCTCCTTTGAAATACCAAGGAGAAAACACAAAATGCTTCCGTAGATTTGGAGCCCATCACGGTTCTCCAGCCCACCATCCCGTGCGAGGCAGATCCCAGACATTTCCACAGTCTGCCTCAATTTTGAGTTACTGAGTCTGCAGCTCAGTCACTTGTGCTTGAGCTAGAACATATCTTCTAGGAAGTTTTCCAATTTCAAAGACTTCAAAGTGACAAAAAATTATCCCGTGTGTAGTATCCAAATGTTAAATTGTTCTAGCAGCTAAATTATGTGCAATGTTAAAAATTTACACCTCATTTCTGATACAACTTTTTCAAGCTTCAGTTTATAGACAGACGACCACTTCATGCCAGTATCTGTCTTGTGATTAAAAGGGCTTCTAGAATTGTGTTATCTTCTCTGATTTATTGCATGGGCTCAGAATGAACTAAGCAGTAAGATAATTTGAGTATCACAACTGGACAGTTATGATACCAGTTAGTGATCATACAGCTGGGGTTTTTATATATGTATATAAAAATATGAGGATTATATATTTTTAGATATACATATATATGCTATAGGTATGGAGAAGGGACAAGATGTAGGAAATCTACACCAGCACAGTTGGTTAAAGGCTATTAAGTCTAGGGCATGATTATGGGCACATATACAGGTTGGGTGGAGAACGGTTGGAAAGCAGCCCTGAGGAGAAGGACTTGGGAGTGCTCGTGAATGAGAAGCTAGAAATGAGCCAGCAATGTGTGCTCTGGCAGCCCAGAAAACCAACCACATCCTGGGCTGCATCAAAAGAAGTGTGGCCAGCAGAGCGAGGGAGGTGATTCTACCCCTTTACTTTGCTCTGGGGAGACACCACCTGGAGTACTGTGTCCAGCTTTGGAGTCTTCAGCACATGAAGGACATGGACCTGTTGGAACGGGTCCAGCGGAGGGCCACAAAGATGATCAGAGGGCTGGAGCATCTCTGCTATGAAGACAGGTGGAAAGAGTTGGGGTTGTTCGGCCTGGAGAAGAGAAGGCTCCAGGGAGACCTTATGATCGCCTTCTAGTACCTGAAGGGAGCCTACAGGAGAGATGAGGAGGGACTCCTTGTCAGGGAATGTAGTGATAGGACAAGAGACAACTGTTTTAAACTGGAAGAGGGGAGATTTAGATTAGACATCAGGAAGAAATTCTTTGCTGTGAGGGTGGTGAGACACTAGGAGATGTCACCCAGAGAAGTTGTGGCTGCCCCATCCCTGGAGGGGTTCAAGGCCAGGCTGGATGGGGCTTGGAGCAACCTGGTCTGGTGGGAGGTGTCCCTGCCTGTGGCAGGGGAGTTGGAACTTGATGATCTTTAAGGTTCCTTCCAACTCTAACCATTCTGTGATTAAATTTCTAATTGTGATTCCTTTCTCCTCTCCATCTTTTCATAGGCATCTTGGAAATCGTTTTCCAGTCTCAGACAGGTAAGGTGAATACATTAATTGTTTCTTGTAAGCACAGAGAGAAGAGCTGGGCAGGAGAACGACAGGCTGTGAAGGCACAGGCAGTGAGGGAAATTACCCAAAACCTCATTTCTTTTTTAAATTTTCCTTAGTAGCTTGGCAACATGTAATCCTGTAGTCTGCCGAGCCCTGTCATCTAAATTATGTTAGGATTCAAACAGCTAGCAGACTGTAAACAGGAGAGCTTAGTCATCCCCAGATCCCCAGCAATGCCGGTTTGAAGAGAGGGAGAGCGGTTCCCGTCCAACCCCGCTGTGTTTCTGTTGGGGTGGCAGGAGGGAGGGACATGGGGAAGTCAGACGTGAGTGGTGTTTTAGGAAAAACCCAAAAGCATTTGTCAACGTCATGACCTGCTACATAATAGTTCATGGGAATCTGAGAGATGCCCTTCAGTGGGATAAACTGGAGCATCACAGCCTAGTTGGTTGGTGGGAGACAGTCTGTTGCTCTACTGGAGCTGGATTCCCACTTCACCATGGTGACCAGGAGAGCTATAGCTGATCTGCTATCCTGCCAAGGGCCTCTATCTTTTTTTTCTTCTTCTCATCATCATCATTTTTTCTCCTCGTCAGAGTTTTCCAAGAAGCCTCAATCACTGTACCTGACAGAGCCGGACTTCCTTCCAGAAAATGAACACAGGGACCTGACGCTGCCTTTGGGAAAGTAGGTTCTTCCCTTCTGGAAGGTTTCCAAAGGGCAGGTGACACCAGCAAGCTCCCTCAAGGACAGATGGCCCAAGGTTGTGTTTTCAATTTGGGGAAATTAACAGTAAAATAGAGAACACTAATGAGATGGATGGATAAAGGGGTGGCCTTTCAGTACTTAAAGGGGGCTCGTAATACACTTTACAGTGAGGGTGGTGAGACACTGGAATGGGTTGCCCAGGGAGGTGGTGGAGGTGCCATCCCTGGAAACATTCCAGATCGGGTTGGTTGGAGCTCTGAGCAACATGATCTAGTTGAAGATGTTCCTGCTCATGGCAGGTGGGTTGGAGTAGACAACCCTTCCAACCAAAACCATTCTAGGATTCTATGGTATCATTTCATTACGCATTTGAGCACCAACTTGACAGACACCAGATCATCTTGGATACACAAGCTCCAACGCTCTCAGGGTAAGCTGGAGTGATGTTACCTTTAGCTGAGACAACCTCGACCTCGGAGGTGCCGTAAGAGTTATCCAAGCCCTGAGCTATTGTTCCTGCCGCTGTGTTTTGTCTGGGCAGCCCAAAACTCTTATAAACAGGAAACCGGAGACTTCAAATGATTTCTCTGCTTGAATACAAGATAGGTAGAAGTATTTGAGATTGCTGCTCTTCTTACAAACAAAACTCATGTATATGAATATTCAAAGGCAGTTAAACTGTCGTGACTACTTAAGGAAATGCCTGGATTTAGGTACAGATTAATGAGTCTGTGTTTAGGCCACAGGTCTTGCTCCAGGAGCTACAGATATCAAACAACTACTCAGTCCTTAAGCTGCTAGCAGTTATGTTTTTTTCCTGAAACTCTTCTCCCATAAGTCNAGACATCTTTCCATGAGACATCTTTACGGCACTCTGGGGAAAACCAGGGTTTCAAAACCAGAACATCTATCCTCAGACAAATCTGCTGAGCGGCGGTGCCTTATTTCCTGACTTCCAGGTATTTCTTTTGGACAAGGTACAGTAGCACTTGTACATCACTCTGAGTCACTCCTCATGCATATGTGCACGTTACATCAATTCTCTCCTGCACTGACAGGACATTGCCAAAACGATTTAGTTTAGCTGGAGCTGGCTCCTCAGCATCAATTTTTCACACACACACTTTAAGCGCACTGAAAGCTGAATTCTGATTTAGAACCTTTTTTGGAATTTGTTTTTCGCCGAGGTTTATGCCAAAAGATGTTTTATTCATATAAAACAGATGCCTGACATTGGTTTCATTAAGATATTAAACTTGCACTCTGTTTGCTCTCACCGAAGATACCAGCCATGCACAGGATTGTCAGGCCAGGCCACGGTGTAGGGATGGCGAAGGAACTCAGAAAATGGCATTTGAGCTCATCTTTTGCAGCTCTGAGCAGGCAAACCCTGATTCAGTGGCAATTAAATAACCCAGAAAAGCACCCAACCCCACCCTTTGCATCTGGAGCTTTGTCTGAATGTGATAAAAGATCATTAATTTTCAATTTGACCTCAGCCTGTAATGTTCAAGTGGCCTCTTTGTTCTGGCAGCGATGTTACAAGCAAGGTCTGAGTCAAGGGAACTGGGAAGGAAATATTAAAATAGTCTTAAAAAACCTCTTTTAGGTCTTGTGATCTCGCTCCTCCTGAGTGAACTGAGCACACCTTATCCATCAGACCATCACGGCTCCGTGATGTGGATTTCCTCTCGGTGACTGCTTCTTTCCCAGCACAAACAAGGCTGGTCAACCAAGGTGACCAGTTGTGGGAAGAATGAACATGGAAACGCCGCAGCAAAAACATGTTGTGAGCGAGCAAATCAGGGGGGGCAAAGTTTATTTATATCAAACGTCTGCGTGTGAGGTTTGTAACGATTCACAGGCAGAATAAAAGCTGAAATTCACTGATTAAAGTGCTCGCTGTGAATAGCTGGTACAGCTCTGAATTCAAAGATGTGGTTGAAGAAATTGTTATTACAATCCGCTGCAAAAAAGAGCTATTGTGAACCTATGGGCACATCAACAGCTGTCTATGGGAAATTATTATTATTAGAGAAGAGAAAATGTCCTATTTTTAACAGATAATCCCGGAATCTGGGTTGAATTAGAATGATGGAGAGCCCATCTTTCACATCCTTTTTTTCATTCAGGCATTTGGCAAAGCCCAGACTTTACAGAATGTAATTTAGGATATTTAAATTGCTGTTTGTTACTGGTGGTTTCTCATTGTGACACCTCGAATACTTCGGGAGAGGACCTGGGGCTTGGGTCCTTCTGTAAATACACAACTACCCACTACAGTTCTTAGGTGCTTCAGGCTGCTCAGTTTGGGTTCACAGGGTTGGATGCAAAAGGTGTTTTAGGGTTATTTTAATGTGTTTTTTCTGCTTTCAGGCAAATCCAGTTTTCTATTGACCACCTCATGGTTAGTACAGAATCAAAATGTTTAAATCTTCAGATTTTTCTCCCTCTAGCAGAATTGTCAGGACCAGAGGGCACCAGAATTGGGACCAGCACTCGTTAAAGATTTCATTTTCTCTTCTTCTCTTTGGATGATCTGCAGGAAACAATTGTTTTGGGGGGATTGTCCCATCAAGTATTAGGAAAAGGGTGATGTAATACCTTGACTGTATCTTCGAAAACCTTCACGACAGCCCAAGACCTGCTCAAAGCCTGTGGAGCAGCAGGCCAAGGAGACCCTGTGCTCCAACAGAAACTTGCTGCAGCTCAACATGAGCACCTCAGCTCATCCAAGAAGTCAAGAAAGAAGGTGAGGAGAAAAATAATAATGATTTAACCACTGACTGTTGATGTCCTGTCCTTTGTGGAGCAGAAGAATCATAGAATCATAGAATCATAGAATCATAGAATGGTTAGAGTTGGAAGAGACCTTAAAGATCATCAAGTTCCAACCCCCCTGCCATGGGCAGGGACACCTCTCCCTGTTTGCTCTGGCTCCACTTCTCAGGGCACCTTCAGAAGGTGTGTGAGCTTCCAAAATGTCTTTCTGCATAAGAGAAAGGAAAGGGAGGTTGTAACAGAAGCACAAAGAGGGGTCCACATGCAGAAAGTTAAACCTCACAACTTTCTCATGATGTAAATTCACGTTGCCCTCCATAGTTCCACATTTCTGTCACGTGTTGGGGAAGGAGATGGGGATGCACAGCCAGCCAAGTCAGGAAAGGCCCTGAATATTAAGGAAAGAAAAGCCTGAAAAGCAGTGGTATAATGACTGCTTGCCAAAATATACATAAAATAAAATAAAAATAATGAGATTTCTGTTAATTAGAAAATTATAGGACTTTAAACTTTCCTTTCCTGAATATGCAGACTTTAGGTTTTATATGGCAAGTAACTGACTTCAAGGAATACCTTCCCCATGGACCTGAACTATTTTATGCAAGTTTAAGGGTACTGGGAAGGGAGAGGTGGTGGCTAAACCAGTCAGCAAGATGTTTGGTGATTTCTTATTAGTCAAGCACAGAAACTAATGAAAAGAAGTTTAGGTTTTTTGATGTTCTATGTTAGACTTGTAGGTAAGTGCAGCCTTTCTGGAAGAAAAAATAATAAATTGAGTGAAGGTTCCGGGGAGACCTGACAGCAGCCTTCCAGGATCTGAAGGGAGCCTACAGGAGAGCTGGGGAGGGACTCTTTGTCAGGAAGTCTAGTCCAAGGGGGAACAAGGGGGAATGGTTTTAAATTGGAAGAGGGGAGATTTAGATGAGATCTTAGGAAGAAGTTCTTTCCTGTGAGGGTGGTGAGGCACTGGAACAGGTTGCCCAGGGAAGTTGTTGATGCCCCATCCCTGGAAGTATTTAAGGCCAGGCTGGATGGGGCTTGGAGCAACCTGCTCTAGGGAGAGGTGTCCCTGCCCGTGGCAGGGGGGTTGGAACTTGATGATCTTTAAGGTCCCTTCCAGCTCTAAGCATTCTATGATTCTATGAGTGTGGGTTTGATAAAATTTCAGCTTCCTGAAGACAGATGTTCAGACAATCAGGGAAAGCAAGCAATATTATCTAGGTTCCACCACATCAGGTGACCTACACGAACAGCTCAGGCAAATCAAGCAGAAACAAAGACCTGATAACACTTTATAAATACTCAGATGGGGGAAAAAAAATAAATACTGTGAAATACTTTTACAGACAAATTGTGATCTTGAGCAAATTTACTGCTGGTTGGTGGGCAACGCTGAAACTTGAACCCAGCCCTGATTTCCAAGTACTTTTGCACTTCTCAGCTCTGTTATTAATCTGTAGTGGAGCATCAGAGAGCTGGGCCCTCTGTGCTGGAGTGATTATTGCTGAGCTGATGGATGTAACTGCAAATATTGTGAAGAGTTCTTCCAAATCTGCACTTTGTATTGCAGCTGTTAATATATTTATTTATTTATTTATTTATTTATTGCTTTGTTTTCTTATCCAAATTTAAGTTGCCTGAATGACATATTAATTAGCCAAATTCAGAATTGGTTAATTCAACAACTGGCAGGCTTATATTTATCATTGTTCAGTAATACTACCCAAGTGTCAGCTCTTAGTTTGAAAAATTCCTCTGAACTGGTAAACCAGAGAATAATAAAGATACTCTAATTTTCTTTCAGGAAAATAAACAGAATATTTTCTTAGTTAATTGTTTACATGTCTTACTCCTGTCACTTCTTTCCTTTCATCCTTATTTTTCTTGTTTTCCTTTATTCACATTTCATCTCTTGAACTCCTTATCTCTCTAATCCCTTATCCTTTATGTTCTTGCTTTATCTCTCATTGCACCATTTTATTCCCTGTTTCCTAAGCCTATCTCCCTTCCCATGCTAGGCTCCCCAGGCTTTAAATGCCCTCTGAACCCTTTTTCCCTTTCCCCCAGTTCTCTACCTTTCTCTTCTCTTTCATTTTTCCTCACAGCAATCTCCGCAGAACAATGCTAGAAGTCGAGCTGGCAAGCTGACAGAAAAGAACAGTTGGAAAGAAAAGTTTACTCAAAGACAGGCACATTTCTTTTTCTAAAAAAAAAAAAAAAGGCAGAAATATCTATAGGAAGGTGTTGCCAAATCATCTGCTTTTTCAGATGTGAAACTTTTAGCAAGGGTCTCTGCAGCGCTGATGTGAGGGAAGGAGCAGGAAACACTATCAGGTTGCCAGATGACTTCAGGACGGTGAGGTGGGATTCTTAAGCGCACGTGACAGCAGTAATTCAGGATATTATTCCTCATGTAAAAATAGCTATGCAAAATTAACACAAAGGCTTTTGGTATAAAAAGATAAAAGCCAGGAAACTCAGAGGCTGTGCAGCTCTTTTTATCTCGTTTCATTTTGGTTAGGGGATTGGAGGGAAACAGCAGAAGAGATAGAGTGTTTACATTAAGGCATCTGGTCCAAGGTATAGGCACGACAAAAAGGTTATTATATTCCTGCTCGTCGCATGGGTGGGAAGGGGACCTGAGAGTAAGGGAGATGGTCTTTGTCTGGGGACACATGGACAGAGGTGGGAAAGACTGGAAATGTGAAAGGGAAACCTGGAACAAGTTGGGCAGCAGTGGTTGCCCACAAAGGAGCAGGGTGGATGTTGGACGGCGGGTCCATGGACAAGGGAAAATCACCAACTGTGATTTGCACCAGAGCACGGTTGTTACTGGGGAGGGTGGAGTAAACCACTTCAAGCTTTGCATTACAAAGTCTCAGCTTTTCAAACTCTTAAGGAAATGTTCCTTCACCGTTCACCCAACTGCAGTCGGTGTGGTTTCAGTTGGCAAATACCTATTAGATCAGCCTTCCAGCATTTGAAGGGAGCTACAGGAGAGCTGGGGAGCGTCTCTTTGTCAGGAAGCCTAGTGACAGGACGACGGGTAATGGTTTTAAGTTGGAAGAGGGGAGATTTAGATGAGATATTAGGAAGAAGTTCTTTCCTGTGAGGGTGGTGAGACACTGGAAGAGGTTGCCCAGGGAAGTTGTTGATGCCCCATCCCTGGAAGTGTTTAAGGCCAGGCTGGATGGGGCTTTGACCAACCTGCTCTAGGGAGAGGTGTCCCTGCCCATGGCAGGGTGTTGGAACTTGATGATCTTTAAGGTGCCTTCCAACTCTGACCATTCTATGATTCTACGATTCTACAATTTATTCTGGTTTTGAATTTCTCTTGTGGAAATAAAAGGGTGATACAAAGAGAGCTGTAGACGGGATTTTTACTCCCATCCCTGCTATCTGAACCAATGACCCTGAGCCTTGACTTGCATTCCTAATAGGCTAGACCTTCTTTTGTAAGAATTCCTTAGCACCTGTAGGTTACGTGTTCAATTAGTATCTATGTCCTGAACTGAGCCGAGTTGCACAAGCTTTGAAAAAAGTAACAACCCAATGGTTAATTAGGTCAAATTTGGGGCGTATCAAACTTGACAGTGTCTGGCTTACATCACTGTGGATTTACATAATGGAACTTAACGGCGTTGAAGTCTGTTGTGTCAACTCTGATGCCCCTGTGGAAGGCTTTTTCCATAATTTTCTTTAAAACATAAAATATTCACTCAGAAAAACATGTTCTCAATAACTTTTCCATCCATCCTGCATAGCGCAGAGCTTATCACCACTCACTACCTGAGCTACTAGCACAGCAGTATTTCCATCAGTTATCTTCTTTGTCAGAACTCAGTAACCAACGTCAGCAACCAATTGTTTAACAAATTTCCTTTTTAAAACCAAAGTTGTTTTTCAGCTAAACCAGAACTGGTTTTTTTCAACTGCAAAAGCCTGGGAGAAATGGCAAAACCCATGAAGACTCAAGGTAAATGCCTCTGGTAGTTTTTTCCAGAGATACTACCTATAAGTGAGCAATAAAAAAAAAAAAAAACACCCAAAACCAAACAAACCAACAAAATCTTAAGTTAATAAAGTTTTATATTCTTACTGTGGCTTCCTCTGTCTTCTAGCAGCCCATCCTGTACATCAAAGGTCACAAAGAACACAATGAGTCACTATCAAAACCCAAAGAATGCTTCATGAACAATTACTATACATAAATTGCAGCCTGGTATTTTGTTTCTGTGCCAACTCACAGTAATACAGCCCATTTCCTCTTCATTTTTTTTTTCTTTTCCCTGCAGCTTTTGTCCGTAATAGCAAACAGCTTTGTTAATCTGCTCACAGAGATTGAATTTATTTTTATTTTTTTTTAATGGATTGTATTTATACCTTTGCCTTTTTGAGTGGTGGGCAGCAGTGGTCCAAATTCTTTTGCTACAGCCCTTTAGGCTCAATTTCTTTGGTGTCAGAGTCCACAACAACTCTATGAGGCTGCCAGGCTTTGTAGCCAAAAACATCATTAGAAATACTGAAAGGGCCCCCTCTGAAACCCAGAATCAAAGTGCCCCCCAGAGAGAAATCAGCCGTCCATTAGCTCATGTTTAGCAGAGCAACTCAGTGCTGAGCAGCTGGGAAACCTGTCCAGATCCTTTAATACATCCCATCACTGGGAGGACTGGAATCCGGACCCATCTACCAAGCTCAGAGGTAAAAACGGGACCTTCCACACATTTAAGGCCATGCACCTGGGATGAAATAGTCCTTCTGCTTGGTGTCAAAAGTATCTTAGCAATTGCCATGGCATTACATATCACAAATCCCCCGTTTTCATAGAATCATAGAATGGTTAGAGTTGGAAGGGACCTTAAAGATCATCAAGTTCCAACCCCCCTGCCATGGGCAGGGACACCTTCTCCCTAGAGCAGGTTGCTCCAAGCCCCATCCAACCTGGCCTTAAACACTTCCAGGGATGTTTAAACACTTCCAGGAAGTTTTCCCACTTTGGGCAATACCTTGAGTCAACGACTCTTGCTGCAATCCCCTGGAAGGAAGTAGAGAAGTTCATTTGCTCGTGGAATGTAGTGTCTGAGAAATTTAAAAGAAAAATCTTTAAAATTTTTACTGAATGAGTATTGTGAAGACAAATGAAGAACTGTTTTTCAGCAGGTATGGTTTGTGTCTGTGTGCATGTGTGCAATGAATGCAAACCTAGATTTATATTGCCATTGTGTTTTAACCCACACACTCAAATTCTGCACACTGGTCAGTTTTTAAGTGGTCTGCCAGTTAATAATTATTGTCTTTAACGAGCAATAAAGTGGACTAGAAAGTTGTGATGACAAGTAGCAACAACTGGCATTCTCTCAACAATTCCACAATAAGAAAAGAGGGAAGTCAGATAATATCAGCCAGCTTCCTTCTGAAGAGGTTTGGTTAAATCAGAATTCTTCGTTTCAGAAAATCACAAAGCAGAAGTACTTCAGCCTACTATTCTACCTAGCATGGGAGGAAGATAGTAGATATTTTTAATGTTCCTAAAATAATCACGTCCTATTGTACCCAGCTCCAATAAAAGGTGTATTGAAGTAAAACACTGGGGTTTTTTGGGTTTTTTTTTGGCCTCCTATATTGTGAGAACTGTTCAAAGATGCTTGGCTTCAGTTCAGGGTAATAGAAGTAATCAAACATGTTTCAAAGATGTACATGATGGTTCACCTGGTTGTACACCAAAACACAGGACTCATAATCAGGTCCAGGGCTTTGATTTGTCTTCAATTAACACTCACATCAACTACTGATAATGAAGGGGACTCCGAGAAGGAATAGTAGCTGTCCTTGTAATACACTTCACAAATTTGGAGCCTAAATTTTGAATCTTTACACCATTATTAACTTTCTGTGTAAATGTGCATGCATTTACCCACGCAGTTTCCAGTTTTAAAAAAGGAGAGGGTAGCACTTACATATCTTTGGGGATTAAGATCTAATCCTGGAGGGGCTCCAGGCTGGCAGCGCTTTATACTCACAAAAAGCACCACTCCAGCAATTGTGAATAGGCAGAAGCACTGACAGGTCCTCACAAGGTCGGGGTATGTTTTTAAAATGCTATTCTAAGGGAATAATATTATCACGTAAATCTTATCAATTATTAATTATTAATAAAACCCGAAGTGTATTTAGCATCCTCGAGTGAAAGCTGCTATTGAAGGCTAATTCATAAATCTTTTCAGAGCCAAGTTTCAACAACGTATTTGTCTTTTTTGCACATTCTTGTTCAATTAATTCTGCAAACTTGCACACACACACATTTCATCTCCATTCTGCATATGATTACACCTATCTGTAACCGTCCTGTAGTGACAGGACGAGGGGTAATGGTTTTAAATTGGAACAGGGGAGATTTAGATTAGATATTAGGAAGAAGTTCTTTACTGTGAGGGTGGTGAGGCACTGGAACAGGTTGCCCAGGGAAGTTGTTGATGCCCCATCCCTGGAAGTGTTTAAGGCCAGGCTGGATGGGCCTTGGAGCAACCTGCTTTAGGGAGAGGTGTCCCTGCCCAGGGCAGGGGGGTTGGAACTTGATGATCTTCAAGGTCCCTTCCGACTCTAACCATTCTATGTTTCTATGAAATTACAAGTTGAACAAGCACTGTAGAATTTGCTTACGTCCAAACAGAGGAACTCACTTCTGCAGAAGGGCTTTTAGAAATGCGCCCTCTTCTAAGTTGTACCAGTAAAATATAGAAAACTCGCTGTTGCTTGTGATGTAGAGCAAAAACAGTGACAAAAATCCTTGCAGCTTGAGTGCTCTTGATTGAGAAAACAATACATTCTTCGGTCCTTCCATGTAAAGAAAATACTTCTGCTTCTCATTTTCCTTCTTCTCTCTCACTAACCGAATGTGGGTGGGAACCAGTAGAAACAGAAAGGGTCATGTTTGCTCCTCCAAATTCGAAGACGGTGTTTTTTTCCTTTGCCACAGATGCTCCATGCTCATCAGTTGCCGTGTACTTCTGAGAGAGAAAAGAGAGAGAGAGAAATTGCCAATAACACTGGTAACCTTAAGTGTAGGCATGCATAAAAATTCGCTGAAAATTGGGTTGTGGTACATGTTCTTATTTTAGATTTGCCCTCGTTAACGTCTTTTTAATAAACAGGTGCATACACTTCCCCAAGCTGTCACTGTTGTTTACCCAGTCTGCACACTTTATAAAATCTACTAATGGAATAGGCCCAATCATTTTAAGGATCTGGGCTTCAATAAGTTGGAGACTCAAAGTTTTCAGGAAAATACTTTCTGGTTTAAGATAGTTCTGCTGGATACAAGCTTCACAAGGTTTGCTTTTAAGAGAAAAAAAAAGGTGACACAATTTCACTTCTGAGATGAGCACAACGTAACACAGAGTTTCATACGTGCTTGACATTTAAGATTAGCAATTGAGTGGGATGGGTAGAGGGAAAGGAAGATGAAAAGGTGCAAGAAAGGTGGAAAAGGCTTTTCTAGTGGAGTTTGAAATCAAGAGGATGTTCCCCACCGCGCTCCTGGATCACTGTGGTGCAGACTCAGGCTGACTTTCACTGACTCAGCATTAGCCTCCTCGCACCTCCGAAAGTTTCATTCCTTTCTCCACCTCTTGACCCAGGGCAGACGAGCCCATCACGAGACAGGGGAGAGACTATTTTTGTTTCCTACCAAGCTGCAAAAGATTTTCAACCAAAATCTTCCACTTCCTTGGCAAGTGCTTGAGCCACGAGGCTGCAACATGAACTGTAGCCTTGTTCATGCAGAGAAGGAGCAGCTACAAATGGTATCCTTGGAAAAGGCTTTTCCACAATGAATGTTGAAGGGATGGAGCAGCTGCCTCTCCAGATTGGGGTCTTTCATCACAACCACAGTCTCTTGGGTCATTCAAAGAGTCACCCCAACTCTTTGACATCGCCATCCCCTCAAGACCACTTGGGCAGACACAGTTGTGTTGATGCAATCAGTATGTTGGCTTAATTTGAGGTAGGTATTTCATGTCTGCAAAGAGGGCAAACTCTTTCCAGGCATTCCCTAGAAGGTCTAAATAAATGTCTAACTTTCATTGTGGATCCCGTTAAAGGGATCAAACCTTTACTGCTCCAGCACAGGTCTCAACTTTAAGGAGCACAGACCTCATTTATTGGGTCCATCCCACGGTTCTTTGAGAGCAGGGGCTCTAAAGAAACTAATAGTTACAGTCAATGTATTCGAGAGATTAATACATTAATAATTAGTCTGCTATTGAAATAGGTAAATAAATTAAAGGCATATAATTAACTGTAGCTTCATCTCATGAGCTTTCAGATTGCATCGCTGGAGATCAGTATTGTCCGATTGTGGATGGCAAACAGTAATTGCTGAAATTTCTTCCAAGTAATACCATGGGAAGAGTTTTTGCATTTAATTCTTCACTGAAGGTGTCAGTTGGATAGCCTCAGAGAATGTAATCAGTAATATTTATATCCAGAGAAATTGAGGAGATGCAAGTAGCAAAATACACTTTCACTGTCTCATCAAAGTTATAGCTGCTCTTCAGGGTTGGACGGGTAACTCCATGCTTCCATGTTCCACCTTGACATAGACAGAGTCACAGAATGGTTTGGGTTGGAAGGAACCCTAAGAGTTATCAAGTTTCAAGCCCCCTGCCACGGGCAGGGACACCTCCCACCAGACCAGGTTGCTCCAAGCCCCATCCAGCCTGGCCTTGAACCCCTCCAGGGATGGGGCAGCCACAGTTTCTCTGGGCAACCAGGGCCAGGGTCTCACCACCCTCACAGGAAAGAATTTCTTCCAAATATCTCATCCAAATCTCTCCTCTTTCAGTTTAAACTATTAGCCTTCGTCCTCTATCACTACACTCCCTGGACAAGTCTTTCCCCAGCTTTCCTGGAACCCTACACGTGACAAAGAAGTCAAATAACACTGTATATACCCCCAAAGCTCTCCAGCTTTTAGGCTATTTNCCCCTCCAGGGATGGGGCAGCCACAGTTTCTCTGGGCAACCAGGGCCAGGGTCTCACCACCCTCACAGGAAAGAATTTCTTCCAAATATCTCATCCAAATCTCTCCTCTTTCAGTTTAAACTATTAGCCTTCGTCCTCTATCACTACACTCCCTGGACAAGTCTTTCCCCAGCTTTCCTGGAACCCCTTTAGGGACTAGAAAGGGCTTTAAGGTCTCCCGAGAGCCTTCTCTTCTCTAGGATGAACACCCCCAACCCTCTCAGCCTGTCCTCACAGCAGAGGGGCTCCAGCCCTCGGAGCATCTTTGTGGCCCTAAATGCCTAGATACTACCAGTAGAGTAACAACGGAGAAATTTCTACAGTGCAGAAAACTCTCCCACTACTTATTTGACCGAAAAAGCTGATAGGTTAAACAGAAGCTACCTGTGTTGCCATTGTAAAACAACATTTTTTATCTATCATCACCTTGGTTTGCACTAAAGTCTATGACCTACACGTGACAAAGAAGTCAAATAACACTGTATATACCCCCAAAGCTCTCCAGCTTTTAGGCTATTTTCATCTAGAGCTTCACACAACTTGATGTGGTTACAAGTTAACCAGAGCCTCATTAGGTGAAGAACCCTTGAGCAGGATCTGTGCTGGACTGAGTCACGGTGCTCCACAAGGAACTATGCTCACAGTGCAGAACTTTATCACTAGCATAATTCTTTCTGGGAAAAAAAGGCCAAAAAAAAGGAAAAACCTTTACAGCAGCAGGACTCGGTGCCGGACAGATAGAGTGATTTGCCATGAAAAAAGTTTGAGGGGCTCATTAGACGCAAAGTTATTAGGCCAAGCAAACAGTTAATCCCTGTCACACAGAGGTAACAGAGTTGCCAGCCTCAAACTCTAAATTAAAGGCACTCTCTGAGCACCAGAGAAGTGACCCTTTTTTGCAGCTTCCTCAGTACCATCCGTCTACCATAATGCTGTGGTCTTTTTCTTTCTTTAAATTCTGGGCTCCAACTAATTACTGGCAGGAAGTGCCTATTTTTATGCCATTAGTATGCAAATGAGTGAGAAGTAGAAAAATATTCTAAAGGAACTGTTACAATATCTGTCCACAGATTACTGGCCAATTAGAACATGGGATTAGGGCTGTGGGACCCCAAAAGAGTATGGCCAAAGTCTTTCTGCTTGGGTGCCTCAAGTGTAATTTCAATGGGAACTGTATATACATGGTCCTTTTCCTCAAAAAAGGGGGAAAAAAAAGTACAAGCCTAAATTGCCTGCTTACAAATGAGCACTTCTACGCTTGAAAAAATGAATGCCTGCACTTCCTCGCCTCAATTTTTTCTATCCATAAATTGGGGATAAAACATCCTGTTTGTCTGCGTTCCAGCACACGCCAGGGGCAAATTGTTCAGCTGGACTGAAGGTCTCCTCATCTCTCACCCTGTCTGAAAGACAAAATCTTATATTTATAAAAATGTTTATAATGTAAGTGATAGATACTAGAAGATTTTCAGGCCTTATTACTTCTGCCCAGGTAAAAAAGAAGAAAAATAAGAGGAAGAACTAGCCTGCCTTGTGACATTCAGGCTTTTCCACAGCTTGACAGTATCAGAAATTCAGAGGTGCAAGAAGATGGAAAACTATTGGAAAACAATTTTCCTAAGCTTTTGGAACCTAGAAAATGTTGAAACAAAATTGCATTATGCTGAGGGTATTTCTCATGCAAATCAGCCTCCTCATAATAACTGATTAGCCAGAGTAGGGGGAAAAAAATACATAATTCCTCAAGTTACTGGTTGTTAGGCTTCTCACAGCTGTACTCTGGAAATTCTGCTTTATCACTCCATTAGATATTGCTCATTTTGACTTCCTATTTAAATAAAACAACAACTGGTTGCTACAACCAAAGATAACACCACACTAAATTGAGTCTGAGTGGCAAAGGCTCCTCCTCTGAAAAGTTTTGTCTGAAGAGGTTTGGTACTGTTATGGGTATAATTCTTTGGCCAAAGCAGGTGGCTCCCAAATCATAGTATCATAGAATGGTTAGAGTTAGAAGGGACCTCAAAGATCATCAAGTTCCACCCCCCCTGCCCTGGGCAGGGACACCTCCCACCAGACCAAGTTGTTCCAAGCCCCATCCAGCCTGGCCTTGAACCCCTCCAGGGATGGGGCAGCCACAGCTTCTCTGGGCAACCTGTTCCAGTGCCTCCCCACCCTCACAGCAAAGAATCTCTTCCTAATATCTAATCTAAATCTCCCCTCTTCCAGTTTAAAACCGTTACCCCTTGTCCTGTCACTCCCCTCCCTGACAGAGAGTCCCTCTCCAGCAGCTCCCTTCAGATCCTGAAAGCAGGCTCTCACACCAACACCTGCCCAGAAGGGCCAACACCTGAAAACCATTAATTCATGAGGGAAAACCACACACCTTCCAGCCGTATATAACTCACAGCAGCCTTAACTTTCCCTCTTTTCACCTGTTTCCCTCAGGAAAACCACCTTTGTGCTCTATTCCCCCCGCGGCCGGGCCCCGGAGGGCGGCGAGGCCTCTCCCCTCCAGAGAAGCGGCGACCGGCGGACCCGGGCCCCTCGCCCCGCGGGTAAGGGCACTTCGGTGGGCAATGAAGCCGGCGGTGGGGCCCGTCCCCGGGTGTCGGTGTAAGGAAGGAGGGGGCCCGTCTGTGGGCTGTGGGGGAGGCTGGCTCTGCTGCGCGGCGAGGGGAGGGAGGGAGGGGCCGGGGACGCCGG